>CM024536.1:7464673-7627173 GCA_014182385.1 Eucalyptus viminalis
AAATAAGAGAATCGGCAAAATACTTACACATAACATAGCGAGTGAATAAGATTTTGCAATTCATCAGCAGAGAAACCAATCTCGTCAAGCAGAACATGATAGTGTGCCGGTCTAGAAGTTCCCTATTGTTCATGAAAACCAAATAATATGATGTTAAACCAAAATAGAGAAAGAATGTTGGGGTTGAGGTTGCTGATGAGTGAACCATGCTCAAAAGGACCTACTGTTATTTGGATTATAGCAGCCTCAGCCTTCGTAAGCTAATGGCGGAACCAAGTTCTCAAAAGATTTTATCATATGCAGACATGTATTTCAAATAAACCAGTTTTTTAACAGGCTAATTGAGATACATAACTTCAGATTATCTCCTAAAAACACAAAGCACTCACTATCATCCCGGCTTGAGCACACATGTAGAAGTCGTAGTTTCTTGGATGTACGATCATTGAGTCCACCACTGTCCCTGGAGAGAAGAAGGAGGGGGGTTGGGGGGGAGGGAAGGTCAGGAATGAGAAGGCAAATACTATGCTAAAGAGAAATATCAATTACAAGGAACATACCAGGTGGAACATTTTCTGGAGAATTGACTTGAAAAAGCTTTGTGTGGTGATTCTTCTGCGCCACGATAACAGTGAATCGTGGAATATTGGTCTCCCCATATTCTGATAGGCCTGTACCACACATAAGGACTTATGCTCACAAGCAGTAAGAGACGCAAATAGCAAGCTTTGACATTTCAAGCTGTGTTCATATGAGAAACATCAATCCCATGTCACCAGCTTGAAAAATGTTATTTCCTGAAATTTAATTAGATTAAAGCTTCAACTACATCTGCCTGAATGCAATCTTAATAGGAATTTAAAGATGCTCAACATGAAGTCATTAATGATTTTTCATGAGCTAAATACCTAATGGGCCAAAGACTGAGACTAGCTCACCATCCACATACAATATTTCTTCAGTTAATAGAAAGGTAAACAAAAGATGATAACTAGAGCCATACCTTGACAATTTGCTCCAGTTCAATGTTTAGAACTTGATTGAACTGCGACTCGCTCACTCCATCCCTAAGAAAAGAGAACAGATCAAGGCAAAGAAAAGCAGGTAATGACCCCATGTAAAAAGTCAGTTCTGCATTGCAAGAGGACAGTAACTAATTAACAACACCTGAATGTCAACATGGGTTTGATCAGATGCTCTTCTCGGACAGCTAAGCAATGACGGATTATCATTTAATGTTCAATGCCAGAGTGCCAAATAAATTGAATTAAGATAGTCTAATATGATTGGAAATCGAAGCTAGTACTACATATTTCTACTAAGCAATGGAAAGAAAAATGGAACTTATTCTTATTTTAAATAGCTAATAGTCCATAAAAATGAAGTATATCACTTGCACCAGAAAGATGATGAATGTAGCAAAATGAAGAATATTGTGAGTAATGGACATTAGATAACAACCTTGAATGCAAGGCTGATCAAACAATAATCATATTGCCAAGTTTTACTAAGGAGAGCCACTCAAGGTATAAGATCCCAAACAGCAGTTCATGGCTTCATATACAGAGTGCAGTATAGAGTGACCAAAGCCCTATGCAGGCAAATTGGCAAAGTAACCTTTTGATGAATGACACTTTTGGTGAGGTATCTATTGTTGTAATTAGGTTTAATATACAGCAGTTATCACATTATCAGAAAGAAAGAGAGGGCAAAATGAAAAATGAAAAAAAAAAAAAAAAGAAAAACAGAGCTATCCTCAATTTCGCAAGGAGATCATAGAACAATCAGACAAACTTAGATATTTAAAAGCAGGCAGCAGCATGACATAATAACATTTCGACTTGTATTAAGTTAAAAATATCACATTTGGGAACTTATTAGGTGATGAGCTGAGCTGCCAGGAATTGATCCATATGGTTGAGATAGACGATTAGAAAATACTTATGGCATTCAAAAAAATCAAACGCAACAATACCGGAAAACAATTATCTGAGTTGGCTTGCGTCCTTTGCTTGACTGATAGAAATCTATGAGCAGTTCTCTGCAAAAGGACAAAGGAAAATCTCCCATTGTATAAAAATATGCTAAGAAGAATTGTGTCACAGACAATGTCTACCAGCGGCCAAAGTCAATACATGGAGATGAAAATAATAAAACAAAGACCATAGAGAAACGGCTGAAACCCTTTAACACGGAAAACATGTGTTTTGAAATCGGTGCGTATGCATAATAAATCCACTATTTTTATGTAGCAGATGTTCATAGCTAGTGTGCAAACCAATGACAAAACTACCCAAGGATATAGAAACATGGTCGCATGTGCACAATCAAATGAGAAGTTTTATCGTTAGGAAATAAAGTATAATTTTCAGAGAAATTCAATGGGGACATTAGCACGCACTCAAACGCTCCTATGATAGCTAGCGCTGATTAAGAATAAAACTTGAAAGGCACAAGATCAAGATATACATACCGCACGATACCATCATCAACCCCGTCAGCCAAAGGCTTGAATAAAGCATCAATCATCTCCACCTTTGGTGACTGTGTTCTTACAGATGCTCTATATCTTGAAATCAATGGCCAACATTGAGAGCCAACAACCTACTCAAGATGCAACAAAATTGTCACAGGAACAACACCCACAATGATCATTATAATGTTTCATATTTCTACTCAGACCATTTACCGCAGCAACGGATGGCATATCTGATCGACCAGGAGAACCATGAGAGACATCCATGCCCAGAATCATTGTAGGAGTATCCTTTATTATGGGGACACTTAAAGAGCGCTCTATAGCCAACAAAGAATTTATTCCCCCGCACTGCCAAAAGTAAATGTCAGCACAGGAAAGAGCCAAAAAATTTAATTGCTGCCTCGCACATTTACCTTTGCGTTGACTTTAAGAAGCACATTTGTCAGGTATTGATCATTTATCTTAAATGGGCAAATGCATTGCGTGACAACACCAAAGTCACTGAGACAGATCTTCTTCCAAGGCCCTTCAAGCAAAATGGACATAAAGTTGGTTATTCACCAAAAGACAAGTAACCCATTCAAAACACAGCAATACTCCTACCATAGATATCAGAGTTCTTCCGCTCTGCCAAAACACACAGAATGAGATCAGGTGGACGTGATAACTTCTCTCTAATCTGTTCAAACATCCTTTCTACTCTTCTAACAGGACTCTCCCTTCGCACTTGAGAACCTTCCTCGATAAGAGCCACTGGACGTTCAATTTGCTGTGACAGAGAGAGAGATAGAGAGAGATCAAAAAACAAAGAGAATGAACTGTGCATGACTATTTACTTTCGTTTAACGTACCACACCCTTATTCCGACCGCAGTCAATGAACTCACGTGAAAGGCGACTAGTATCACATCGAGCAGAAAAGTTGACAATAACCCAACGTTCGATCTTGGAAGGTTGCAAAAGGGTCTACAGAACAGGTTCAAGGGAAATTGGGGAAAGAAATGAACAAATGATTAAATAAGATGGAAACGGAAAATAACAAGATTAAAAGTACAATATAGCAGATTTTCAAAAGGGAAAAGCAAATCATAATTCATTTTCATCATTCTCAGAAGTCCAAGACAATACCCTTTGATTGTAGTTCCACCGTCCATTACGAGGGATGCAATCATTACCATTCCCCACTTTCAGCTGTCAGTTACAAAATACACGTTAACTAACACAAAGCGAGAACTCTTTTAACGTGCCTTTAGCTCTATAAGCTCTTAAGGCTTGTAATGCATTAGAATGTACCTTTGGGGATTCAAGAACACGGCCTTTGATTTGGATCAATTGCTTTTCTAAGGAAATACCACACTCAGCGAGCACGGGATCCTCATCATAACGGTAGTTCCTCAAAGCCTATAATTTCAAGAGAGGAGATTGCATCTTTAAAATCGAAGAAGAACAAAAAGAACAGAGACCGGTGAGGCCAAGAGGTGTGCAGTGTGTACATCAACTAGAGTTCCCATCCTCTCCAGAGGCTTTTGCCTTGACTTTTCAACTAAAGATGCCCTCTGCATTGATGACAGCGCTTTTGTATAGCGTTGAAGTGAAACAAGTGAACAAAGCTGTAAGGTAAAAGTAAACGGGACAATATTTAGAGAGTTAGACCTCAATGATTAGGTTAATAACCTTAAGTTAAACTATGGGAAAAAAGTTGCCCACCTCCAGAGGTAGGTAATTTGGTCGTTTTGGTTTGCCAACATTAAGGCATGGCAAGTATCCAGAGCATGTAAGCTCTATTTTACGGTGCTTAGTAAAATAATCATATACAGTAATATCCACAGTCTGCTCCTCATCATCTGCGCCTTTCCTATTTCTCGGTTTCATAGAAAAACTTGGGGACAACAGGAAAATGTTAAAGCTTCTCCAGTTTTCCAAGAAAAAAATAATGGCTAAGAAGTTACATAAACATAACATACAATTGCTGATTGCATGGCTTCTCACTAAGACCAACTACTTTGTACTCCATATTGCTGTGTCTAGTCTTAACCCTCAGATTCTTCAGCATTCTCTTGGCCTGCAAGAAGGATGATATTACAAAGATTTGGAGAACTTTATAATCTAAAACATAAAATGCAACAGTTTCTTTACCTTAGCCCAGTCGATATAACGAGCCTCCTTCACATCCTGGTTGGCCAAAAGGAAATGGATCACAGGTCCTGGTTTAAGGATCATTGTCGTAGACACATCTTCATTGACAGAAAAGATAAGCATTACTGCACATGTCATGTCAAAATAAATATTAGCAAGTGGCATGAAAAGTATCCTACCCATATTCAGGGACAAGCCACCCTGAGTTGGACGAAAGCTGGCATGAAAACCTTTAACACCAGTTACACCTCCTCCGACATCTGTAAAATTCCTTGAATCATCATGGAAGAATGACTGTCTCACCAGAAGACATCCCCTGAATATCCAACAGACCCTTAACAACAAATAATAGTAACCATCATATGATAAAAATGAGTAAAATATTAACAAGAATATTACCTTTTCGCCACTGTCTGTCTCAATGCTATATCAAGAACTCTTAGAGCATCCTGAGCATTATTATCCTTATCCATTCCTTTTTAAACCAAGAAAGATCGACTTCAAGGGTACTTTTGCAGCATAGCTTATCTCTACCTGAAACGTCTTAGACTGGAAAGAGCGTTTTGACCGTTTAGTAGAACCATTCGGACTCTCACCACCACCAACGCTCTCACTTTCCCTGACACATGAAGGAAAAGTGCAACGCCACACATAAATTTAGTAGCTTATGATTTCAACTTTAGAAAAGGAACTCACAAGGAATTTTATAATGTACATACCTCTTTGCAAAAGAATCCTCAAGAACCACAGTGAATTGGAGCTTGTTCTGTGGCAGGGGACCCACTGTATACAAAGTTTTTTCTCCATCATAAGCAAATTTCTTACCAGCAAGTTCAGAAGAGTAGGTTTGGTATAGCTTGTCAATAAGCTTTCTCCCAATTCCCTTTCCCTCAACAGCCCTCGAATCTTCTGAAGTGATAGAAACCTGCGAAAGAGACATTTTGATGTCTTCAGTACACGTATTAAGAAAGCCAACCAGATGTACTCACTTAAGTAACTACTTGGAGAAAATACTTGCACATATAACAAGCTAAACATACACTGTACTGGTAAAAAACTGCATCTGGAACATTGACAGAAACTTTAAAGTGGTTGGTGAGCAGATTTATTTGCCTTCCAGCACTCCCTATCCCACTCCTGCTGATTACGGAGTATTTAGGAATATCCATGCATTCAGGCTTCGTGTCGGGAGGATGATTTGAGGTTGGAACAGGATGTGGCAGATTTGAATTTCCCTCCATGTTGCCAGTAACTTTGTCCATCTTCTTTTAGAAGACACCCACAACTCTCTCGTGCAAGTTTTTCCGTCAAAAACTGTGTGAAGAGGTAGAATAGTTCACTGCCCAGTCATCAAGCATCCTAAAAAATAAATTGAACAAGCTAAGGTGAAAAAAAAGAGTCGAGATACTCTATATCTTAAATAGCATAACCACGATGATATCAATAAGCGAATTTAGCTCTCTTCTTGAAAGGTTTCTCCATCCTCCACAATACCAATAAGTGGTCCTAGATTGACTTTCCTCCTTGAAAGATTTCCCTTCTTTTTATTTTTTTTCAGTAGCTGCTTAGCTAGCACGAGATCAAACTCTACCAAGAACCCAGCAGCAACCAAAGGTTCTCGCAAGATTCCAAAACGGAAAAAAAGTCAAACAAGGACCCGATGATGTTCATCTTCTATTGTAAATAAAATTGGTGCAGAGCAACAAACCACTGCCTAAGCATAAGGCAACGAAAAGCCCGTTGCATCGGACCCGTCTATCAGAACGCCGTAACGCAAGGAGGAGACCAGGAAAACAGCGGAACATAAAACCGGGAAGGGGGAAAAAATAAGAAGAAGAAGAAGAAGAAGAACGAAGCATGTGTAACGAAGCTTAAAAGAAAAAAGAGCCCACAGACCAGCATTCACGTTGATCATCCACAAGCATGACCAACAAAACCAAGAAAAAATTTAACAAAACAGCTTCGTCGTCGATGAAGACTAGTCGAGAAACCCAAGCGAAAACCGAGGAACCAACGATTTCCGCGCACAAAACACGCGCACGCATCACGAGACCCGAAGAAAATCGGCCCCCGCGTGCTAATCACGCGGGACGAACCCCATCTACAGACGAAAAAAGGCAGCAGCACATTCGCAGAAAACAGCGTCGCGAGCGTCTCCGCGGAGACATTGTTCCCCGACGCCAATGCAGCGACGCTCCCCGGAAATTTCGCCGCGACGCGCGACTCCTCGAGGCTCGCGGGAACAAATCCTCGCCGGGAGCGGCCTCACCGGGCCGCGAAAAAGCTCAGACGCGCGACGAACATCGCAGGCCGCGACAACCCATGCACGGAGACGGTACAAACTCGAGGGGGAGGAGAAGAAAGAGAGGATTTAAAATGCGATCGCGACGGAAACGAAAATCGGGACAAGGCGAGAGAGTTCTTACACGGAGATCGGAGAGAAGGGAGAGGGCTTTGAACAGAGAGGAGGAGGAGGAGGAGGAGGAGGAGGAGGAGGAAGAGCAGAGAGCGTAGAGCAACGAGCTTCTTCTCCTCCGCCTCCTGCTGGTTCTGGCGAGAGTGAAAAGAGTATGGAGGGAAAAAGAGGGGAGAATGTCCGCGTGTGAACTCGGGATTCCCCAGTTAAAAAAGGATAATTTTTTTTAGAGATTTTGAAACAGATTTTGAAACTTCGGAGTGACCTTTTAGGGTCAATCTATTTTATATTAGATATGTTCTAGATTTAAAACATATCTATAGAATTGGTTCATAATATTTTGAAATAGGATTTCACCTTACGAGGGATTAACCCTAAAATGAAACTGAATTGATCCATTATTGATTTTGAATTGAGAACCAAAATAGTTCTTTGTGAATTAGTTTTGAATTGATTTTGTAAAGTCGATGTGGTTGGATTTCAAATTATAATGGCTCTGTCATCCTATTATTCTTTTTTTGGTAAATCTAGCAATTTTATGAAATCATCATTCAAATTTTAATTCAAACCTATAGAAGTCCATAGCAATAATATGAAGTCATCAATCAAAATTTTATTCAAACCTATAGAAGTCCGAATAAATAGGAAATAAGAAAAAATCCAATCAAGGAAAAAGGGGTGAAAAGTAATTTTGTGCTCGATCTACAAAAGTTTTTTATTAAAGGGAATAAAATCTATCTCTAAAAGAGTCGTATGGTGCTAGTAGATTGTATTTATTATAGGAAGCCTTATTTGGAAAGAAGAATCCTTAGTTTTTTTTTTTTTTTTTTTTTTTGGTTAGATATAAGATAGATATCCGCTTTTTCCCCTAAACTATAGAATAGGTTTGATTAGATGATTGAGCATCTCTAGCTTTCATTTATTGCGAGGAAGAGGAAGAGTGGAGTTCTCCTCCTCCTCCTGGCTCTCACGAGTGAAAAAGTATGGAGGGAAAAAGAGGGGAGATTGTCCGCTTGTGAACTTAGGATTCCCCAGTAAAATTTTCTAGAGATTTTTAAATTTTTGGTGTGTTCTTTTAGGGTCGATTTATTTTATAATAAGTAGATTCTAGATCTAAACTATATCTATAGAATTGGTTGCTAGTATTTTGAAACAAGGTTTCACCTCACGAGAGATTCTCCAGTGAAACTAAACTAGTGAAGGTCGGTTGTTGAATTTTGAATTGGGAATTGGAGTAATCCCTTTGTGAATCGATTTTGAACTAGCCTAGTAAAGCTGAGATTGGTTTCCGAGTCAAAATGGCTTTGTCACCCTAGTAATCTTTTTTCTTGGTAAATCAGGAAAAAAAGGGGTGAAAATTAATTTTTTTGTTTTCATTTTTCGTTTTCCAATGAATGAGAGGAAAAACTGTTTGCACGGGTTTTTATATTAAAAGAAAGAAAATCTCCCTGGAAGAGTAAAAAAGAAGAGTCATATCATGTTAGTCGTCGCATAGATTGTATTCATTGCAAGAAGCCTTATTTGAAAAGAAGAATCTTTGGTTTTTTTTTTTTTTTTTTTTTTTTGTTAGATATAAGATAGATATGATTTTTTTTTCCTGAATTATAGAATAGGTTTGATTAGATGATTGAGCATCTCTAGTTTTCATTTATTACATGGAGTCTCACAAGAATGGTAAGCTCAATCCATGTCATTTTAGCCGGCCTCTCAAAAATGAAGTAAACTTACTCATGTTGAAGGGAAGTTGCCAAATATAAGATTGTCAAGTTACGAATAATTAAGGACAATTATGAAGCAAGGGGAAAAAGAATTTCTTAAATTTACGAAAAGTGAAGAAATGTAGGAAGGGAAGCTTATCAGATTTGAAATGGTTAATCTCATCAAACCTGTTCAGATGACTTTTGACTATTTCCCAAAATATTATGGGTTTTTTTTGGTGAATGGTACCTCAAACACGTTCGAGTCATTCGGTACTATGAATAAAGCACATGACAGATTTTTCTATAACGTCACTTGTTTATTTCCTCTTTACGTAATTTTTAGCTAGAAATTATCTAACCTGGAATAATTAATATGCTATCTTAATTACACATGCATAGTATCGAAATTTGAGATTTCATCCCATCTCTAAATTTCGAATTTCGGACTTTCACGGTATATGGAAATTACCTAAGTGGTCTTATTTTCTTTGGTTAATATTCTGAAAAATCCTAAATTGGTACACTTATGACAAGTTTATCAAAAACTACTTTTTTGACTACCAAAAACTCTAAATTGATACATTTTTTGACAAATTCATCTTAAACTGGTACGCTCGTGATAAATTTACCATATGTTAGTTTCCGTTTGTTAAATAATCAGCCCTTTGAATAAGCGAGGCTTTCCCGATAGAAAGAGTTGCATGCGAGAGAGATCCCAATTCCGTGTATGCGGTTAAGCAAGCCCTAAATTTTACTGTCAGATTATTAAGTTGAATGAAATGTGACAGCTTGATTGATGTACCAATTTACGATTTTACTCTTCGTTTGTCATAATGATTTTTGTGATATTAATCCAATTTAACGGAAAGTGCATTTGTTATAAATGTACCAATTTAGGGTTTTTTAGCGGTTGAATAAATTTGTTTGGGATAAATTTGTCATAAACATATAGTCACGGGGTAAATTTGTTACTGAAGTATACAATTTTAGAGTTTTTCATGATCAAACAATTAATTTAGGATATATTTGTAACACATATACAAATTTAAAGTTTTTCAGGATATTATCCATATTTTCTTCACAATAGTACAACTATTTTAGCAAATGTCCCCTTTGTTTGGGTTTCCGATATGACAATTCTCAAACCCGTCTCAATTTCCTTCTGGGCTTTTGTAAACATACTGACAACCTATGAAGCACGGACATGTCCGTGCTTCCGTGTCGTGTCGGACACGTCGACACGCGGTCAACACGTGTCGGAAAACCCGACACGTTTCGACACGCGTGTCCGGGAGGGAGCAGACCATGAGCGACGGCGAGAGACGGCCGAGCTTAGATTGAGGCGAGGGCCGACCCTGTGATGCTGCAATGGATCCGACGAGGCTGCAGCTGCGAGGGGGAAAGGGACCAAAGGTGAGAGGAAGAGGAGAGGAAGGCAGTCGTGCGGCGAGCGGCAAGGAGGGAGGAGCAGAAGAGGAAGGGTCGCGAGCGGCAAGGAGGAGGAGTAAAAGGAGCTAGGGTTTATGAGAAACTCAAAAGTAATTAAAAAAGTAGGGGTAAGTGACGAATAGATGGGGGGAAATTTCTTTACCAAAAAAAAAAAAAATAGATGGGAGGAAATGGACGATTGTGGGAGGGAAGGGAAAAAAAATAAATTTGGGTGGGGGAATGGACGATGGTAGGGACTGGGGAGGGAAAGGAAAATAAATTTTGGGCGCCGGGGGATGGGTAAGGAAAAGAAGGGGATTTTTTTTTAATTAGAAAAATAAATAAATGAGATTAAAAAATAAAAGTAAATTTAGGGGGAGGGGGGATTTCGAAAAATAAATATAAATTTGGGATAATGAAATTAAAAAAAAAGTGTAAGATTTATTAATATTATTAGTATAAATTCATTGTAAACTCTTTATTTATTTATTTATTTGTGAATTTGAATCAAATTAATTAAAAATAAAAATATTTATTTAATATTTAACGTGTCGGAACGTGTCGAAATTCTCTACTTTTTGAGAAATGACGTGTCGAGTGTCGTGTCGTGGCGTATTGCGTGTCCGTGTTGCCGTGTCCGTGCTACATAGCTGACAACCTTAAACGGCAATCCATTCAAGCCTTATTAATTCTAGGATGGGTTTTGATTACGCAATTGCCATGCCAAAAATTTACGATCATCGAGAGAAGTTATTCCTAAGCAATTAAAAAATAAAATTCATGCCATTTGCAATTTTTCGTGAAAAATTGCCGACATTAGATTCTTCAACCGTACAAGACTTTGAGACGGTTTATTATCTTTGAAATAAAGTTATTACCGATTGTACAATTGTTGAGGATAGTTATCGAGCATAGCCTATAAGTATCGTCGGTTATGATAAATTGAGACAATTCAATACATCATCGATTAATTTTCTAAGTGCTGATATTTCCTCCTCGTGAACTATAATCTGAAAAGCTAACTGTAAAAGATAAATTATTTGGTATGATCGTCGGTGCGATAGTATCGACATTTCTTTCTCATTTCAATTATCTCGCTTTTATAACACCTCGACTCTTGCATTTTCATCTGTGAAGTAACTCTAATATATTTGGTTATTGTTTTATTTAGATTATCGCGACTGTTGTCACAAGGACCAAATAAAGTGATTTTGTTTTGGCTTAATAATAGACCAAATAAGGAATTAGAAGAAACCGTGTTGTTCTGCTATATCCAGTGCCTGTTTAATGGAGCTCTCCCTCGACGGCTATAACCTGTTAAAAAGGGCACTACTGCTTTGTAAGATATATGGCGAATTCCTTTCGAAATTTCCACTTTCTCGTGAAGCCATACCCGGCAAATAAATTATCGTTGGTCATGTCTAGGAAGTTGCGTAATTGGAGTAAAAGAAGGTCGTCATTTGTGTGTTGAGATGTGATAGTTTTAGAACACAAAAAAAATACCATAGATTGATAAATTATATGTGAAAGACTTTTAGCTAACTAGAATGGTTGCTTCCGATGACCTTTTCGGAAAACATCATCGATTCAACACCATTGTTATTTTTCCCTCCACCTTTGGGCGCGTTTGTGCGATTACATTCTCCTGAAGGCGATTCGATTAGAAATGATTATTTTTTATTACATTCCCGAACGATTTTGAGTAAAAAACGCGTTTGGTAACTGTTCAAATTTTTTATTCTGAAATAGAATTGCGTTTGGTACCGTATTAATTGATTATGTTCCAAATTAATTTCTTTTGATTTTTAAATAAATTTTAAATAATTTATTTACTTATTTACTTTTTTCTTTACTTTTTTTCCTTTTTTCCCATTTTTTCCTATTCTTCTTCTTATTCATTTGGCCGGTTGCGGACCGGCGATCAACCGGGCGAGGGCTAGCGACGCTCACCGGAGCGTCGCCGGCCTCTGGGCGAGGTCGACCGTCGGCCGAGCCTCGGCTGGTAGCTGGGCAAGGCTTGCCCAGCCTCGCCGGTGGCCGGGCGAGCCTCCTCGCGGCCGGGCGAGGCTCGCCTAGCCCCGCCGCTGGCCAGGTCAGCCTTGCCGGTGGCTGGGCTTGCCTCCGGCGAGCTTGCCGGACCTCGCCTTGGCCAGGCGAGCCTCCGGCGTCCTCGTCGGACCGGCGACCGGCGGCGGGCGGCGACAGACGGCAGCGGCAGCGGGCGGCGGCAGACGGCGGCGGGCGATGGCGAACGGCAACCGAGATGTTGAAAGAGAAGAACAAGGGTTTTACCATTTTGATTCTTTTTTCGATTCTCTGACGTAGAATCAAATTTTTTATTCTCAAATCTTGTCCAAAATCGTTCCTAGAACAAAAAGTTTACCAAATGCGATTCTCGTCCCAAACCGATTCTGAACAAAAATCGGGAATTTGGACTGTGTTGGCAAGTTGCCAAACAGACCCTTAATTTCTAGCTTTTCCGGAATGCTTATTTCTTGCCCCATAATTTTTCTTCCGCTTTTACCCTCTTCGATGACACGGAAGAAACTTGACCTGTCCAACACTCTAGTTAAGCTGATGATAAGAAGGTTTCTGATGAATTAATGGGGCAACAAATGACAAGGGGTAAAAACTCGTGGATCATTGCATTTACATTCAGATAATAATCATGTGAAGATTAGCCAATAAATGACGGATCAAAGAGTAGATTACACCAAACCGATGATCAAGTAGAAAGACAACCGGACGGTCATATCTTCCAAAGCTCGAGCACTTCACAATTTAGAGATATTAACTTCCTTTGACATGAAGCGCTTCAAATTTTCATATAAAACGACTAAACGAGATCGCCTGCATACGAAATTAGTACCTAACTCTATGAATTATGAACATCAAACGAACTAGCGGCATTCACAGAGAGCAGTGACTAGTACTTTTAACAGAAGAACATAGAGCTGCACACATTCTTGTGCAGCCTGGGGAGCTCGGGCACAGGAGGAGCAGATGCGGTGCTTTCTTGTTGAGACGAGGTTTCTGATAAATCCTCGAACTTCATAAACTGTGACATCTGCTTCGCAGCAAGGTGTGCATAATATATCGGAGCAACTGCAGAGGGAAAAGGTATTCATTTAACTATCAAGATGGGCATCAACAGGGCCGCAAGAACTCCTACATAGAGGGCTGGGGAAAGCAAGAGCGTCTATGTAAAGAACATTACCAATGGAGATTGCAGTGGTGCTCCTCTGATACCTGATTTAATACAAGGAACAACAAGATGTCAACAGAGACAATCGAAGCGACTGCCAAACAAGAGAATCAGCAGAATACGTACGCATAGCATAGCGAGTGAACAAGATTTTGCACTCCGTCGGCAGAGAAACCAATCTCATCAATCAGAACGTGATAGTGTGCTGGTCTAGAAGTTCCCTATCGTTCATGAAAACCAAATAATATGATGTTAAACCAAAGAGGAGAAAAAATGTTGGGTTTGAAGTTGCTGAGTAGACCATACTTAAAGGACCTACTGTTATTTGGGTTATAGCAGCCTCAGCCCTTGCTGAGCTAATGGCAGAACCAGGTTCTCAAAAGATTTTATCATACGCAGGCATGTTTTTCAATAAAACCAGTTTTTAAACATGCTAATTGAGGTGCATTAACTTCTGATTCTATCCTAAAAACACAAAATACTCACAATCATCCCAGCTTGAGCACACATGTAGAAGTCGTAGTTTCTTGGATGTACGATCATTGAATCCACCACCGTCCCTGGAGAGAGAGAGGTCGGGAATGAGAAGAAGAATACTTTGCTAATAGAACCGCCAATTACAAGGAACAAACCAGGTGGAACATTTTCCGGAGAATTGGCTTGAAAAAGTTTCGTGTGGTGATTCTTCTGCGCCACGATAACAGTGAATTTCGGAATACTGGTCTCCCCCAAATTCTGATAGGCCTGTACTACACATAAAGACCATAAAACCCATCTCGTATGGTCACAAGCCATGAGAGACACAAATAGCAAGCTTTGACATTCCAAGCTGTGTTCATTTTAGGAACATCGATCCTATTTTGCCAACTTGAAAGATGTTATTTCCAGGGGTCTGAAATTTGACTACATTTATGGATTCAAATATATCTGACTAGACACAATCTTGATAGGAACTTAGAGATGCTCAACATGCATGAAGTCGATAAAGAATGGAAAGGGAAACAAAAGATGCGTAACTAGAGCCAAACCTTGACAATTTGCTCCAGTTCGATGTTTAAAACTTGATTAAACTGCGACTCACTCACTCCATCCCTATGAAAAGAGAACGGATCAAGACAAAGAAAGCAGGTAAACAACCCCATTGGAAAATATCAGTTATGCAATGCAAGGCCAATGCTACAGGAACTAAATAACAATGCCAAAACATCAACTAAGGTCCGATCGGATGCTCTTCTCAGACAGCTCTGCAATTGGGATTTTTCATTTAATGTTCAACGTTAGAAAGCCAAATTCATTGGATTAAGATGGTCTGATATGGTTAAAAATCCAAGCTAGTACTACATATCTCTACTAAGCAATGGAGAGAAAAATGGAACTGCATATTCTAATGTCAAATAGCTATTAGTCCATAAATAGAATGATTGTATCCCAATTGGACTGGAAAGTTGATGAATGTGGCAAATGAAGACTTCAAAGGATTAATGGACATTAAGGAACGACCTTGAATGCAAGGCTGATCAAACAATGATCACAAGGACATTAAAATCAGCAAGTTTTACTAAGTTGTTAGAGCAACTTAAGGTATAAGATCCCAACCAGCAGTTCGTGGCTTGATATACAGAATTCAGTATACAATGAGCATACCCCTATCGGGAAAATCGGCATAATAACCTTTTACTGAATGAAGTTTCTGTAAGATATTTATCATTGCAATTGGGTTTGATATACAACTGTTGTCACATTATCAGAAGAAAAGACGGGGCAAAATGGAAAAAGAAAAAAAACTGAGTGATCCTCAATTTCTCGAGGAGGTCACAGAACAATCAGACAAACTTAGATATTTAAAAGCAACCAGCAGGCAGCAGCATGACATAATAACATTTTGACCGTATAAGTTCGATTTATCACATTATGAAACTTATCAAGCAATGAGCTGAGCTGCCAGACAGATATCCATATGGTTGACATAGACAGCTAGAAATTATCTTTGGCATTCAGAAATCAAATGCAAAAATACCGGAAAATAATTATCTGAGTTGGCTTGCGTCCATTGCTTGACCGATAGAAGTCTAAGAGCAGTTCTCTGCAAAAGGAAAAGGAAAATCTCCTAAGAATTGTGTCACAGACAATTTCTAATTGTGGCCAAAGTCAATATATAGAGATGAAAATGACAAAACTAAGAGCACAGAAATATGGCCAGGACGCATTAACACAGAAAAATATGCTTTGGAATCAGTGCATATGCATGATAAATCCATTATACTTGTGTCGCAGTTTTTGATAGCTTGCATTGGTAGCACGCACACCAATGACAAAACTACCTGAGGAAATAGAAACATAGTTCCATGTGCTCAAAAATTGAGAAGTTTTATCGTTATTAAATAGAGTACGGTTTTCAGAGAAATATAATGGGACATTAGCACACGCTAGAACACTTCTATGATAGTGAACACTGATTAAGAATAAAACTTGAATGGCATGAGATCAAGATATACGTACTGCATGATACCATCATCTTTGCCATCAGCCAAAGGCTTGAATAAAGCATCAATCATCTCCATCTTCGGTGACTGTGTTCTTACAGATGCTCTATACCTTGAAATCAATGGCCAATGTCGAGAGCCAACAACCTACTCAAGATGCAATAAGATTGTTACAGGAACAACACCAACAATGGTCACTATAATTTTTAATAGTTCTACTTGGACCATTTACCGCAGCAATAGACGGCATATCTGATTGACCAGGAGAACCATGAGAGACATCCATACCCAGAATCATCGTAGGAGTATTCTTTATTATGGGAACACTTGAAGAGTACTCTATTGCCAGCAAAGAATTTATTCCCCCGAGCTGCCAAAAGTCAATGTCAGCGTAGGAAAGAGCCAGAAATCTAATTACCATTTAAATTGTGGCCTCGCACATTTACCTTTGCGTTGACCTTAAGCAGCAGATTCGTAAGGCTTTGATCATTTATCTTATATGGGGAAATGCATTGGGTGGCAACACCCAGATCACTAAGACATTTCTTCTTCCAAGGCCCTTTGAAAAGACAAGGACATAAAGTTGATAATTCACCAAAAAATAAGTAAACCCAAGCAAAACACAATAATACCCTACCATAGATAGCTGAGTTCTTCCTCTCTGCCAGGACACACAGAATGAGATCAAGTTGATGTAAATCTGGAAACTTTTCTATCTGCTCAACCATCCTGTCTACCCTTCTAACAGGACTCTCCCTTTGCAATTGTGAATCTTCCTTAATAAGTAACTTGGGACGTTCAATTTGCTGAGAGAGAGAGAGAGAGAGAAAGAGAGAGAGAGAGAGGTCAAAAAAAGGAAGAGAATCAAGTGTGCATGACCATTTACTCTCGTTTAACGTACCACACCCTTCTTCCGACTGCAGTCAATGAACTCGTGTGAAAGGCGACTCATATCACAACGAGCAGAGAAGTTGACAATAACCCAGCATTTGATGTGGAAAGGTTGCAAAAGGGTCTACAGATCAAGTTTACAAGAAATTGTGTAAAAAAAAATTAGAACAGATGATTAATTAAGAAGGAGACTGAAAATAAAAGATCAAAAGTGCGATGTAGCATATTTTCACAACGTAAGATTCAGGAGTCCAAGACAATATACTCTTTGATTGTAGTTCCATCGTCCATTACGAGGGATGCAATCATCACTATTCCCCACCTTCAGCTGTCAGTGACCAAACACACGTTAACTAACACAAAGCAATATCCCGTTTAACATACCTGTACCTCTATAAGCTCCAAGGCATGTAATGCATTAGAATGTACCTTTGGGGATTCAAGAACACGGCCTTTGATTTGGGTCAATTGCTTTTCTATGGAAATACCACACTCAGCTAGCACAGGATCCTCATCATAGCGGTAGTTTCTCAAAGCCTATAATTTCAAGGAAACAGATTGCATCTTTATGCTCACAGAGAAGGGGAAAAAGTAACAGAGATCAGTGAAGCCAAGTGGTCTGCAGTACATCAACTAGAGTTCTCATCCTCTCCGGAGGCTTTTGCCTTGATTTTTCAACTAAAGATGCTCTCTGCATTGATGATAGTGCTTTTGTATAGCGTTGAAGCGAAACAAGTGAACAAAGCTGTAAGATAGAAGCAAATGGGACACCATTTAGAGGGTTAAAACTCAATGCTTAGGAATAACCTTGAAGTTGAATTATTACCGAGAAAAACAACAAAAGAGGGAAAAAAGTTGTCCACCTCCAGAGGTAGGTAATTTGGCCGGTTTCCTTTGCCAACATCAAGGCATGGCAAGTCTGCAGAGTTTGTAAGCACTATGCCATGGCGCTCGGCAAAATAATCAGATACAGTAACATCCACAGTCTGCTCCTCGCCACCCGGGCCTTTCCCATTTCTCAGTTTCAGAGGGAAACTTGGGGACAACAGGAAAATGTTAAAGCTCCTTCTGTTTTTCAGAAAGGAAAAATGGCTAAGAAGCTACAAAAATATCACATACAATTGCTGATTGCATGGCTTTTCACTAAGACCAATTATTTTGTACTCCATATGGCGGTGACTGGTCTTAATCCTCAGATTCTTCAGCATCTTCTTGGCCTGCGTAACAAAGTGACATTGCATACATCTGGAGCCATTTAGAATCTATAGCATGAAGGCCAAACAGTTTTTTTACCTTAGCCCAGTTGAGATGACGAGGTTCCCGCACATTCTGGTTGGCTAAAAGGAATTCAATCACAGCTCCCGGTTTAAGGATCATTGTCGTAGACACATCTTCAATAAGAGAAAAATAAGGATAACTGGACATGTCATGTGAAACTAAATACGGTTAGTGGTATATAGAGAATCCTACCCATATTCAGGGACAAGCCACCCTGAGTTGGACAAAAGCTGGCATGAAAACCTTTAACACCAGTTACACCTTCTCCGACATCTGTGAAGTATCTTGAATCATCATGGAAGAATGACTGTCTTACCAGAAGACATCCCCTGCATATCCAACAGCCCCATCAACAGAAGATAATAGTTATCATCACGCAATAGAAACGAGTAACATAGTAACAGGAATATTGCCTTTTCGCTGCTGTCTGTCTCAATGCTATATCAAGCACTCTTAGAGCATCCTGAGCACTATTATCCTTATCCTTTCCTTTTAAACCAAGAAGGATCGACTTCAAGGGCACTTTTGCAGCATAACTTATTTCTACCTTAAAAGTCCTTGACTGAAAAGAGCGTTTTGACCGTTTAGTAGAACTCTCGCCGCCACCTAGGTTCTCGCTTTCCCTGATATGTGAAGGAAAGGTGCAACACCACACGTTAATTCAGTGGCTTATGATCCAACTTTAGGAAAGGAACTTACAGGGAATTTTATAACTTGCATACCTCTTTGCAAAAGAATCCTCAAGAACCACGGTTAATACGAGCTTGTTCTGCGGCAGGGGACCCACTGTATACAATGTTTTTCTCCATCATAAGCAAATTTCTTACCAGCAAGTTCAGAAGAGTAGGTTTGATATAGCTTGTCCATAAGCTTTCTCCCGATTCCCTTTCCCTCGACATCTCTCCTCTCTTCTGAAGTAAAAGAAACCTGCCAAAGAGAGATCTCTATGTATTTAACGTATTCAAAAAAGGTAACCAGATGTATTCACTTGAGTAACTACTTGGACAAAATGCTTGCACATATGACAAGCTAAACATACACTGTACTGGTAAAAAACTGCATCTGGGACATTGACAGAAACTTTAAAGTGATTGGTGAGCAGATTTATTGGCCTTCCAGCACTGCCCGTCCCACGCCTGTCAATCATGGAATACTTGGGTAAATCTGCGCGCTCAGGCTTGGTGTTGGGAGGAAGATTTGGGGTTGGAGCGGGATGCAGCAGTTTTCGGTTTTCCTCCATGTTGCCGGTAACTTTGTCCTTTTTTTCTAAGAACACACCCAAAATTCTCTAGTGCAAGCTCTTCTGTCAAAAATTGTGGGAAAAGTGGAATATTTCACTGCTCGGTCATCAAGCATTTTATATAACTAATCAAATGAACAAGCTAACGCGACAAAAAAATAAAAATCAAGAAACTATCTCTATCTTATCTCGCAGAATCTTTGAAAAGAAACTAGTGATGATATCAATAAGTGAATATAGCTTTCTCTTTGCAAGGTTTTTTCATCTTCCACAATGTCAAAACTGCAGTGGAATGTTTTCAGTAGCTGCTCAGCAAGCACGAAATCGAACTCCACCAAGAACCCAGCAGCAACCAAAGGTTCTCATAAGATTCCCAAACAGATAAAAATCAAACTAAGAGCTGATGATGTTCATCTGCCATTGTATATATAAAACTGGTGCAGAGCAGCAAACCGCTGCTTATGCATAAGATAACGAAAACAGCCCATTGCGTCAGACTCGTGTCATGGGGACGCCGCGATGCAAGGAGGAGACCAGGAAAACAGAGGAGCGTAAAACCGGAAAGAGGAGAAGAAGAAGGAGGAGGAGGAGGAGGAGCAGGAGGAGGAGAAGCAGGAGGAGGAGGAGGAGGAGGAGGAGGAGGAGGAGAAGAAGAAGAAGCACAGCAGCATGAGTAAAGCAGCTTGGAAGGAAAAAAGAGTTCGTCAAGAAGAAGAAGAAGCAGCAGCATGAGTAAAGCAGCTTGGAAGGAAAAAAGAGTTCGTCAAGGAGGAGGAGAAGAAGGAGAAGAAGGAGAAGAAGAATAAGGAGGAGGAGGAGGAGGAAGAGGAGGAGGAGATGGAAGGAAAAAAGAGTTCGCGAAGAAGAAGAAGAAGAAGAATCTTGGAAGGAAAAAAAGAGTTCGTCAACCAGCATTCACACTGATCATCCGCGGGCCTTGACAAACAAAACGAAGAAAGATATAAGAAACCAGCTTCATCGTCGTTGGAGCAGCATCATCGGACCATAAAGAACCTCGAAAACAGGGTGAACATCACGCTCCATGACAATCCATGCAGAGAGACAGTGACCTCGAAGGAGGAAAAAGAGCATTAAAAAAGAGAAATCGACAGGAAGTGAGAGTTCTTACACAGAGATTGTATAGCAGAGAACGGAGAGATTTCCGGGCTTTGAGCGGGAGAAGAAGAGACGAGGAAGAAGACAGAGCAGAGCAGAGACTCAGAGAGTGAAAAAGAGGACGGAGGAGGGACGACCAGATATTCAGTCTCAACGTTTCCCCGCAAAACATTTTGAGAGAAGCTCGGGAGAAGACTTGGAACGAGTCCGATGACATCGAGGGTCACCATCTCAACCGTAGATTTCTCCTTGATCTTGCGGTGAATATTTCGTCTTACAGTCTTACCGACTACCCGCATTAATTATAGATACATTTTTAGATCATAAAAAATCAAATTAGAAATAATTATAAATTATTGTGAGATTCACTTTTCAAAAATTCATGATTCACAATAAATTATTATTCTCATAGTATTCCATTTTTTTTTAAAGAAATAGGTCCCAGAATAATATATAATTATTTGTGATTTGAATTTTTTGTGGATCAGAGTAGATTATTATTCTCATGGTACATCAAAATTATTACACAATCCATTCTCTTCCTTTTATAACACTCTTGAAATAATTATTTAGAATCTCTAGAAAAAAATTACATTAATTCACAGAAAATTCCTTCACTTTAAGCAAGCAAATAATAAGATAATGGAGGGGGAGGAATAATGGCATCAACTCGTTTTCTGCATATCGGTCTACACCCTCGTTCGCATGTGCTTCGAATGCACTCCGAGACCCTTCTCGACATCACTTTCCTCCCTTCGGTGCCATTTTTCGGTTCTTCTGTCTTGTCACCGTCGGTTCTCCTGCTCCGAGGTTTCCCATGTCAGCTTCAGCTGCTAGTTTTGGGATCTGCTTTTTTTCAATCCGAACGTGTAATATTTGGCTGGTGGGGTCCAAAAGAAGAAAAAGAAAGACAAGTTGAAAAGTAAAAAAAGTAAAAAAAGTAAAAAAGAAGAGGGGAGAGGGGAGGGGAAGGGGGAGGGTGTGCTCGGCTGAAAAGGGCAGCTGAGAGCTCCCTCGACCAAAAAGGAGAGAAAAAGAAAAAGAAGAAGAAGAAGGAGAAGGGGAAAAAGAGGAAAAGGATTTTGGTATGTGCATACCTCGTCAAGAACTTTATAACGCAGCACCCGGATCGCGAGATCGAATGATCAAATAACACATATTATTTGATTTTAGGGCATCCCCAGGTGAGTAGTACTAAGGTCTTCTTTGGTTTTGTGAAACTAAGAGTAATCAACATATACTTGTGTGTAGGGAAGTGATGACCTTTTTGTTGTATAAAGATGGATATAGAGTACTTGGTAATTTTGAGTTATTGTGGGATGATTTGACAAATCTCTCTTGAAGGGTTATGTATGCTGTTTTGGTACAATTAATTTATGTGATTATGTGATGACTATTAAAAGATGATATGTGTTGTACTAAGGAAATCAAATGTGTTGTGAAGAGATAAATGATTAAGTGCTACACGATAACGAAATTTCGTGTGAGTCACCTAGAGCCTTGTACTCAAGGGCTAAGTGCTACATGGTGACTCGAGTCATATGAGAGCCACCTCTAGGATCTTGCACTATTGACATGCATAGTAAAGAGCTAAGCGCTACACGATAATATAATTTCGTGGGAGTTACCTCTGGGGCCTTGAGTTTGAATATTAAGCATGGAATGAACCATCGATATGAGATAGGATGAGTCCATTATAGAATCAAATTGATGATGCTTGTTTTGTTATTATGGATGAATTAGAAATTTTGCTATTTGATATAGTTAGGTAAAACATTTTGTTCAAGTTAGTTATTATATTTTTGTTTGGCGATAATGAGTCATGTCTTGAGTTTTAAATATATAATGTGGAAGTTTGATATGCTTTTTATGATATGTACTACTCACTGAGCTGTGGTTGCTCATTCTATTCATCTTTCATGTTTTTAAGTCCCAGAATTAGCAACTAGTAGGACGAGAGCGCTACTAGAAACTTTTGGGAGTTCTATTTTTGGGTATGGTTTAAGGAAGTGGTGCACTAATCCTTGCTATTGGTTGGACTAGTTGAGTTCTAAATGTAAATTTCTTTTTGGTGAATTATAGAAACTCTGATGTTGCAAACAATCTGTTGGTTTTATTTGATATACATATACATATACATATACATATACATATACATATACATATGGTTGAGATATATAAGTTGATATCAGGTTTTTGGTTGTGTTTGAGGCTGCGTCCTTCGTATGGAAGGACGACCGTGTCATTCCCATTCTTTGTAGTTTTAGGGTGTGACAGAATGAATCCGTCAGTTCTCTCCTCAAGCGCATCTCCACATGGGTCCTCCTGTTTCCATCGGAGCCTGTTGTTTATCAGCATCTACATTCTAAAGTACAGGATAATAACTCTTGTGCCGAAGGAGAAAATATTGCATACCCTAATAGTAGCACATCAATTTTACTCTGATCCATTCACGCTTCGACACCTGTCGTTCGGGCCCGCCACATCTTTTCTCTCTTCTCTCCATCTTCTACTCCTTCTCTCCTCTCTCCTCTCTCTTCTCACTCTATCCCCTCTTTCCTGACTCCACGACTCTCTCCCAAATAGCGCTTGCTCTCTGATGATGGCCACGCTCTCTCCGACGACGGCAACGTTCCCTCTCGACGACGGCAAGCCTCGAGAACAAGTGTTGATGCGTGAATGAATCAGAGTAAAATTGACGTGGCACTGTTAGGGTATGTAATATTTTCTCCGAAGGCGAACTGCTCTGATCGCCAAGTTGGATGTTTCCACTTATGTACAGTAATGAATGCTACGGCTCAGAGACAAAGCCAAACGCTTTTTAGGAAAGCCAGCAATGTTTTCAGATGACAGAGATTGGTGCTGCATTCTGTTGGGCTGCAACGAGCTTAGGTAGGTTGCCTTATTCTCTCGCGATTTTAATGGAAGGATGGCGAGTTGGGGGCGTGGTGCAGTGCGGTTCCTTTCAATGAAACTGATGATCCCTGAAACGATTTTGATTTTTTTCTTTTGAATGGGGCAAATTTTTATTCATGTTCAAAACTATCCCAAGGATCACAAGTCATTGGAGTGCTTTGTGCAAAACAATTGGGAATTGTTCCATAACAATTTTTGAGACCTACTAATATCGTTAGGCTGCGATTATACCTACTAATATCGAATCGTATGATATCGAACATCGCGACGAAATGCATCAAGACTTTCAATATAAGTTTGACTTCCTAAGCAAAAATAAATCACCTTTCTCAATCTATTATGACTTAAATTATTGAAACCACTGCTTATTATTACTTATCAGTTGAGTATTGGACATTTTATTCTGAAAATCATAATTAGATTAATTTTATGATCTAAATCTGCCCAATTTCATCAATAACCAATACTCAAACATTTTCAAACTGAAAAATTGATATGATGGAACAACAGCTTATGCCATTGCAATTGATAGTGAAACGTCCAAAAAAAAGTCATCAATGAAAGAGGACAGAGTTAAAACTCAACACTTCTAAAACCCTTACCTTGCAAATACTAAGATTTTTGTGGCTGTAAGACTTAATAACCTAGAATTCTAACAGACTGTAGCTTATCAGATGGTCGGTTTCTTACTAGATCAAAGCTTATTACTTTCGCATTTCCTATCCATCAAGTTACTCTCAGAACTTATAGTCCATTTGTGCTGTCTATCTATGTCTTTTTAAGCTTAAGCTCTTAGTTGTTAGTTCATCTTTTCTTATAATACCGAACTATTAAGACCCAAATTTTCACTATAATTTCAGCCTCAAGATGTATAATTTAACTCCACTCTCTATTACTCGTGATTTCCTTGTAGGGCTTGTTTGGCAATGTTCCAATTTCTTTATTTTCTATTCTTTTGTCTTCCGGAATAAAAAAAAAGAACATAATTCCGTTTGGTAAAATTTTTGTTCCGGAAAACAAATTTTTATTTTTTTGTTCGCGAAAGCAGATTTGGAATGGAATTGAGAAGTAAAACGATTATTTGTTCCCGAACAATTCTAGAATCAAGTATCTATTTTCTATTTTTCTTGTTCTTCTCCCCTCTTTCTTCTTCTTCAACTGCCGCCGCCGCCCATTGCCATCCGCTGTCTGTTGCCCATCGTTGTTGGTCGCCAATGAGCTCGTTGGAGGCTTGCCAAGCTAAGGCGAGATTCAGCGAGCTCGCCGATGGCCAAGCGGGCCTCGTTGGGGCCTCCCGGCCACTGGCAAGGTTCACTTGGCCGAGCGAGGCTCGACCTCGCCTAGATTTGGTGAGGTCGAGCCCCACTGGCGGCTGGGTGAGCTCGACCTCCACAAATCTGGGCCAGGCCGCTCACCCAGCCAAGGCTCGATTGAGTCTTGCCCAGCTATTGGTGAGGCTTGGTCGACGAGGCATGACCTCGCTGAGGGTCGGCGAGTGAAGTCATTGGCTCTCGTTTGGCCAGTTGCTGATCATCCCAAGGTCGCCGATCGGCCACTTTGAAGAAGAAGAAGGGAAGAAAGAAAGGAAAAAAAGAAAAGAAGAAAAAAGAAAAAAAAAGGAAAAAAATAAAATATCTAAAAATTAAAAAAAATGATTTGAAGCATAAATTTTTAGAACGGTCAAACGCAATTTATTCTAATTAAAATTTTGGATAGTTCTTAAACGACTTAAAATCTTTATAAATTGTTCCGAGAATAAAATTAAAAAGAATAATTTCGATTAGAAATTGTTCTCGAAAATAAAAGTGTTATCCAACACGTCTTAACTTATTAATCCCAGGAACAATTTCTAAAATAAATTATTATTATTATTATTATTATTATTATTATTATTATTATTATTTCTTCCTTATTGCCCACCACCCCTTGCCATTTACTCCTGTTGTCTGGCCACCACCAACTAACGAGCCACTAGTTGCTGGTTGTCAATTGGCGGTCGGTAGAGCCGTTAAACGGGTGGGTTGGGTCGGGTCCATTAATGGTCCCGACCCAAATCGACCCATTAACCCATTTATGACCCATTAATATTTAATGTAAATTTTTCGACCCAAACCCGACCCGACCCATACCCAACCCATACCCGACCCGACCCAACTCATATTAATAAATATATTTTTATATTTAACAAATTTAGAAAAACTTATTCCCATGTTTTTTTTAAAGATTATATTATTAAAATACTTCCAAGCTTTTATATATATATTATTTTTAAAAAATTGTATTGCTAAAATAGTTTTATACAATATAAATTTAATGGACAATTTTTATAAATTTTAAAATAATTATTTAAAAAAATCGAAATTTAATTATTTTTTAAAAAAATTAAAATTTTAATTATTTTTATTTTATTTTTAAAATATAATTTTCTTTTTCTTTTTCTTTTTTTTTTTCTTTTTTTCTTCTCCTTCTTCTTCTTCTTTGGCCGGCCGCCGGCCGGCGACCGGCCACAGGCGAGCCTCGAGCTCGAGGCTCGCCAGATCGGCGAGGCTCGAGCCTCGCCCGACACCGAGAGCTCGAGTCTCGCCAGATCGGCGAGGCTCGAGCCTCGCCCGACGCCGGCGAGCTCGAGTCTCGCCAGATCTGGCGAGCCTCGAGCTCGAGCTCGCCCCTCGCCGGAACTGGCGAGCCTCGAGCTCGAGCTCGCCCCTCGCCGGAACTGGCGAGGCTCGAGCCTCGCCCGATGCCGGCGAGCTCAAGGCTTCGCCAGATCGGCGAGGCTCGAGGCTCGCCCGACGCCAGCGAGCTCGAGGCTCGCCAGATCGGCGAGGCTTGAGCCTTGCCGACGCCAGCAGGCTCGAGTCTCGCCAGATCGGCGAGGCTCGAGCCTCGCCGGGCGTCGGCGAGGCCTCCGCCTCGCCAGATCCGGCGAGCTCGAGCTCGCCCGACGCCGGCGAGCTCGAGACTCGCCTGGCCGGTCGCCGGCCGTCGCCGTGCCGGCGACCGGAAGGAGGAAGGAGAAAGAAAAAAAGGAAGAAAAAGAAAAGAGAAAATAAAAATAAAAAATTATAATTTGGATTTTTATAAAGTTGAAGAGAGAAGGGAGGAATTATAATGTTTTTGTTAAAGATGAGTTTTCAACCCAACCCATTTAAAAACCCACTTAAGACTCACCTATCTTAAACCTATAATTGTGGCCCATTTAACTATCTTTTGTTATAAACAAGTGACCCATTTTAACACCTCTAGCGGTCGGCGATCAAGGTCGGTGGCGGTTGGCGATCGACGGTGGTCACAAGGAAGAATAAGAAAAGAAAACAAATCTTTAAAAATTATTAAAAAATTTAAAAAAATTCTACGTCACAAAAAAATAATTGTGAATTGTATTAAACACATTCATATTCTTTTTATATTTTGAGAATATAAATTTTGCATAATTACCAAACGCATTCTTTTATTTAGAAATTCTTATAGGGAATAAAAATTAAACAAAAATTATTTTTGAAAATAATTATTCCCTGAAAAGTGTTACCAAATGGACGAATAGCTATCTACTCTTGTTTTGTAAACCTTTTCTTTTACTAAATGGATTGGCGAAGTAGGTGCGCAAAACGAGGATTCAAGCTTATCAAAAACATCACTGGACTAGAGTTAAAAAAATAAAAAATAATGCCATGCCCGATATAATATGAAATTAAGAAACTAAATGAAAGACTAAAAACGTGGCATGCTATATTAGTAACAAGCGGTTGGTAAGGTAAAGTTTAGGGGCAACATGGTTATCCTTCAAGAGATATTTGAAATTTCCATAAATAATAAGTAAGAAGTATCTGTTCTACCTGCCGATAAGCCAAAAAATATTTTTAAACCACCAAAATAATTAGCAAGGCATGTAGAATGGCCGAGTAATCTTAACTTTGTGAAATTCACTTTAAATAATAACCCTATGTGCTTTTCAGGATACATCGATTCCGTCTTTTAAATAGTATGTTGATTTGTTTTTCACCGTTAAACTCCGACAACAACTTATGCACTCATTCAATATATTCATGCGTATTGAAGTTAGTAAAATCATTACGATGTATTCAAATACTGCACATCACCAATAAATTCTATGTTCTTGTAAAACTTGTAATGTCGATAGACCTTCGAAGCAGTTTCATCAAATATAGCTCTGTTTTGTCCTTCTTGACCTTTCAACAGATTTAATAACCTTCCGCAAAATCACATACTTAATCAATCATGGTTGGGAACACAATTTTTCTAGAAATCTTTCTAGATTAGCACATTCATTTATAAGTTGAATGGAGTAGTTTTTCACTTGGACACAAAGCTGTACCTAATAATTTCTTGAATGGAGGGCCCACCAAATGAAACCTTGGCTGAGTTTGTTACGGAAAATAGAAAAAAGGAATCTTGCAAAAAAGGGGGTTTGCGAGAACAAAAAGAGTGAGCTTGCCACCGTCTTGCTGGCCACGATGGTTTGGGCTCTCTTCCTCTCACGAAGGGGAGAAGTTCGAATCCCCTCATGGTCGCTTGGGGTCTTAAGTGGGATGTCGGGGGTGATGGGTCCTCCCGCTTACATGTCCCCCCAGGTTTACTTACCGGCTATCGGCTGTACGGGATTCCTAGGTCACAAAAAAGAAAAGAAAAGAGCGAGCTTGGTCGGGAGTCGGGACACGGGGGAGAATATGATGTTCACCTCCGATTGACAAGGCCAGCCGAACCAAGTAGAGCACTCTATCCCACCTTTGCGCTATTTCCCCTTGTCGAAATTGATTTGGAGTTGATTCGCCGGAGTTGAAAGGTTCTCTCATCCTACGAAGGATCATCCAGAAATTGACGGTGGTTCGCCACACCTTCACTCCCCACTCCACGCAGATCGCGTACATTGAAACTCATGGATATGGACCCAAATCCATTAGTATGGAACATTTTCTTTTCCAAGTGAAATCCCTCAATATATGAAAGGACGAAAAAGTGTTTTCGTTGTCGTGGAATCTTTCTCTCCTCTCCCTCCTTTCTTCTTTTAGTGCCACACGCTCTCTCGCCGGTCTTACACTCCTCTTGCACTAGCCACCCACATTCCCCTTCTCAGGAGCCTCGACAGCTCCTTCGTAACCACTGTCACATGCTCCTCCCGTGCGCCCTAAGGATGATAAGAGTATAAATGATAGCAACCACGAGCAACTCGTCCGGAGGACGTGGTCCTCCTTAAGTGCTAGTCCTTGCTGGAGGGTGGCATCTGCCATATCCATGTGATGAGATCATCCATCGGATGTGAAAGTTCGAGTTTTAAATTTATTAAGGTATAATTTGCGCCATAAATGAAATGTTTTTTTTTATTGCAACAAGCACGAGAAAAAGTGAAAGAAGAAATTAATTCCCGAAAACCACAGGTTTCACTTATATTGTGCATTTTTTTTAATGATTCGTGTTTGCATTATTCCTGGAGCTATGCAGAAGACCGAATAATGTGTTCAAAGATGGGAAAGTGAGTATTGCGTTGCTCATGAAGAAGTTAAAGGAGAATGGCAGCAAGTTTATTGCTAGGCAATTTACCAATTCACGTATGGCCTGCTTTTGCCTTCCCTTTTTTTTTTTCTCTAAGGTGTTCTGCTGCTTGCTATTCTAAGCGATGGCTAGGTGCTTATTATGTTATAATTACGGTGTAATTCATTTTTCATGCATTTATTTCCAAGTGAACGTAGCATGACTTTGCTCTACGACTAGCATAAAAAACAAGGAAATGGGCACTCAGAAATTTGATTGATGCCCCTACAAAAGTTCAAGTTACTTGTTTCATCAGAGGGTAAGATTTATTGGTTAGATCTTGTGATATTTCTGGAGAAAATATTGTAAACACAAGATGTGCCGAGGCTTAGGTGAGGGAGAGGAGAGAGAGAGAGAGAGAGGGGTAATCCATGCCTCTAAATAGAAGGAAGAGTCTGACAAGTGGACCCTTCATGGGGTACATGGTTCAATGAATGAGCTTCCAATTTGTCCAATTTGTCCAATTTGGTGGGCACTTGCACGGCTCGTGACGCCAACGTATCTTCGGATCACCGTTTTTTTATCACTCCGCCCAGCGCGCTCTGCGTGGACCATTTTCCCCCTCAAGCTCCTCTCCGCCCGGCCCCACTCTTTCCCTCTCTCTCTCTCTCTCTCTCTCTCATCAATCTTCCTGCTGCTTCTGCTCAGAACGGCACGCATCTCCTCCTCTCTCCTCCTCTCCAACCGATTCGCAAGCCATCCCCCCGCCGCCGCCGCCGCCGCCGCTTGGAAACAAAGTCCACGCATGGAGGAAGTGTCCACCGGGGCTCTGGTCCCGGCGGTGAAGCCCGAGCCGGTCTCCTCGTCGGCGACCGTGGCCGCCGCCGCCCTCCCCCTTGCCGCCGCGCCGCCGCCGCCGGAGGTCGCCCGGGACGCGGCCGCCGCGGGGGCCTCCGCCGCCGAGCAGCTCGACAGGGACTTCCTGTGCCCGATTTGCATGCAGGTGATCAAGGACGCGTTCCTGACGTCGTGCGGGCACAGCTTCTGCTACATGTGCATCACCACTCACCTCCGCAACAAGAACGATTGCCCCTGCTGCGGCCATTTCCTCAACAGCCACCAGATTTTCCCCAATTTCATGCTCGATAAGGTCCCCGATCTGCTCATTCGCCTTTTCCATACTGTTTTTTACGGCTTACGGTTCTGAGTAGTCATTGCGGTAGCGCGTCGGATTCGTGGATGGGGACGATTCTTTATGTCGGTGATCGGTAATTGTGTCTGCTTTGGAATTGCTTCGCGGAGAGCTGAGTTAGCATCGGTAGTCTTTTGACGTCTCAGAGCCATACGTAACCGCAATGTTAAGCGCCTTATCTCTGTTCGCGGGAAATTTCTATCTGAACACATTGAGAGCTCGGCAGATAGACTGAAGCGCACAGGCCGACAGAATTATTATTGCGAATCTCAAAATTGAAGCTTGATAGCTGTAAAACAGCTATCTCATGGAAGATTTTGGCATCGGGTGTACCCGACTTGATTTAGAGTTGTTCTTATCTCCGAACTGTGTCTCCAGTGTAAGCTTATTTCATGGTATCCATCTGGTTCATTTGCAGCTATTGAAGAAGACTTCTGCTCGGCAAATATCAAAAACTGCATCTCCCATTGAACATTTTCGTGTGGCGCTGCAACAGGTTAGTCCTTGCTGGCTTTTCTTTTCGTGATTTTTTTAAAAGGTGGAAGTTTCATTCAGGCATAGAGAGTCCATGGAAGCCATCTCCAAATTTTGGCAAACGCATAAATGGGTATCTATATGAGCAACTATTATTTTTCACTTTCTAGCTCTGTGGTAACGAGGTCCAGGCTCTTTATGGAAGCGTCTAGTGCATTTCTTTATTGACTGTGGCAAATAATAAGTTAGCGAGAAGGCATCTCTAACTTGAAATTCTCATTCTGGACACTTTTTTATGCGATGAAGAACGCAATTTAATTTCAACTTTGCACTCTCTGCTGATATGTTCGGTTCAATTATAGTGGACTGAAGTTTGTAACTCGTGACTTTAACACATGCCTTAATCAAATTTTAGCTGGATCTCTCTTCCTTATTTATTTTCTTGCTCAACATTTTTCCACCTTAGCTAAGTAAACCATGAGCCACAATATATATGCTATTGACTTATGGATTATATAAGTATTAAGCCAAAGCTCAATTGAGTGATCCAATTACGAGATTGCTGAACTTGTCTCTTTTGAGAAATTGAACCTGTGACATTGATCCTTTCCTTGAACTTGTTCATACTTCTTTATGGATAGCATTTCAATCATAGAAAAACATAGTTGACCTTCAATCTTAATAACCTGGAGATGCTATCCAATGATGCTCCAGTGCATTGGGTATTTACCGGACGTGTAGCTAAGTAGCCGTGGAGAACAAAATAATTTGGACTGTATTGGCTGTTTTTGAGTTGAAATATATTCTGCTAATTGTGGCCTTTTGATTATCCATAGGGTTGTCCAGTGTCAATCAAGGAGCTAGATAGCCTTCTCGTGTTTCTTGCGGAGAAGAAGAGAAAAATGGAACAAGAGGAAGCCGAGAGAAATATGCAAATTCTTCTTGACTTCTTGCATTGCTTGAGGAAGCAAAAAGTTGAAGAGTTGCATGAGGTTTGTTTTCACCTTTTATCTGTGAATGTCATCTCGTTTCTCCTTGCTAAGTGCTGCTGCTGTAGTCCTGCAGCCTCTTGCCTAACCCCTTCCCTCAAAAATAATCTGAGGGACAGTGGTTAGGTGAAAGTCCTAATTGACAATCATGTCCAGGAATTCTTTTTCTGCTACAGATACAAAATGATCTCCAGTATATCAAGGAGGATATTAATTCTGTGGAGAGACATAGGATAGAGTTATATCGGGCAAGGGACAGGTACTCTGTGAAGCTGAGGATGCTTGGAGATGATCATAGCATGAGAAAGCCGTGGCCTTCGTCAATGGAGAAAACACCTAGTGGCTTTACCTCCAGTAACATCAGTACCCGGGGAAATTTGTCCTCTGGTAGTCTACAGAGCAAGAAAATGGAAACTAAGGCTCAAGTGAGCTCCCACGGACTACAGAGAAAGGATACTCTTAGTGGGTCTGACTCACAACACATGAATCAATCCAGTCTTTCAGTGACTAGGAAAAAGCGAGTTCATGCACAGGTTGGTGATATTGAAGAATTTATTTTGCATAAAGCTCATTATGAAAGCTTATCTTCTGGAGATGCTCAACTTACTAACCACGTTTCTCTATAAGCATCCTTTTTGTTGCCATGGAAAATTATGAGAATTTCTTGCATAAACTATCTCTTGAGAAAGATTGTCAAAATTGAGTTTCCATGTAGGATTGATGGTAAGATAATCTCTTTCAAAAACATTTACTTGTCTATCTGTGCCTCATGTTACTCACTTGTAGTTAATGATCCTTAACTTCTTGCCCATCTACATGGACATAATTGTTGGGTGAATGTCTGTTTCAGTTTACTGATCTCCAAGAATGTTATCTACAAAAGCGACGCCAGTTGGCAAATCAACCACATTTCCAGGATGAAAAGGACAAAAATGTCATACATAGGGAGGGTTATAATGCAGGTCTTGCTCATTTTCAATCTGTATTAAGCACCTTTACGCGGTACAGGTATATATTAAGTCTAATATCCTTGTCATAAACCAGCAATTCCTTTTGCCTTGTTTCCTTCTGATGGTGCTTACACGCCTTCTCTTTTTTGTTCCTCTTGACCAGTCGTCTACGGGTAATTGCTGAACTTAGGCATGAGGATTTATTTCACACAGCTAATATAGTTTCAAGGTGATTTTCCTGTCTTTTGAGTTTTATTTAATGTACCAATATCTGAACTTTTGGATAATAAATATATATATAAGGTAATTGCTGAACTTAGGCATGAGGATTTATTTCACACAGCTAATATAGTTTCAAGGTGATTTTCCTGTCCTTTGAGTTTTATTCTTTTTTTGCCTCTGCACAGTGTATGTTGCATACAGTAGTCCTCGCAGTAGTTGTACTAATTATGGTATGCTGCGTATACATCATCTTAGTAGTTGTACTAATTATGGTATGTTGCATCTACAGTGACTGTAGTGATTATATCTTCTGCAAGGGTAATGGATGCATTTGTATATATATGCTATGAGTCGTGTTTAAAACTCTGGTTCAGTTTAGGGGTTTGGTTAACACTTTGAAAATGAAAATTAGCAAGGAGAAGTAGTATCTCATTTGTAGGTGGAGAAAATTAATCAGGTTGTGTTCAAATTCGAAGTAAATTGACCAGCCTGCAATATGTTAGAATATTGTTGTCATTACAAAAACATTCCTATGAAATTCAGCTGTACCACAAGTGAATAAGAATAATGACGGACTTGAATGGGCAAGACTTTTGAAAAAACTTGTTGTTTTGTATAGCTATTTTAAGTTGGAACCTTTTTCTAGAGGCATGACACGTGGCAGTGCTGATTATGTCTGCTGGACTTGTGCTTCTTGCTGAACTGATGCGGTAATGCTTCTTAATTGAAGTTTTTAGTTGAACAAATTAGGTGTCTCTGCTTGTATGCTCTAGATTATTGAAGATCCCCTTTTTTGAGGTCTTCAGTGAAGCTAGGAGATGGATCAAATAATTGACAGAGACAGACCCTCACTGAATGCTCACGCATATATTGAAGCTCTGTGTGCTTACTATTCCATCCTTCTATTAGTTGTCTCCTGAAACTGAGGAAATTGGTTGATTCTGCTGCAGCATTGAATTTGATCGAGATGACGAGTTATTTGCCACTGCCGGAGTTTCCCGTCGCATAAAGGTTTTTGACTTCTCAACGGTAAGTTTCTAAGCTTGCTGTTTAATCATTTTAGTTTTTTTTAGATTGTTCGGAGGAGCCAGGTTAGCATGTCTTTGTGAAAGATTGCAATTCTTTTTTGTTCTTCTTTGCAATGAACTCTGGTGGAAATAAATTAAACATTTATATCTGCAATGGGAAAAGAGAATTTGAAACACTTACATATGTACCTGCCTACCTGCATCTGTATATATATGCTCCAGATTTATGAGATCTTTGATGATCTGCCAAATTTCTATGCTTTATGTGACTCCTCAAAAGGAACCTACGATTGTTTATGTTGTGTTCATTGCAAATTGATGCGCATATGAATTAATACTTATAGAAGAAAATTGATTAAAGACAAAAAAAAGTACCCAAGTCTGTAATTTTGATTCCATATTGAGTTTTCCTCCTCCCCCTACTCTTTTTGACCCTTAGTAATTACTAATCCTGTTATCTGCTTCCATTAAATGGCTTAATTATGCCAATGCTATTGATTATCAGGTTGTGAATGAGCCAACTGACGTTCACTGTCCTGTGGTTGAGATGACCACGAGGTCCAAACTTAGTTGCTTGAGCTGGAATAAGTACGCCAAAAACCATATAGCAAGCAGCGACTATGAGGGAATAGTGACTGTCTGGGATGTGGATACCCGGCAGGTAACGACTGTCCTTATAAATTAGACAATAATTGTCACTTTTATTGCTGATGAAATACAAAAACCCAGTTTCTATCTTCGGCCGTCTTATTTATCTGCTTTGGTTCTATTTACTTCTGTTGCAATAGTAATTTAACTTTTGCAGAGTTTGATGGAATATGAAGAACATGAAAAACGTGCATGGAGTGTTGATTTCTCAAGGACTGAGCCTTCGATGCTTGTATCTGGCAGCGATGATTGTAAGGTACCTCCTTGCACTTTGTAGATCCTTTGTCCTCTTGGTGTGGGTTGATCCAAAGTTTGCAGTTGTCTACGTCTGTGGGTTTTCCAGTTTGACCGTTTGTAATATATTCCTCTCCATGCTTTTTTGGACTAAAATTTGATCCTTTCTTAGCCATTTGACTGCAAGAATCGTTTTGCCATGTCAGAGATTAACTGTTAATGAAAAACCATTCGCTTGGTGTGTAAAAGTTGCTAGCCCCTCAATGTATTTAGATTGTTGTACTGATCGCTTTCATTTTTTTAAAATGACGAACACCCTCAATTTGCCTTCATAGTAAAGCACAATCTTTGGGAAACAGCAGTGAAACTTTATTTTACTTATACGTAGAAGCAAATTTTATTATTTAAGAACTCTGTAAAGTGTTGATTCTTCTGTAATTAGCTTTTGCATGTATTTTATTAGACAATTAAAGTTTGTGTCTGTTTAATTTTTGTTTTTTGATTACTAGGTCAAGGTTTGGTGCACACGGCAGGAAGCTAGCGTGCTAAACATCGACATGAAAGCAAATATATGCTGTGTCAAATATAATCCTGGATCTAGCAACCACATAGCGGTAATTTCCTTTCGTCCAAGATCTTATGGCACTTATCATGCCATTTGATTTTTGCTGGTTGATAGTTTAACAGGTTGTACTTATCTACAGACAATTAGTAAGCAGGATAGTTTAAGTGGCTGCTTATGTTTCAAAGTTGCCTCTTCAGTATATTTATGCATCATTAAACTTGCAACTAAGTTCATATTACACTTAGCTAGTTCAATAAACTCCAGCCAACACATACATAGAATTTTTCTGAGCTGGTATTGCAATTTCTTGATTCTTTCAGGTTGGTTCAGCTGATCACCATATCCATTATTACGACTTGCGCAATATTAGCCAACCACTCCATGTATTTACGGGGCACCGTAAAGCTGTCTCATATGTGAAATTCTTGTCCAACAACGAGCTTGCTTCTGCATCCACTGACAGCACATTACGGCTATGGGATGTAAAGGAGAATTTGCCGGTGAGTAAAATGTGTAGCGACAGGATGAGTCTCTTTAAATTTCATGTATGTAGGCTTAGTTAGATGCCCTACAATCCAGTAGTTAAAGCAGCATATATATTCTGAAGTTAATTCTTAGAATTGGATCAATGGAACCATTTTACTCATTCATTAGGCCCAAAAATTGGTTGCCATGGAAGTTGTGGTTTCTGGGTATCAAATGGTAGGCCCTGCCTTCAATTGAAAGCACCAGAAAAGCTTGTGTCTTCATGGTTGCCTTTTTCTAGCCCCACTGTGTGCATGTTCCCGTTCTCTCCAAATGTAGGCGAGCTATCCTTTTTATTTTTAATCTTCTCGCAACTATTATTCTGATCGAGGGAACAATCTTGGTCTCTTGGTATTGCAGGTTAGAACGTTTAGAGGCCACACAAACGAGAAGAACTTTGTGGGTCTAACGGTAAATAGCGAATACATTGCGTGTGGCAGCGAAACCAACGAAGTCTATGTCTACCACAAGGTGAGAATTGCTGAAGCAGCAATCCTATCTAGTTACTCTTCGTGTGGCTCAAAGATTGTTTACTTTCTCTCTGGGATATATCAAAGCACTAAAGATTGTCTACTTTCTCTCCAGGAAATATCAAAGCACGTCACTTCACATAAATTTGGTTCGCCGGATCCCGATGATCCTGACGATGATGCAGGATCTTACTTCATTAGCGCCGTGTGCTGGAAAAGCGATAGCCCAACCATGCTGACTGCTAACAGCCAGGGAACAATCAAAGTATTGGTGCTGGCTGCCTGATTATGTTGCAAAAGACCGGGAAAATATCTAAACAGAGGGAAATTATACAGAAGGACCGTGAGCTCGATCCATTGTATTTGATCGTTGGCATCAACTCTTGTTGAAAACGAAAAAGAAAAAAAGCAAGCTTGTATTGCGAGGCCCGCGAGGTTGTAGATAAAGCAATTAGTGTACGATGTATCCACTTACGTAAGAAATCGCCATGTACCATGGGCAAGGGCTGCAGCATTGATTCGTGTTCAACTGAAAGAGCTTTAGCAAATATATTGGCAGGCAAAAATAGAGAAAGAGAGAGGAGTTGGGCACTGCAATTTTGCAACAGAGCGCGTCAGCTGCCTACGCCAGAATTCACTCGTTTTCTCGATGTACCTCTTACCTAGTTAGCCGGTTTTCCCCGTTCCATCAATTCGTACTAGCCAGTTTTGAGTTGAAACGACCATGCGTTTGACCCTGACGCCGATTCGATTCAAGATCGACAACAGAGCGTGCGACCGTACACCTGTTAGTACTCTTTCTGGTCTGATAAGCTCGAGCACTTAGAAAGCAAGCAGGGCGAGATTCTACTTCAATGACCGATATTCATCGAACGCATGCCTGAATGAAAGAAAACCCGGTTTCGTTTAAAGGCTAAGGCCCTTCAGTCTGTCGTGCTCTTTCGCCTCTTTCTGCTTGAAGAACATGGTGTTTTATGTGCTTTAGGCCCTCCAAGTTGAGAAGGAGCAGTTTCATCTTATATTAAGCAGAGACGACCGTGTAGAATATACAAGTGACAAGCGGGGGTAGTAATATCTCTACGAGCTGATCACATTGTCATTTGCTGATATAGCTCTACGACAAAGATACACAAGCACCACCTTGTTCTACATGAATGTATAGCATTTCACAACCAAAAAGAAAAGCCGAACCTTATACAAATGGATATCCTTTCCAATATCACGTCAAAGGGAAAAGGCGAATCTTATACAATTGGTTACTGGACAAGGCAAAAAATCCATCTTGAAAAAGAAAATACAAGAAGAAATGTGTGGATGCACTGATAGTCAACCACAAGTTAGAGAGTTGCCTCCGCCGAGGCGCCCGAATGGACGCTTCGGCTCTTCGCATGAAATATCAACCGTTCAGGATCTTGGAAGTCCTTATTCCAGGACTTGCAAGGTCAAGAAAATTTGAACGGACTTCGTGAAGTCCATTAAAGAGGGAAGAAGCTGGAGGAAGAATAAGCTCAGGAGAGATACCGCCGCAGTGATTACATCACAATCCCGTCGTTGTCTATATCTCGAAGGAGAACGTGATGCAGACGAGATAGTAGGATGACCGGCAATGAGTCGAGGAGTAGCCAAGCATGGTTAGGAACCGAGAGAGAGGCGACAGATGATGATGGTAAGAAGAAGAAGTGGGGTTTCAGAAAGTAGGGTTCTTCCCATGGAGTTGACTCTTGCTGGGCAACTTCCATTTGGGACTACAATGGTTTTGAGGTGAAGCGTGTGCTCGCTCGCATTTTATAGACGTGAGACAGTCTTTTTTGCAATCCTCAGTGTTTTATCAACTTGAGAAGTATGGCCAATCGAAAACACACACATATGCACACGAAAGAAAACAAAACCACTAAAAAATAAGTGGTGGATTTTTATTTAAAAAGAAAAACTCAATGGTATGTGGACTTAGGTAAATTCTATTTCACAAGACTGGATACTTTTATAGAGCAGTGTAATGAAATATCATTTGAGTTGGTCAATGAACTATGTCTTCCATGGTTTAGATTGACACTAATCTAGAAGAACCTTTGACCAGAACAACACAAATTTGTTTCTAAGATTTTGATGATTAGTTGTGACTTATTCGATTGATTTTATGTTATATAAAATGTATATCATGATAATTATCAAAAAAGTTCTAAATCTATTGTATTTATATCAGTTTAATCTAAAATATTTCAATTATGTCAATTATGTCAATTTAGGCATAAACTTTTTTACAATTTGCAAATGCAATCTTTTTAGTTAATTTTGACTAAAAAATAATAACGTGATAGTTCAATCAAACCATCTAAATATGACGTGAATGGCACTGACATGAAAATCTTTTAAAAGTTTCTGAAAATAAATTCATATAATTGAAAAGTATAAAATTAAACCAATACAAGTGCAATTGATTAATTTTTTTTTGTGTGTGTGGTAGTTTTACCTAATTACTCGAGAAATTGGATGCATTACTCTTATAATGACTGGCCTCATCGTACACGGCAACATCCTAGCGAAAAAGAAGAAAAAGTACCGAGTACAATTCACAAAACCATGGCCTCTTTAATGATGCGTACGTCGATATAAGAATAAAGCCCCTCCCACCCCGGTACATTTGCTCCTTTTTTCCCCATGACATTTCCCTGTCGGCGAATTAAATTAGGGTTTGACAAAGGGATAGTCTCTCCCTCTCTTGCATGTGTAAAGAAAAAGGTCGAGCCACCATTGGCCGCTCACTAAGGAATGGACCCGATGCGTCATTTTCTCCCGCAGAAGTGAATGAATGGCATGAAAAAAACAACCTTTTCTTTTTCTCGGGATTGCAGTCTCACGAATTATTCTCTTGAATTTGTTCCCTTCTTCATTTATTTGTTTACTTGTGTGTGTGTGTGTGTGTGTTTTTTTTTTTTTTGTCCCAGTTGGGTATTTCAGAGCACAACCCTTTTCATCCATGTCAAGATTCGGAAGACGAGAGAAATATACACACTCCTGCGACTCGATGAAGTTGGGCTAAGTGAGAAATAAATTTACTTTAGTTTTTGAATGATCTCGATACTGCCCTCGTACATCATTAGCTACTCCATCGATTTGTGGAGTCGATCCTTCTTGGGTAAAAGCTTCCTTTTTTTTACCCGTTGATTTCTTCTTTTTCAAGGAACATAAGCATGAAGAAGGCCAATGAAACTGGAGGGGCAGTGCATTTATCATCTTTCAAACCATGCAGAGCCATATTTGACCGTTGAATATTCACTTTGCTCCGGTACTCATTTCCTCTGAGTAAAAAGATCAAGCCAAGACAAGAAAACTTCTTTATCTTATTCGTGCGTGGGAGAGAGAGAGAGAGTATGAGAGAACGTGTGCCTCAGAAGAATACACAAGACCTTGTCAGTTCTTCAGCTACAAAAATAGATGCCTCCCACAAATTTCCAAACTTTTATTGACTGTACGTTTTGTCTCCGGGCTCTGCACAGCCCCAGAAAAAAAGAAGAAGAGAAAAATGAAAGGAAAGGGAGAAAAAAGGGACCCCCTGCAAAAATCCCAAATTTAAAAGCACTCAAACAAAATATCATGATGCTGATCATGTCTTATGTAATAACTCCGCATTGCAGTCACAGAAATGGGGCCTGCAATGAGAGGTCGATCTCACACGGTCCATTGCCAAACGCTAAGGCCCTTTTGCCAATATTGTCTTTTACGGGTCCTCCTTAATTGCCCGCCCTTTTTCTTTTCACTTTGGGTAAATTGCTCTCCCCTCCCTCCCACCTCTCTCCCCAACCCAAAAAAAAAAAAAAAAATAAACTCTTGTTTAGGTTAGGGTTTATGGGCAACGTGGATTTGGTGAGACCAGGACGAGACTCGTATGTATAAGGACTCAAAGGAACAATCGACGGGTGTGATTTATTCGGAAAGAGCCAAGCCAACAAGCCAAGAAAGCTTCGTGCGGGGCTTCTTCAAACGGGGATTTAGTTTTTGCACACTGTGAATTCATTCCTGTCGAAAAGGGGTTTTAAATTCCTCTGTTCTTGCATGCATGCAAATTCTTTACCGGAAGAGGAGGGGGCAGGAAGAGGGAAAGGCTTCCTTTTGCTCCGGCCCTCCTTTGCTGAACGGGGGATTATTATTAGGCAAATGCGACTCCGACTCAGAGAAGAGAGCGAATTCAATTTTGCTTTGCACTCCACTGCACCACCACCCCCCTGCTGCTGCTGCTGCTGCTGCTGCTGGTGCTTCTGAATGAATTATCAAGTTCAAGCCCAAATTTCTGAAAAATCTCGCCAGCCCCACCCCACGATGGCCAGCTTGCTCTGAAGTCATCATGATACTCCCACCGTCAGGTCACCTCACCCTTATTGATTAGGGGGTGGTCCAAGGGTACTCCCCCATTTTCGTTTGTACTCAATATAAGTCGATTCTGGAATTTTGGCAAAAATTAGAAGAGTCGGCAGTACATAGTAATTACTACTTTGGGTATAGATATATAGTTGATAAAATCACACCCGATAAATAAAAAAATTTAGGGTAAACGCCACCAACAACCTCAATTTATACTAATTGCAACATATCTACCCTATATTTATATCAATGTGACACATTTATCCATAAAAAATTATGACTTCAAAAATCTCAAACCTGTATTAATGCGATATATTTATCCTTAACTAGACAGCGAGGATAGTTGCAATGATGACGGTGAGGGCGGCAGCAGCAGCACCAACGATGAGGCTTCTCTGGTGTAAAAAAAAAGGTTTAAAGTATATATGTCATATTAGTATAAATTCGGGGGTGGCTAAATGTATTGGGTTTTAATTCTGGGTTTTTGGTGGCATAAGGAAAAAGTTAAAGATAAATTTATCACAACTAATACCCATTTGTGATTTTTGTGTCACAAAAAAGTTTAAGATAAATATTCTCAATGAGTAGAATTTGTGACTTTTTGTGATTTTTTTCCCAATTTTTTTTTTTAAAATAAGGATACAGGTGTGTAGAGATAAGATAGAATTTTATAAGATGAATTAGTACAACAAAATCATTTAATAAAACTATATCAACCATAGAGGCATTTTTGTATTTGAAAAAAAGTTTTTGAAAAAAAAGATCCTCATTTACCCGATGCGCAGAAGAAGCAATCCTGCATGCATCCGTGCAGATACGCTGAGCTGGAAAACATATATATTCTCAGAAAGCACCGGTCTAACATATAGTTAGTAGTGTAAAGGAAGATTGAATTTTGGGATTATCATGAGTTAGAGTGCTTTTAAGCATTCGTCAGCATAAGAAACACAAGGCTGGAACTTGGATGTGAAACCATAGTTTTGCTTCTTCAAAAATCAACTAGTCTTTTGAAGTTGACGTGTTAGGGTTATGTATATTTTTGTTAGGACTCTTAAAATCTAGATTGCACGGACACTCTCCGGGACCCTTCTGTCGTGTCCGACACTCCAACACGCTCCGACATGCTCTAACACGCGGTCAACACGTGTCAGAAAATCGAACACGCGATCAACTGCTTTCGACATGCTCCGACACACAGGTTGAAAATTCCGACACGTGATTCGACACGCACGAGGATATTTTTACAAATTTCCAAAACTTCTGGGGTCTAAATATAAATATATGAAAAAAAGAAGAAGCTAAAACAAATTTCCAATATTCGTTGAAGATGTGAGGTGCTTGAAGTTGCAAATTTTTCACTTGATAAGACAGAGATACGTATGTTTTTTTTTTTTTCAAAAGAAGTGGATAATGTGGATGAATGACTTTTTGTTATATTTGATGATGGAATGTTAATTTTTTTTTTTTTTTTTTTTTATGCCCAGGAACCTCTTACAACCGGTAGCCGGCGGATAAACCCTGAGGCAACACTAATGGAGGACCCACCACTCCGATGTCACGCTTAAGTCACCAAATGACTCCACCAGCTACCTTGCGTCGCAGGGGCTTCGAACTCCTCACCTCCCTCGCAGATGATCACTGAAGCCTACCTAGCGGAGTACCACGGCCGGTGGTATTGTTTTTTTTTCTTATTGTTAAATTTTAAATTTAATAGTGAAATGTGGATTACTTGTTTTTTCCTCTAAGTTTTATGAATTATTACAATGAAATGTAGTTGAATTTGTCAAATTAAAACAATGAACACGTGTCAAAAAATCGGACACGCGATCAACTGCTTTCGACATGCTTCAACACACAGGTTGAAAATTCCGACACGTAATTCCGACACGCGCGAGGATATTTTTATAAATTTCCAAAACTTCTGGGGTCTAAATATAAATATATGAAAAAAGAAGAAGCTAAAACAAATTTCCAACATTCATTGAAGATGTTGAGGTGCTTGAAGTTGCAAATTTTTCACTTGATAAGACAGAGATAAGTATGTTTTTTTTTTTTTTTTCAAAAGAAGTGGATAATGTGGATGAATGACTTTTTGTTATATTTGATGATGGAATGTTAATTGTTTTTTTTTTTTATCCCCAGGAACCTCGTACAGCCGGTAGCCGGCGGGTAAACCCTGAGGCAACACTAGCGGAGGACCCACCACTCCGACGTCACGCTTAAGTCACCAAATGACTCCACCAGCTACCTTGCGTCGCAGGGGCTTCGAACTCCTCACCTCCCTCGCAGAGGATCACTGAAGCCTACCTAGCGGAGTACCACGGCCGGTGGTATTGTTTTTTTTTCTTATTGTTAAATTTTAAATTTAATAGTGAAATGTTGATTACTTATTTTTTCCTCTAAGTTTTATGGATTATTACAATGAAATGTAGTTGAATTTGTCAAATTAAAACAATGAATGATATTAACAAATGTAGGATTTTTTTTTTTTTTTTTTTAGTATAGATTAATTCTAGGCTCTTTTTATTATTATTATTTAGTTATTTATGCATTTATATATTAAAATATTTATTTAATATATAATGTGTCGGGACATGTCGAAATTCTTTACTTTTGAGAAATGACGCGTCGGTATGTCGTGTTGTGTAGTGTCATGTGTTGCGTGTCGGTATCAGTGTAACCTAAGTTAAAATGGGTTATAAATCCATATTTTCAATTCCTATTTATGAAAGTAGATCGTACATAGGCCATTTCAAATTTAAAATATGAGCCATAATAGGCTTTACTAAAAAAACAAAAACAAAATAGCCCGACTGAATTTGGGCCTTGGTGGGTTTAAAACAAGCCCATTTCCAACCCAAAATAGTAATTAGTTGAAGAAGGGGGAAAAAAAATCTCTTATGGTGCTTGTTGATCTCTCTCTCTCATCCAGATTGACGAAGATTGGAATGACTCGGCCAAAAACAATAGCTTCACCATCAACCATGCAACCAAAAACGCACAACGATTTTTCAATGCCAATCCTCCAAAGTCAAAACTGATCGGAGTCTCCCCACAATCGAGAATTCATCAAACAAAAACTGATGAACGAAGATATGGAGCGATCAACTGATAGAATCCCAGTGAAGCCGCCAATGCAGCTCAGGTCGCCGTCGAACTTGCGACGTGTGATTTTTTTTACCACCGTAGTCGTAGAGAAACTATGAAGTGCTTGACACCCGGCTTGAATTTGCAGGGTCTCTCACCGCGTTGCTCTCCACAATGAGAAAAAAAACAACAGTCTCGATGTTCCAGGGGGGTCGAGGGTTTGTTTGGAGAAGGAGTATTCCTACAGATGAAGAGGGTGGCGGTCGAGGTGCTTCGGTGGTTCAGGGTGGTGCCAACGGCGGAGAAAGGGTGGAGGTGATGCTCATTTCGTACCTCGTAGAGGAAGGGGCGGATTGCATCTCCACTTTTTTTTTATTAATTCTATTTTTATTATCTTAAATTTGCTAAGTGCTTGATCGGTATATTTAAAAAAAATAGGAGTTATGTGAGTAGGTTTGGATTGAACCTGGGTCGAGTTAGGTACAAGCCATTTAAATTGTCTAGAATATAAATGGGCCTTTGTGAGTTAAATAAGCGAATTTGGATTAAACCCATCAATGACCCACTCAAAGCCAACCCAACTCACTGATTTGTCGCCTCTAGTTCTTGTTTTCTTTCTTCCATCTTCTAAAACTAATCAACAGAAAAGGGGAAAAAGGGCCTTATTTGGGCTAGCCCGGTCCGGTTTGCCAATTGAGAGCCCAAGCTTAGCTCAACTAGCTCGTGGAGCCCGGCCAGAGAATGAACCGTGGATCTGCGCTGGATCGTTGCCACTTAGGCATCCCTCTCGTTGGTATAATTTAGTCTTCAAAAAGTTGGTTCGATTAGGTGGACAAGGTCATGAAATTCATATGGTTCTTACTATAGTCTCATTTGACTCTCCGAGTCTCGATCTTCCCTTTAAGCACTGTAATTAGTCCAAGCACAGAGGAGAATTTTATGGTTCGAGTTGAAAAAAAAAAAAAGGGGAGAAGACTATGGAATAACATGTGAAGTATGCATGCATATGCTGTTAGAATGAGGAACCCTTTGGCTTTGACCAGTTAGGAGGACTTAAGAAGGAGCACTAACGTGTGCTCTTTTGATAACGGGTCACGAATTCGGTAAGGATTAGTTGAATACTTGGAAAGGTATAGAACCCTATTATTTCCAGCTTAGAAAAGAATTAGAGAGGATGCCAACACAGTGCAAATGGAGATATGACCCTAGTAATGTTTTAACATAATTAATAAGTAATTCCATCTACTCCATTCGACCAATAGCGGGTTTATTACCTCCTTTGCTTCAATGGCATTTGGATTGAGAATTCTCGATTTGTCAATTTGTTCAGTATCCTTTAAGTCTCGATCTTCCCTTTAAGCATTGTAATTAGTCCGAGCATAGAGGAGAATTTCGCAGTTCGAGTTGGAAAAATACAAAGAGGGAAGAAGACTATGAAAAGTGAAGCATGCATGCATTTGCTGTTAGAATGAGGAACCCTTTGGCTTTGACCAGTTAGGAGGACTTAAGAAGGAGCACTAACTTGTGCAATTTTTTATAGCCGGTCACGGATTCGGTGAGGATTAGTTGAATACTTGGAAAGGTATAGAACCCTATTATTTCCAGCTTAGGAAAGAATTAGAGAGGATGCCAACACAGTGCAAATGGAGATATGGCCCTAGTAATGTTTTAACATAATTAATAAGTAATTCCATCTACTCCATTCAATCAATAGTAGGTTAATTACCTCCTTTGCTTCGATGGCATTTGGATTGAGAATTTGTGATTTGTCAATATGTTTAGTATCCTCTGAGTCTCGATCTTCCCTTTAAGCACTGTAATTAGTCCGAGCATATAGGAGATTTTCACGGTTCAAGTTGGAAAAATACAAAGAGGGAAGATGACTATAAAATAACAAGTGAAGCATGCATGCATTTGCTGTTAGAATGAGGAACCCTTTGACTTTGACCGTTTAGGAGGACTTAAGAAGGAGCACTAACTTGTGCAATTTTTTATAGCCGGTCACGGATTCGGTGAGGATTAGTTGAATACTTGGAAAGGTATAGAACCCTATTATTTCCAGCTTAGGAAAAAATTAGAGAGGATGCCAACACAGTGCAAATGGAGATATGGCCCTAGTAATGTTTTAACATAATTAGTAAGTAATTCCATCTACTACATTTGATCAATAACGAATTGATTACCTCTTTTGTTTCGATGGCATGTGGATTGAAAATTCGCGATTTGCAAACTTGTTCTATATCCTTAGAGTAATCACAAGATCTTGTAAACATCTAGGTTAAATATATGTTTTGGAACAAATTTTGTCTGAAAATCACATCCACCCTCCTTTTGGCAAATCGACATCAATTCTCCGCAGTCCAACATTACCCAAAACTCTCAAATCGAATCAGATCTAGATCTCGAAAGGAAATTTTATCCAACATCATTTTTGGCTTTGCCCATTTTTATTATATTTCTTGGGGGGTCTTTCCCGTGCGATTACCTAATCCATGGTTGGAGTTATTCAAATTACAGACGGCCGGCCCTTGTCTTATCTGGCATCATTTTATGTCTGAAGCACTGATTGGCTGCTCCACCGAACCCAATCCAAACGATAAGTCAGATTTCCAATTACGAACGACACCAAGAACGAGGGAAGTTTGGGCGGAGGAACGACCGTCGTTTTGTTTTGGAGAGGCATCCTCGATAACTTAATTTGCATCGCCGCACGACAGAAAACATAGAAAGATGCATAATAATAATAATAATAATAATAATAATAATAATAACAATAATAATAATTTTCAATAATTGCACCAAGCTGTGTGTCAGATATGATGTGGGTGATAGGATGGTCAGAGATGGCGATGTTCCCTTTCCCAGCGACAAGCCTACGAGCGCTGCATGTGATAATTTTTTATTCCTACATAAAAATCATGTCACCCCAACAGAATAAGACAATATATAAATTATTTATAATATGCTATATGGAAAGGTCGAGGGATGTGAAGCGAATGGGCCCCACCGTGTGAAGTTTGACCTTTGACTTTCTGTGTTTGAATTGAGGCTGTCGTCACGTTGAAACCTTTCTCTTTTTGTGTACGGATAGTTAAAAAAAAAAGAAGTCCGGATGGTTACTGGTTAGCACTTGGTACCAAAAACGGTTTTCAGATCCAAAGGAATACGGGAGAAATTATTTTAAATGATCTTTCGCTCCTATTATTTCCAATTGAGTACATCGTTACAATCCATAAATCAAAGTACATATTGGGACAAAGTTCAAATATGTACTTAAACTGAGGGATAGAATCTCCTCAGTTGGTCCAATCATAACCTAAAAATAATAATAAAAACAAAAGCCAATTTATTCTTCTGCGTCCACACTTAGAGAAGTCCTAAATTCTCCAAATCAAGCGGTTGCGATTGGGCCCAAACTGGGGCTCGACTCCATGGCTTTCATGGCTTGGAACCTTGGCTCTTTGGCTTGGAACTTGAGAGCAGCATACAAATTCATGTAGTCCTCGAACACGAACTTTGGGTAAACTGCTTTGCTGGCCTCCTCTGCCTCGCTCTCCACAAGTGCCGGTGCCGGATAGATCACGGCGTCGCTGCCTGGGTTGTAGAATGAAGCTATGGACATCCTGTTTCCATCGGTCTGGGCCACCACCCTGTGCAGTACGCTCTTGTACTTTCCATTTGTTATCACCTGCATTTGATTTGAAACTTTCTTGTATTAAAATGTGATGGTTTCGTTGTACTACCCAAGCAGTAGTACGATTGATGCGTTGAGAAGCCCTTTTTTTTTGTTTTTTGGGGTCGTAAGTGTGAGTATGTATGTTACCTCGATTTGGTCTCCGAGGTTGACGACGATGGAATGGCGCATTGGGGGGACGTCAACCCACTGGCCATCCTTGAGGAGTTGCAGGCCGCTAACCTTGTCGTCTTGGAAGAGCAGGATGATGCCACCGGCGTCGGTGTGGGCCCGGAGCCCCTTGATCAGGTCGGGCTTCGGGCACGGCGGGTAGTTGCTAACCTTGGTGCCGAAGTTCGGTCCTTGGGACCCGTAGAAGGCCTTCTTCAAGTAACCTTTCTCCAGGCCCAGGTTCTCACACAGTAGGTCCATGAGCTCCTCCGCCAGCTTCTCCAATTTCAGTGCAAACTCCTTCATGACTCTCCTGCACATCAAACGATAGAAGGTCATCAACGATGCATGCGAAGCGGAATGTAGCTTTTCATCTAAGTTGATAAATTCTCATCATCAGTTACCTGTAGTCATCATCGAGATCTGGGATTTGGGAGATGTTAGAGACAGGAAGGTGCTTCAAGTGGAAGGTGCTTTCCCAGTCCAAGTCGTGGACCTCTGTCTGGACACACTCGAGCCCCTTGCTCGCCACCAGCTCTCCGAACCTCTGCTCCATGCACTTCTTGTAGTGCCCCTTTGTCATGCTTTCGATCGTGTCCATAAACTCGGGTGGAATCCCATGATTCACTAGCTTCATTTGGTCATTTCCCAAGGCACGACAATGCAAAATGTTAGACCCATTTTTTTAAACATAAAATATAGGTTACTGAGAGAGAGAGAGAGAGAGAGAGAGAGAGAGAGAGAGAGAGAGAGAGAGAGAGAGGTACCTCAAAGAAGCCCCAGTTCTCACAAGCATCTTTGATCTTGTCCATGGTGTTTGCTCTCTTCTCACCATTCAAGTTCTCCATGTTGATCACTGGGAAGCTCTCCATTTTCTCTCTCTAGAAGCTGTAGTGAAACCTTGCTTGTCTTTTGGTCTCTCTCTCTCTCTCTCTCTCTCTCTCTCACTCTCAGAACGAAGATAATGCACTAGCTTGTTTGCCTTGCCTTGTCTTGTGCATTGGGTTGTCTGGTGGGTTCGCTATTTATAGAAGTTTTTTCCTACTGCACCGGAGAGGACTTCCTCGATCCCTTTCCATGTTCACATGCTGGTACAGAGCATTGGATGGGCCATTGAGTCGAACGAGGATTGAATAAGATGGAAAATTACTAAAATTATGACATCCAGTGGGTCCCAATGGTAGTGGCTGTGGTCAGCCTGCCTTGTCCAACCTTCTCTCTTGCTCTCTGGATTTTGGACCCCCCATTGGATGGTGGTGGCTAAGATTCCTCTTCCTTTGTCGCGTTTATTTTTTTCTTCCGCTCCCTTTTGACCAAAGTTTAAAGTCGCCAGTGCCCTTCCATGAACGTGCACTAAACTAGACCCCACAATCTATGTGCCTCATCGATGACGTGTCGATAAGATTGTTAAAACAAGATGTTCACAAGGTGTATGTCAATTAGAGTACGCAAGTTGCGGGTCTTGTGAAAAAAAAAAAAAAAAAAAACATGTTTGATTTATGATCTTGTACACTATGGTTTAAGTTGTATTCGCATCTTGAAAATGTGACTAGTTCAATAAGCCATGAGACTTAGGTAATTTCATCTAGATACACACTATAGTTAATATTTGGACAAATTATCTAATCAATTATAAACTTATTATAGGGATATCAATTCAACCATAAACTTATGAATTTTGCCAATTTTGTCTCAAATCTTTGCGCAAAATTCCAATATGGCTATTTTTTTTTATTAATTTTCGTCGAAATTGCGGGACGTAACGATCTAGTCATTGTTAGCCGTCTTATGCGACATACTGCCACGTTTTCAATTTCTATCGAAAGTTGATAGGAAGAACTACATTGGAATTTCATACAAAAGGTTTATAATTAAATTGACGAAATTGGAAAGTTGAAGGATTGAATTGATATTCGTATAATAGATTTATGATTGATTAGAAAAATTTCGCATTGACGTTTTGCATATCTTAATCGTGGGTTATCAAGAAAGATCCACGTGAATCCCAAAATAATCACCATGCTAAGCACCATGGCCTGTGTGCTCTAAGCAAAGTTTTTCATGACATCAGTTAAATAAATGGGATTCGATCCTTGTTTAGAAGCAAGTGACTTGTGCACATTTTCCTCTTTGACATCGCAATCTTGTACGACAAACGTTTTGCTGTTGATTGGTTCCGTTACTAGATGGTTTCCATATGATCTCGCTCATCCGCATCGTCTTGCCAAATTTTTTTTTTTTTTTTTTATAAATTAAATCCAATCCTTATGATAAGATTAAGAGATCATATTATATAAATGGGTCAATTGAACACTAGTTAGGTGGCTATGAAGAAGTGGAGATATTGTTGGATGCTTTTGAGACGAGATATTGTTGGATGCTTTTGAGACAAGATCACCCAATTCAATTGTTAGGTGTCACCACATTGATTTTAATAGAAGAACATGAAGAGATATTCATGACATTTTACAAATAAATTGGTTTCACTGGCTGTTGAGGGCAGTTTTCTAGATTTTAACTTTGAATTTCAAAAGTGATTTTCTTGCCAAAGTTTACGAAAAGTTATGATTAACTGTGAATATTTTTAAATTGATAGATCTATAGTTTTTGTAATCGATCTAATGCACATTCTACACAGTATATCTCTGGCTCTTTAGTGTCAAAAGCCAGAACTTGAAGTCAAGAAACCGATGTATTTGATCTTGTCAACTTGACAATGTTTGGTAGCAATTTTTCAGATGCACCTACCCTATCGTTAAAAGTGTAATATACATGTTGGAAATGTCAATAACAACTATCGCAAGATGTAAAAATAGTCTAAGGGTTGCAGACACTATCCTCAATCATAAGTTTTGTTCTTCACAGAGTGCAAAAGGCGCGATGCAAACATCCTTTAACATTCAATAGACATTTTAGATAGAGTGCAAGTGGGATTCACTTCTAACCACGGCAGCCCACTTCTTCCAAAACATAGCAGAGTACGATACCTAATGCGGAATTATAGTCAATTATCGATGATATAAGAGGAATTTCCCGATCGTAAAGGGACATATAATGATGTGTTTGTTTGAAAGTCATGCTTCTTTAGGTAAAACCCTAGAAAAAAAAAAGAAGAGAACTCCTTTTGGCCTTTGTAGTGGGAATCCAAAGAACTCGAAGTGGGAATTGAAAAAGCTCACAATTTGTGATTATTTTTTCATATCACTTAATTTACAGATTGCACACGCTTATAAAGAGAAGGAAAAATATAATCTTTGACAGAGCAAGAATCATGGAATGCCAACTCATCTACAGTTGGTATGCCGATATGAAAATAAAAAAAGATACCGAAAATATTTCATATCTTAACAGGAATAATATTCTTTGCTAAAGTTACGGTGCACAAGCAGAAAAGCAGTGGAAAAAATTGACTACAAAGGCAATTTAAGTCATGTTCCAGCTGCTTCTGGTCGTTTTCCGTAGTCCCCACCAATGACACCCTCTTCTCCTTTCTCGGAGAGTTTGGTCGTCAGTGATTTGATCCCGACCTACTCATTTAGCAAATAGTTAAAATTGAAGCGGAATGTTGCTAACCTCAAAGCAATCGTGCTTTGCCGGGGTAGGATGTCTCTTTACGTATTTTCCGCAAGAAGGCGAGGCGAATTTGGGTTGGAACATGATGCTGGACATCTTTTTTGATTCTCATGTGTGTACTACTCCATTTGGCAATGATCCGATTACTCTCTCTCGCGCGTTCCGTCCTGCATTTTATCATTATGAATCATGTGCATCATGATATAAAAATCGGACACGTTTTATTTTTTCATATTCAACCAAATTCAATGAACCCCGCGCCGAGATTATTACACATAATGATAATATTGTGTCTTGTCATGATTTCGACTGGCAATATCGACAAAATAAATTCGGCAAAAGAATTACTAAAATAGACCTAAACTTATTGCATTTTTTATTTTTTGCTCCTAAATCTTTTTTTTTTTTTTTTTTTTTTTTTTTGCTAATTGAGTTCTAAATTTTTTACATTTTTGTTATTTAGTCTGTCGACCAATTTGGGCTAGCTGGCATTGATGTGGATGCCATCCAGCTAATGCTGATGCGTCAAATCTTTAATATTTTTTCTTTCTCTTTCTCTTTTTTTTTTTTCCTTCTTTGTTTGGACCTCACCGGCCACTGGGGAGGCTTGCACTTGCCTGAATTGGTGAGAGCAAACCTTGACCACCCTTGGTGAGGCCAAGTCATTGCTCGTGAGGTCGAGCCTCGCCCTCACTATCACGATGCTATTCGAGGTTGTGCTCCCTAACCATGGTGAGGCTTGCTCTCACCAGAGTGCTTGGTGAGGTTGAACGAGATGGTTGAAGCCTTTGGTTGGTCTGCGACCAACCAAAGGAAGAAGAAAGAAAAACAAAAACATAAAAAAAAAAAATAAAAGAAAATATTAAAAAATAATTAAAAATTAACATGTCAGTGTCCATGTCAATGTTAGATGGCTAGCGCTAGTTGGCATCCATATCAGTGCTAGCCAACCAAAATTGGTTAGATAGACTAAATTGACATAAATGCAAAAATGTTTAGAATTGAATTAGCATAAAAATGTTTAGCATTGAATTGAAAAAGTTACAATAAGTATATGATTATTTTGATAATTTTCTCCAAATTTGACATCCCACACTTCTTGAGACGTATGAAACATCAGTATTTCACAGCCGGCATGGATAAGGTTCACGTAATTCTGCGCAAGTAATGAATGGTGAAACCAAACAATTCCAAATATGCAGGATGATAATTACAACAGGAAAGTACTAAAAATAATTAGAGAGAGAATGTCGGTTATGGAATGGCTAGAGAGAGTGGGATGGTGGGCTTGCATTGGAAAGGTTTTTTTTTTTTTGGTCAGTCATTGGAAAGGGTTCAATAAGGATAAAATGCACTTTTTTTTTTGTTGTTGTTGCTCTCGTCTGTTCTTTTCTTTGAAGTGTATAGATGCACGTAGATGTATACGGCACATGCAATGCCACGTTCACACGTTAGACCACTTGATGAACCTACGTCTCCCATTCCGTGTCTGCTAAAAAATTGAAATCGACACCAACATGCGAATGTGTGCTTGTTCGACTGTTATTGAAGGCACTTTGTTGTTTCTATACACAATTGAAAATAAGGATTTTGATGTCAGTCTTATCTCTATGTGATGATTTTGGTTAGATTGGAATGCTTATCAATTGGTGCAATTAAAAGAGTTAGGACTGAATTGGTAAAAGTGTAATAATTTAGTACTTTTTAGACAATTTTCCCGAAAATGATATATTATGTATCAACTAAGTGTATTAATTGAAAAATTATCATGTGTATTGAGAATGTAGCTAAACTAGTAATATACTAAATTGTTATTGGTTTTTGAACATGATTGACTTGATATAAATCCACTCAGACACATTAGCAAACCAACAATCTAAACCGGTCCTTGCAAGCATAGAGCACACCCAACATTTGTAGTCAATGTGGTAAATATAGATTAGGAAATGCGATGTGGACTAACTTTTGCCCCTAATTTTAGACTAGCCTATTAAGTCTATTTAAGTATTGATGTATTCGTAGACTATGTACATGTATGTCAAACTTTTCTACGACTCAAAAAAGAGAAGTTTGCCCTTCTATAACAAAATTTCTAGGTTTCCCTTACCAAATCAAACAGGTCTATTCTAGACAAGATCCTACTTATGCAACACATGCATGTTATTGGGATTTAGGATGAGGGCAACTTGAACCATGCAATTCTCACACCGTAAGCTCCTAGGTAAATAAATAACTTATTAAGTAAGCAACCTTGAATTTTTTTTCAGGAGGCGGCTTGCAATTTTATCATCTCAAGTCGTCTCTCCATTCAAAAGGATTTCTTCAGTAGAATGGGGAGCATGCCAATTTTGTTTTTTCTAATTAATCAAAGTGGATTTCAAAATCTGCTTATGTATACAAGGCTCGACTTCATTTATCATTAAGGACTTAATCTCGCCTCTAATTAAGATCATTCCTACGATGCAGGCATGCATAGGGACAAAATTCAAGGAGACTCTGCATTAAATTCTAGGAAATTTCTCTTGTCAACATGTGATCGAATCATTTGTGGAGGGCAAAGTAGACCTTTCTTGTCATTGACCTCAATTTGCTAAGAGCTACATACTCTTGATTACTCCAAACAATTATAAGTACTAAAAAAGAATGATCTATAATGTACTTATTTTAATGTAAATACTTCCCAATGTGTAGATTAACAAAAGATGATGAAATTACAAAACAATTGGTCCAATTACATCAGATTGTTGGCTGAATTGACTGGTGTATGTGTTACACAAAAAATTGCTACAACTTGCATCGCTACTTGTGAAAAATAATTTCGATTATGAGTCTAGTTGATGATCTAATAGTATTACTATAGAACTTTGACCGTGAGAGAGAGGTCTTGGTCTTGCAACTTGACGAGTTTTTTAGTCTATTTAGGGTCGTTTACGGTTCATGCATGGGGCTGCGAGGCACCATATTCTCATGATTTGGAAAACGCACGTGATTTTCTTTTTCTTATTCCTTGTGGTTTCCTGCCAGAAATTCTTGAAACCGTCCAAAGGTTACGGCCCATGAACAATGGGCCCCGCAAAGAGAAACCAAAGATGTTGACGACCATTGAAATTTCAGTCAAACCCCGAGCTCGCGAGTCCTCTACGAAGAACAGAACAGCGAAGCCGAGGGGGCCCCACCGAAGTCTAGTCATCATGAGATTTGAAGGGTTCAAAAGATGATTTAGAGTTTTTTTTTTTTGTTTTTTGGTCGGTGATTTAGAGTTCATGGCCCATGATGCGATGAGCAAAGCGTATGAGTACTTTTAGCAAAGTTTCATTTTTCTCTTGACCTATGCAATTAAGAGGAGCTAAGATGGAGTGCCGAACACCTTAAGTATTAAAACTTGACACGGATAAACATTGAACTGCCAAAACTTTCAAAAGATACATTGAAATTATGTTTAGTAGTTTGAATTTCTAATTGGAATAGAATTTGATATGATAGGATATGAAATTCACGAGATTTTTTTTTTTATTCTATTTACTTATTGTTTGGTTATTGCAAAAGTAATAAAATCATATATATATTTACATTATATCATATTTATTATTCGGTATAAACGACATATCAATATAAATGAATAACAAATGTTATATATGGAGATGGTAAAAATCTTTTGTAGCACTCTTATCTACTTTATTTTTATTTTATTTTTTATTTTATTTTCCTCTCCTTTTTAATCAATTTCTCTTTCATTTCTTTCTTCCCCTTCCATCATTCTTCAATAAAATTTTATTCAATAAAAAACTATACCAATATACCTAAGATATTAAAACACCTAAAATATGTAATAATTATATATTTATATACTGAATTTATAGTATAAGATAGAATTGCATTCGAGTATATATAAAATAAGATTACATTTTAAAAAATAATTTTTAATTTTTTAATTTCTTATATTAGAATTCAAATATTATTTATATTAGAATATAATTTTAAATTTGTTAATTTAAGATTTTTTTCATTTGAGAATTTTTTTTTTCCTATTATGGATATTAAAAATCTCATCTGCCTTTAACCTACCTCCCCATAGGATAATTTTATCCGGCCTATGTTCCCTTTATATTTTGACTTGCAAGCACCAAACAAATGATATGATAAATTTTATCCTATAATGAATTTTATCTCAATCGCCAAATGCAGTCTTAAGTGCAATAATCGGAGAAGAAATAGACACTTAAGTGTCAACGGTGATAGATTTTAATCAAAATACTGATGTGACATTTTGCAGCGACTTTTTTTGCCTAAGGTGGAAATTAGTTTAATAAAAATTATCCACTTGGCTAGCTTGTCCTAGAACAATGTTGTTTTGCCCCCAAAATTGATTTTAATATAAATATTAATTAAATTAATTAAAAAGCTAACTTTATAAAAAAGGGGAGGGGTAGCATTCGGTGAGAATTTTTTTGGGTAAAATGACATCGTTTTACACATTGATTACTGAGTAAACAACTCCAATGAGTCACGTAGACTATATTTATTCCTAAAATAAGACACGTCAGATTTCCGAATATTGTCATCGGAGTTGGCATTTAAGGGTGCACATGGTAACATTTCTATTTCTATTTTAGACTAATTTCTGGAACAAAAATCCATTTGGTAAAACTACTTCAATTTTTTTTTGAAAATAATTTTTTATTTCAAAAGTATATTTGGAATAGAAGTTGTAAGTAAAATTTTTTTCATTCCCTATTTCTAGAACAGAAATGAGAAATAATTTTTTTATTTATTATTCATTGTCACCATGAGCTAGCCACCCATTCGTCGCCGCAACCATTTGCCACTTGCCTGTCATCTGCTAGTTGCCAACCGTTATCTCCTACTACCTAGGAAGAAGAAATTTTTTGTTGTTATCAAACGAATTTCTATTCCGGAAGTAGAAATTTTGTGTCGTGATGAAACGTGTATTTTTGCTTAGAAACTCATCCAAGAATAATAATAAAAATCTATTTCTCTTCTATAAATCAATTTTTGACAAGAATGGTTATCATTTGCACCATAAGTGTCCCAACTTTTTTTTTTTTTTTTTAAATGACACTTAATTGTACCTTTTGGAACTTTTGGCACTTGAGTGTCTACCTATGCCAAGTTTTGATACTTGCGGTGTACTTTAACCTGCTAAGATGAGTAGAAGGAAAATTAAGGAGATTTGATTAAAGATGACACATTACATATATGAATATCGTGTGCATGAGATATTCTAATGTGGTCTGACCTTGATCAATTAGTCTAATAAGTAGCGACAATTTTTATGTTTTCTCAAAATCTGCTATGAATGTTGTGCATATTAGTATTAAAATTTGAGTGAAAAATTCTAGTAAATGGAGATATATCTTACTTGATACATTCAATAGCAACAAAGGTTTGTTTTCATCATAGCTTATTTTCAAGACTTTTTAATTGGATTAATCTGAGTCACCCACTCTGTGAAACAAGCTTGTGTAGTCGCGAATTCGAGCATGATGACCTTGATTGTTCTTCTTATTCTTTATACCCATATGAGATCCTTCTCGTTGCCTCTAGATGGAAAAATGGGAGCTGACATTCTCAGAGAAATGAACCGGCAAATTCTAGGAAAGAACATCTTTATGGGCCATTTGGGAAATGAGCAGTTGAAGAGACTAAAGAGGTTAGTGGAGACTAGAAAGAGCCAATTAGGACTTACAATTCAATGTCTTTCACCCGTTTGATCGAATCAACGAATCCGATTTGCGTTCACAACCAAATCAATTGGAGATGGAGATGGAATTTTGGAACGAGTTCCTCTTGATTCTGTCCCCTTTTGTTTTGGTCTTGTGGGGGAATTGACAGCATGATGGGCCATGATGCTGTCGAGGTCCTTGAAAGTTGCTAAATTACAAAGCACGTCTTAGAGATTGTATTGGAAGCGGCCTAAACCAAGGAATCCCTTAGATTTAATGCAAAATGGATCTTTTTCTATTGGCAGTCCACTGAAAATGAGCACCAAAGTTTGATGATAAGTTTGATGATAGGCTTAGGCATCTTGGCTTAACTCGTAACGGAGAGCGATGAGCTTAAGAAGCATCAATTCTTAGGCCAATTGGAGGACAACGTTGTAAGATTTAACGATGGAGAAGGAAACTAACATGACTTGATATGTTTCATCTTATTTTTGAATGGATTTTTCATTCCCGACATTAATATATTTATGGCCACGATTTGGAAATTTCATGAAAGCCAATGCGACTATGTGTTAGCTCTATGGAGAAAATAATTCATTAGTAATAGTAAAATTGTTCATATACATGTGATGATAAAGAGGAATCGGTGGAATTATTCGAGCATCCTTAAAACATCATGGGCTTGACAATTGACTCAATACCCTTCTAGGCCCATAAAGTTTATCTATAGTCTCACTTGGGGCTAATCAACAGAAGAGTCGTCACTTAATCTATCTTGTTCATGTCTACAAATCTAATTAACATGGAAGCCAATACCAAAGAGTTGGCTAGTTCCTGGATCATGACATAATTAGACCTGATCAATGAGTGAGTTTGGACGGATAGAGTGAGGTATCCGGGCTAAAATTTATTTTGAAGGCTTGTTCGTGATATCCAACTTCTAGATAAAATTGGTTGGACTCGGGTCGGCCTTGATGGACTTTTCGAAAAGGGATTTTCCTCACTTGATACCGCTCATATTGTCGATTGAACCGATTTGGGGAAGGGGGAATGGCCTTCACCTCTCACCCAATTGTTATCTCTAATCACGAGATTATTTTGACAATCCCCCTAATGCAAATGCATCATTAATATGTTATGTCGCATATAGTTTTTACACGAAATCCACCAAATTTAACATTTTATACTTTGATATATTAAACAAGATGTATACATTCAAAGGTTGGGTGCTTCATCAATGTCAAGAGTTTTTTTTTCTCCTTTTGACTAAGTGGTTAAGGTAGCTATTTTATCGATGTTTTGCTCATTACCGAGTTATTTCATGACTTTGTAATCAATAGAAGACTTCATTGGGTTAAAACAATGTTCTAGGCAAAAGTATAGCCTAAATGTTAAAACTTGGCACGGAGGGACACTTGAGTGCCAAAAGTTTCGAAAGGGACACTTAAGTGCTAAAATCGGAGCAAAATTAATCACTTAAGTATCAATCCGGCCAAAATCCGGCCAAATTGCTGATGTGGCAATTTTCTAGCGAGGTGGGTGCAAAACGGTGTCGTTTTGCATCTGCTTGAGCAGCGGTTTAGGGTCGACCCTGGACCGAACTTGGACCGGCCCAACCCTGCCAGTCTTGGTTCGGTTCCCAAGGGGATTGGGTCGGTCCTTGGTCTTGGAATTCCAGGACCAACACTGTGCGGGTTGGTCCTCGGTCCTAAGAGTTTTGGATCGGTCCAACCCTGGACCAACCCTATATATTATATTATATATAATTATTTTATATATTCAAACCTAAGTAAAATGTTTGTTATATTATATTATATTGAGATGTTCTATCAATAGCACTAATAGTAATTTCAATCTAAAACTTTTGTTGAATATTAATTAAGTGTCGTTTGTTTTGGTTTCAGGTGTTTAGAAGTTCAAGTGAATTAACAAGATGTGAAGTTATATATTCATGGTTTATATTAAGTATTTTGAACTTTTTATGGTTTAATTGTATTTTACTAATGAATTTCAGCTGCACTTTGTTTTTCAATTTGTGTCAAATGGTAGAAGTTTTTTAAGAGTAGAGTAGTACTGTAGTTGCTACGGTGATTCGCTAGTCAAGTGGTGTGAAGCTCATTTTTTGGTTGAGTGGACTCTACATGATCAAATGCAGGAAAACGCTTTTGCATATGGTGTTATGAATATTAAAGATAGATGATTACAAGAACTTTCCATCTTGTCCCATATCTCGATGAGCGGTTAGCAGGTAATTTTATTGTGTCATCTTAAATTTGTTAAATATGTATTGGTATTTATAGTTTAGTTGCACAATGCCGCATTGTCGATGGATATGCAATTTGAATTTGTAAGTTTGTTTTTTCAGGGAGTATAAAAATAAGACGAAAAAAATTATCGATCGATCCTGGGTTGACCCTGGAACCCGACCGAACCCATTGGGTCGGTCCCAGGCTCAATAGGGTTGGTCCTCGGTCCTAAAAATTGAGGACCGACACTGTATGGGTTGGTCCTAGGGTTATGGGGTGGCCCGGACCAACCCAGACCATGCTCACGCCTAGTTTTGCACGCTAATGTGGCTAAAAAATGCAAAAACGGTGTCGTTTTGTCTCTACGTGGTGAACAATTAATATAAAAATTAATTTAATTAAATTTAAAACTAAATTTATTTAAAATATTTAAAAAAATTAAAGAACTTAAAAAGGGGGGGGGCGAAGGGAGGTGGTTGAGCCCTCGCTGAGGCCGGGCCGGGAAGGGTTGGCAACGGAGGGGGAGCCTAATTGACCGGCGGTGAGGGCTCGAGCCCTCACTAGGATTTGAGCAAGGGCCGTGACCCTCGCCCAAATTGCCAGCCCCTGGCCGACTTGCGGCGAGGGCTCAGGAGCCCTTGCCGGGCCAAGGTTGCCGACCCTTGCTCGGCCAGGCCAAGGCCGCCGACCCTCACTGGATCTAGGTGAGGGTTGTGACCCTCGCCCTAGATTTGGGCGAGGGCTCGTGGGCCCTCATTGTTGGTCGGTTAAGGTCGCCGGCCCTTGGCTAGGGCTCGATGACCCCGGCCGACGCTCCCCGAAGATCACCGGCCCTTCCTGGCGGGCGACAACGGGGGAGGGCTGCGAGGCCCTCGCCGCCGGTTGCCGGGGCCGACGACGCCGGCCGACCCTCCCTCTCCGTTGCTAGTGCTTCTGGTGGTGGCGGGGAGGCGGCAGCAATGAGGGCTTAGCCCTCGTTGCCTCCCTTCACCCCCTTTTTAATTTTAAGTTTTAAGTTTTTATTTTTTAAAATATTTTAAATAAATTTAATTTAACTTAATTTAAATTTTATATTCATTATTTACCACATCAGAGACAAAAATGACATCGTTTTTACATTTTCTAGCCATGTCAGACCGTTTTGCACTCACCTCACCGAAAAAATTGCCACGTAAGCAATTTGATTGGATTGATACTTAAGTGATCCATTTTACTTCGATTTTGGCACTTAAGTATCTCTTTTGAAATTTTTGGCACTTAAGTGTCCCTCCGTGTCAAGTTTTGGCACTTCAGGTGTCTGTACCTCCAATGTTCTAAATTATTAGATACTATAAAACCAACTAATAGAGGGGCAACGTTGAGCTTATGGTATAACATCAGAATTTAATCAACGACACTACACTAGAGTGTAGATAGTCATCGGTATCTAGTCAATGATGGGAATTGAGAAACTACAACTATGAAAACTAAAGTGCGATAAAGTAAAAATAAAGTATAGACATTTGATGTGTTGTTCCGGGGGCTTTTTGATGGAGGACTCGCAGTATTTATAGAGCAAGTTGGTAACTGTCGAACAGTTACTCCTTTGGTAACTGCCTCTAACCTTTTCACACGTTCCTTTGCCTTCCTACTTTTCTCCACGAGTGCCTCGATCGTGCAGTATTGCTTCTTGATTTGTCGACAACAGCTGCATGACTTGGTCACTAAACAAATCACAACGGGAAATTATTGAAAATAATAAGAGTAAGAATGTAGGCAATGGAATGGCCAAAGAGAGGGATGGTGGGGTTGCATTGGAAAGGGTTCGATAAGGATAAAATGCACTTTCTTTTCTTTCGTCTGTTCCTTTCTTGGAAGTGTATAGATCACGAAGATATATACGGCACATGCGATGCCATGTTCACATGTTAGACCACTTGATGAACTTGTGTGTCCCATTCTTTTTGTCAAAAATTGAAATCAACACCAACATGTGAATGTGTGCTCATTCGACTGTTATTGAAGGCATTCTGTTGTTTCTACACACACTTAAAAATAAGGGTTTTGATGTGGGTCTTATCACTATGTGATGATTTTGGCTAGATTGAAATGCTTATCAATTTAGAGTCTAGCAGGGTGTATTAATATTTGAGTGAAATAATTTTTTGCGAATTATTTTTCTAGACTTTCCCACATTTGGTTTGTTGAAAATGATCGATTAACGGAAAATTATTTACGGTCAAAGAAAAATACATATTCAAAATCAGAAAAATGAATTCCCTAATCTGAAAAGGGAAAAAAAACATGATTTCTCGTAATGTATTTTTCATTATCATGAAATCTTCTTCAAACACACTCAAAGCATCTTTTTTCTCTGAATGGAATGTTCTGACATTTAAATGAAAGAAATCAATAGTGTCTATGCTTGAAGAGTTGCTATGACAAACTAGCAAGACATTAATGGCCGAAAAGAAAACTAGCAAGATTAATCTGATCATGGAAGGTTGCACTGCGATCCTACTAGGGAAAAACTTATTTCAATCGTCCCAACAAGACAACGACTTGTCGATGTCATTTGACAAAATCTATTCTACACCTAGCAAATGATATATTATGTCTCAGCTAATGTATTAAACTATTATTTGTTCTTGACTATGATCTGCTCGATATGTACCCACTCTCTGCTCGATAAACCCACTCTGACACATTGCTTAGCAAACCAACTTCCTAAACTGATCTTTGTAAGGGTAGCGCACACACAACATTTGTAGTCCGCGTGCTAAATATAGCTTAGGTTATACGCCACGCAAACTAACTTTGGCCCCTCATTTTAGACTTACCTATTAAGTCTATTTAAGTTATGATGTATTCATAGACTATGTAAGTATATGTCAAATTTTTATACGACCCAAAAAAGAGAAATTTGGCATTATAGCACCCGTGATGAAATTTCCAGCGTTTCCCCTGCCAAATCAAATAGGTCTATTCTATACAAGATCCACCTGTGCATTGAATGCGTGTTATTAGGATTTAGGATGAGAGCAACTTGAACCATGCAATTCTCATACTGTACGCGCCTAGGTAACTAAACAATTTATGACGCAAGCAACCTTGTTTCTGTAGCATCAACCGTTCTTAATTTTTTTTCCCAAGATTTCCATTTGTAATATCTGAATTTTTTTTTCCCAGACGGCTTGCATTCCTATCATTTCTTCTCTCCATTCAAAGGATTTCTGCAGCAGAATAGGAGGATGCCAATTCTGATTTTTCGAATTAATCAAAGTGGATTTCAAAAATTTGCTTATGTGTACAAGCCTCGACTTCATTCATCATCAATGACTTAATCACATCTCTAATTAGGACCAGTCCTCTTCGTGATGATGAGCTCATGATGGACGCATGCGTAGGGATGAAATTGTGGCTTTACATTAAACTGCTTGGAAATTTCTCTTGGCAACAAGCAATCGAATCATTTATGGGGACGTAGTAGACCTTTCCTTGTCATTGACCTAAATTTGCTAAAAGCGACATGCTGTTGATTACTCCAGAATAATACAAGTACTGAAATGAATAATTTAAAATGTACTTATATCAATGTAAATACTTCATGATGTGTAGATTAACGGAAGATAATGAAATTACAAAAAAGGGTCCAGTTGCTTCAAAAGATCGTCAGCTGAATCGATTGGTGAAGGTGTCATGCAAAATATCGTTACAACTCGTGTTGGTTGCATCCATGTGAAAAAGAGTTTTGATTAGGAATTTAATTGATGATTTAATAGTACTATAGAAGAACTTTGACCGTGCGAGTGGTCTTGGTCTTGCGATTTGACGAGTTATTTTTCTATTGAGGGCCGTTTACGGTTCATGGGGCCGGGAGGGGGCAGCATATTCCCATGATTTGAAAAATGCACGTGAATTTTTTTTTTTCCTTTTTCCTTTGCGGTTTCTTAAAAAAAATTATTGAAACCGTCGAAAGGCTACATGGAATTCCAGTCAAACCCCGAGCTCGTGAGTCTTCTACTAAGAACAGAACGACAGGGGTGGGAGGCCCACCAAAGCCCACTCATGATGGGACTCGAAAGGTTTCGTGAGACAATTTGGGCTCTGTTTGGTAACCCATCAAACAATGACTATTTTTATTTTTATTTTTTTCTCAAGAAAAGGAATAAAAATCCGTTTGGTAATGTTAGCTAATCATTTTGTTTTCGGTAATAGAATCAAGAAGTTAAAAAAAGTTACTTCTTTATTCCCGAGAACAATTGAAGAATAAAGCAATTTTTTTCTTTTTTTTTTTCCTTTTTTTCTTCGCAGTAATGGCCGGCAACTAGCCAGACAAGACCTAGCAACCTCACTGGCCCTAAGTGAGGCTTGGGCCAATGAGGCTCCCTCGAGGCTCGTGCCAGCTAGAAGAAGAAGAAGAATTGGAAAAAGAAGAGAAAAAAAAAAAAAAAAGAAAATAAAATTATTTAAAAATTAAAATAAATTCTAAGTCACAAAAAAAAAAAAATTAAAGGTCGTATAAACACATTTCAACTCTAGAAACAGAAACTTTGTATAATTACTAAACGGTTTCAAATACTCGGAAACTCATATAGAGAACAAAATTAGAAAAAACTATTTTCAAGTATAAATTATTTTAGAGAACATAATGGTTAATTAGAGTTCAATGTGGGGCCCCATGATGCTATGAGCAAAGCATGTGAGCATTTTGAACAAAGTTTGATTTTTCTCTTGATATATGCAATTAAGAGGAGCAAGTCAAGCAAAATTGTTGCATGATTTGATTCAAAATGACATGATACGTATGTGAACATTGTAATGTGATCACACCTCGATTGACTAAAAGTTCTTATAAATAGCAACAAAATGTATGTGTTTTTAAAATCTGCTATGAACGTCGCATATTTTCTCCTCCTTGAAGTCCCTTGAAATTGAAATTCTAGTAAATTAGATATACCTTACTTGATATAGCCATTTGTAACATAGTTCTTCTTTTTATTTTTAATGCCATTAATTAGATCAATCTATACCGACCAATTCAACCGTATGAGAACAAAACCTTGCCCCTTCTGCAAGTTTGCAAAATCGCGGATTCGAGCATTGGGACCTTTGATTGTTCTTCTTGTCCTTTCCACCTTGAGAGATCTTTCTTCTTGCCTCTTAATGAAAAAAAATGGGAGCCAACATTCTCAAAGAAGAAATGAACCCGCAAATTATAGGAAAGAACATTTTATGGGCCATCTTGGAAATGAGCATTGACAGAGCAGATGGAGAGACTGGAGAGGTCAGTGGAGACCAAAAAGAGCCAATCAAGACTTGCAATTCAATGGTGGAATTTATCAAGAGTGAGAGCAAATTGACATGACTTTGATTTATAACACCCCACCCCCCAAATAAAAAAAGCAGACTTTTGATAGATAATAATTATAAGTTTTGGGTCAATGAGCCCGTCGATCACGGTTTCTAGTGGATGAGCCCATGATTCAGTTGCCCATACCAATGCGTGGCCAACTTGTCTTTGAATTGACCCCTTTGATCGAATCAAGAAATTCGATTTGCGTTCACATCCAAGTTAATTGGAGATGGAGATGAAATTTGGGAACACGTTCATCTTGGTTCTGTCGCCCTCACCAACCGCAACACCCCCCCCCCCCTTCCCCCTTGCTCTAGTGGGGGAACTGACAGCATGATTTTGACGGTCCAAGAACCTGCTAATTTACCAGCACGTTTTAGAGATTGTGTCAGAAGCAAATCCAGGGAAATGAGCATCGAAGTTTGATGATAGGCTCGGGTATCTCCAAGCTTAGGTAGTCTTGATTCTTAGGTCAATTGGAGGACATCGCTGCAAGATTTAACGAGGGAAAAGAAACTGACATGACTTGATACGTTTCAATTTATATTGAATAAATTTTTCATCATTGTTTCATTGATATATTTTTTACGATGATATTGAAATTTGACAAATAGCCAATGCCACTGCAATCTTATGACACGAGCTGACAGCTTTAGGGGGTAAATTATCTATATCTATAATAGTGAAATTGTTTAAATGACAATGATGAAGAAGGATGTGTAGAATTATTCAGACATCCTTAACATCATAGGCTTGGTAATTGATCTAATATGCATCTAGGCCCATAAAATTCCTTTGTGGTCTCACTTTGGGTCAATTAATGGATCAAGAGTCGTAACTTGTTTTGTTTTGTTCACGTCCACAAATCTAATTAACATGAAAGCCAATACCAAAGAATTGGTTGGTTCCTAGATATATGACATAAGTGAACCTGATCATTGAGTGAGTTTGGATGGGTTGAGTGGGGTATCCGAGCTAAATTTTTTATTGTAGGCTTGTAATCCACCAAATTTGACGATTTATACTCCAATATGTTAAATGAGATGCGTACATTCAAAAGTTGGGTGCTTCATTAATTTCATAAAGTTTTTTTTCTAGATTAAGAGGTTGTTATAACTATTTTATTGATATTTTGCTTAAGTACATTGTTGAGTTAATTTGAGCTGCTCGCCATCTTTATAATCAACAAAGCCTTCATTTGGTTTGGGTTAGAATGATGTTTTAAGTTATTAGATACTATAAAACCAACCAATGGAGAGATCAATTGCACATGCTATATCATGCAATATTTCATAAATAATGTAACATGTATCATGTCAAATAATACTAACGTGGCAATTTTCCTCAAGTTTGGCTTAGGAAAAAATTTCCTTCCACGACCAAAAAATTCAGTCCTTTCAAAACCCAAGAGAAGTATGTGGGTATGACTACATCTTTTGCATGCAAAGAATTGCAAAGAATTCCCTAAATCAAGCAGTTGCAATTGGCTCCAGACTGGGGCTCGACTCCATGGCTTTCATGGCTTGGAATCTTGGCTCTTTGGCTTGGAACTTGAGAGCAGCATACAGTTTCATATAGTCCTCGAATACGAACTTTGGATAACCTGCTTTGCCGGCCTCCTTTGCCTTGCTCTCCACGAGTGCCGGTGCTGGATAGATCATGGCGTCGCTGCCCGGGTTGTAGAATGAAGCTATGGACATCCTGTTCCCATCGGTCTGAGCCACTACCCTATGCAACACGCTCTTGTACTTCCCATTGGTTATCACCTGTATTTGATTTGAAACAATCTTTCAATTTCAAATGCTGAACGTGATATTCTTGTATTAAAAGGTAATGGTTTCGCTATATTGCGTAAGCAGCAGTGCGAGTATGTATGTTACCTCGATTTGGTCGCCGAGGTTGACGACGATGGAGTGGCGCATCGGGGGGACATCGACCCACTGGCTGTCCTTGAGGAGCTGCAAGCCGCTGACCTTGTCGTCCTGGAAGAGCAGGACAATGCCGCCGGCATCAGTGTGGGCTCGGAGCCCCTTGATCAGGTCCGGCTTCGGGCACGGCGGGTAGTTGCTGACCTTGGTGCCGAAGTTCGGCCCTTTGGACCCGTGGAAGGCCTTCTTCAAGTAACCTTTCTCCAAGCCCAGGTTCTCACACAGCAGGTCCATGAGCTCCTCCGCCAGCTTCTCCAACTTCACCGCAAACTCCTTCATGACTTTCCTGCACATCAAACGGTGAAAGGTCACCATCGATAGATGCGGAGTGGAATGCAGCTTTTCATCTAAGTTGATAAATTCTCACCATCATTTACCTGTAGTCATCATCGAGATCTGGGATTTGGGAGATGTTGGATACGGGGAGGTGCTTCAAGTGGAAGGTGCTTTCCCAATCCAAGTCATGGACCTCTGTCTCGACATACTCGAGCCCCTTGCTCGCCACCAGCTCTCTGAACCTCTGCTCCATGCACTTCTTGTAGTGTCCCTTTGTCATTCTCTCGACCGTGTCCATCAGCTCTGGTGGAATCCCATGATTCACCAGCTTCATTTGGTCATTTCCCAAGGCGTGACAATCCAAAATGTTAGACCCACTTTATCAAGCATAAATATAAGTTCGAGAGAGAGAGAGAGAGAGAGAGTTTTGTACCTCAAAGAAGCCCCAGTTCTCACAGGCATCTTTGATCTTGTCCATGGTGATTGCTCTCTCCTCACCATTGAGGTTCTCAATGTTGATCACTGGGAAGCTCTCCATTTTTTCTCGCTAGAAGCTGTAGTGAAACCTTGCTTCTCTTTTGGTTTCTCTCTCTCTCTCTCTCACAGAATGAAGATAATGCACTTGCTTGTTTGCCTTGGCTTGTCTTGTGCATTGGGCTGTCTGGTGGTTCCCTATTTATAGTAATTTTTTCCCACTGCACAAGAGAGGATTTCCTTGACCACTTCTATGTTCACATACTGGGCGAACGAGGATTGAAGAGGATGGAAAATTACTAAAATTATGACATCCAGTGGGTCCCAAAGGTGGTGGCGTGGTCAGCCTGCCTCGTCCAACCATCTCTCTTGCTCTCCGGATTTTGGACCCCACCTTGGTGATGGCTAAGATCCCCCTTCCTCTTTCGCGTTTATTTTTTTCATGACATCAGCTAAATAAATGGGATTCGGTCCTTATTTAGAAGCGAGCAGCTCGTGCACATTTTCCTATTTGACATCGCAACCTGTATGATAAACGTTTTGCTGTTAATTGGTTCTATGATCTCGCTCATCTGCATCGTCTTGCTATTTTTTTTTTTAAAATTAAATCCTATACTTATGATAAGATTAAGAGATCATATTATATAAATGGGTCAATTGAACACAAATTAGGTAGCTATGATGAAATTGGAGATATTGTTGGAAGCTTCTGAGACATGATAGTCCAATTCAATTGTTAGGTGTCACCACATTGATTTTAAGAGAAGAGCATGAAAAGATATTCATGACGTTTAAAAATCAACTGGTTTGATTGACTGTTAAGGGTAGTTTCTAGATTTTAACTTTGAACTTCAAAGGTGATTTTCCTGTCAAAATTTATGAAAGTTATACTTGACTGTTAATATTTTTACATAAAAAAAATCTATAGTTTGTGTAAACGATCTAATGTGCCTTCTACATTGTATATCTCTAGCTCTTTGGGGTCAAAAGCTAGAAGTTGAGGTCGAGAAGCCGATGTATTTGATCTTGTCAACGTGACAATGCTTCATAGCAATCTCTTAGATGTGCTTGCCCTATCTTTAAAAGTGTAATTTACTTGTTGAAATTGTCAATAACAACTACCACAAGACATAAAAATTGTTTGAGGGTTGCGGACATTATCCTCAATCATATTGTTTGTTCTTCACATTGTGCAAAAGGAAATGCGAGTATCCTTCAACATTCAATAGGCATTCTAGATGGAATGCAAGCAGGATTTACTTCTAAGCACAGCATCCTACTTCTTCCAAAACATAGCAGAGTACCCGCCATAAGAAAACAATATCCTACACGAAATTATAGTCAGTTATTGATGATATAAGAGGGATATCCCGACTGCAAAAGGGGTAAATGAAGATGGGTTTATTTGAAAGTCATGCTTCTTTAGGTAAAACCTTAGAAAAAAAGAGAACTCCTTTCGGCCTTTGTAGTGGGCCTCCAAAGAACTCGAGGTGGAGAAAATGGACTGCAAAGGCAGTTTAAGTCATGTTCTAGCTACTTTTGGTCGTTTTCCATAATCCCCACCAACGACACCCTCTTCTCTTTTCTTAAAGAGGCTGGTCGTCAGTGATTTGACCCCAACCTATTCATTTAGCAAAAAGCTAGAATTGAAGGGGAATGTTACTTGCTAACCTCGAAGAAATCGTGCTTAGCGTGGCAGGATGTCTCTTTTTGTACTTTCTGCAAGCAGGCCAAGCAAATTTGGGTTGGAATATGTTGCTGGACATCTTTTTTAATTCTCATGTGCGAACTCCTCCATTTGGCAATGGCCCGGTAAGTCTCTCTTACGCGTTCCACTGTGCGTTTCATTATGAATCGCGTGCAGAGTAATATGAAAATTGGACGCGTTTCATCTTTTCATATTCAACCAAAGCCGATGGACCCCGCGGCAAGATTATTACACATTCAAACAAAGTCGTGTCTTGTCATGATTTCGAGAGGCAACATCGGCTAAATAAATTCAACAGGAAAATTATCAAAACAGTCTTAAATTTATTGCAATTTTTTCTATTAAGTCATAATTTTTTTTGGTCAATTGATTTTTAAATTTTTGTATTTGTGCCAATTTAGTCCATCTAATCAATTTTAGCTGATTGGTGTTGATGTGGACGCCATCCGGCCGATGTTGATGTGTCAATTCTTTATTTTTTTCTTTCTCTATTATTATTATTATTATTATTATTATTATTATTATTGTTATTATTATTATTATTATTATTGTTGTTGTTATTATTATTATTATTATTATTATTATTATTATTTGCTTTTCCTTCTTCCTATAGACCTTGTTAGCCACTGGGGAGGCGTGCCCTCATCGAAACTAGCAAGGGTTAGCCTTGACCACCCCTCGTGAGGCCTTACCGTTGCTCAAGGTCGAGCCTGGCCCTTGTTGTCACGACACTGTCTGAGGTTATGCTTGCCCAGCCATGGTGAGGCTCGCCCTCACCAGATTAGGTGAGGGCGAGCCTCCTTAGTGCTTAGTGAGCTTGAAATCGATGGTCGTAGCCTTTGGTTTGTCGGCAATCGGCCAGAGGAAGAAAATAAGAAAAAAAAAATCAAAAAATTGACATGTTGGCATTCATGTCAAAATTGACGGAAGAATTTCTCTCAACAATGGTTGAGTTTCCTCTCTATCCTAGGTGATAGCTGTTCTCATTCCCTTAAAAATCCGAAATCCGAAATTCTAAATCTGCTAATCATGGCAGCAATCTGGCATACACCGCTAGATTAACGGCCTTTTCCTATTACTATTTCATCCGCAAGATTCCCAGGGAGAGCAGTGCAGATGGTTCTTTACTGTTCATCCTCCGATCTTCCGTTTGAAGTGCTACCCATGAACGATCGAAGTCTAACAAAGGCTTTCCGATACATGTAACTCCCTTTCACGGTCTCATCTTAAGGTATGACCACTGCCTCATTAGCGACAGTGTAGATGGAACATTCCCCTATTTTGGAATTTTGAAGCCCTAGAATGTTGTGCTTTCTTCGATGCTTTTGTCTTTCTTAATGGGCATATCAGTGTACTAGAAGAGAATCCTCTCGGTTCCTTGTCAAATACCTATATTCAAAACCACCCACTGAGCTCCCTTCACTCTATAGACAAATTACCAAAGTGATAAGTTGTCAGACTAGAACAGGAGATAGAAAATGACAGAAAGAGAGGATAACCATCTTCGATTAGCGGCAGTGTGTCGGAGAATGGGAGATCTGTGGTCTGAAGAAGACTTCACGGATCTAAGGGATGACATTCTAGCAGAAGAAAAAAAAACAAAGTGAATTAACACTGCATGGCAAGCTCTATTCTAAGCCCAATGTAAATTTCCAGGCCTTCAGTAATACTATGAAGAGAGCATGGAAGTCTGATTCAGTCAAATGCGAACTAATTGATATAGGTTTCTTCTCATTTATATTCCAATCAATTGAAGAAAAAAGAAGGGTGCTAGAATCAGAACCTTGGTCTTTTGTGAGTAATCTATTAGTCCTTAAAGAAGGTGACCTAAACATACCTGAGCACTGTTATGAATTCACGCATTATGCGTTATGGGTTCACTTTATAGGTCTTCCTCGTGCCAGAGTTCATGAAGAAGCCATATGCCTCTTAGCCTTTAAATTGGGGACAGTAGAGGAGATAAAAATTGAGGTGAGAGGTGCTAACTCCAAGAAAAGTGGAAAAGCTAGAGTGTTGCTTAACTTGTCCAACCCGCTCAAGACAAGTACTGTGATAACCTGTGGAAACAAAAAATGATGGATTGATTATAAGTATGAAACGCTTTCGCACTATTGCTACTCTTGTGGACGAATTGGACATTATGCAAATGATAGTCTCGAAATACCCTATGAAGAAATTGGCCTAGGCTAGGATCAACCAGGCCAATATGGCGGAAGTTAGAGAAAACAGCCCTTACAGGAAGGTTTTTTATATTTATTTATGGTAAATTAGATCTTTTGGCACCAGAAGAGGAAGTAGTAATGGAGACTCAAACAGAGGTGGTAGAAACAACCATGGCAATAGCGGAAGAAAATCAAAATGCTCTTGCTCTTGTCCTTGTCCAGCCAGCGAAAACAGAATAATTGAGCATCATTGCAAGGCAGATTTCAGAAAAACAACAAACAACACTTCTATCCACGTGAATCCCAAAATAATCACCATGCTAAGCACCATGGCATGTGTGCTCTAAGCAAAGTTTTTCATGACATCAGTTAAATAAATGGGATTCGATCCTTGTTAAGAAGCAAGTGACTTGTGCACATTTTCCTATTTGACATCGCAATCTTGTATGACAAACGTTTTGCTGTTGATTGGTTCCGTTACTAGATGGTTTCCATATGATCTCGCTCATCCGCATCGTCTTGCCAATTTTTTTTTTTTTAAAATTAAATCCAATCCTTATGATAAGATTAAGAGATCATATTATATAGATGGGTCAATTGAACACTAGTTAGGTGGCTATGAAGAAGCGGAGATATTGTTGGATGCTTTTGAGACAAGATCACCCAATTCAATTGTTAGGTGTCACCACATTGATTTTAATAGAAGAACCTGAAGAGATATTCATGACATTTTACAAATAAATTGGTTTCACTGGCTGTTGAGGGCAGTTTTCTAGATTTTGACTTTGAATTTCAAAAGTGATTTTCTTGCCAAAGTTTACGAAAAGTTATGATTAACTGTGAATATTTTTAAATTGATAGATCTATAGTTTTTGTAATCGATCTAATGCACATTCTACACAGTATATCTCTGGCTCTTTAGTGTCAAAAGCCAGAACTTGAAGTCAAGAAACCGATGTATTTGATCTTGTCAACTTGACAATGTTTGGTAGCAATTTTTCAGATGCACCTACCCTATCGTTAAAAGTGTAATATACATGTTGGAAATGTCAATAACAACTATCACAAGATGTAAAAATAGTCTAAGGGTTGCAGACACTATCCACAATCATAAGTTTTGTTCTTCACAGAGTGCAAAAGGCGTGATGCAAACATCCTTTAACATTCAATAGACATTTTAGATAGAGTGCAAGTGGGATTCACTTCTAACCATGGCAGCCCACTTCTTCCAAAACATAGCAGAGTACAATACCTAATGCGGAATTATAGTCAATTATCGATGATATAAGAGGAATTTCCCGATTGTAAAGGGACAAATAATGATGTGTTTGTTTGAAAGTCATGCTTCTTTAGGTAAAACCCTAGAAAAAAGAAAAGAAAAAGAGAACTCCTTTTGGTCTTTGTAGTGGGAATCCAAAGAACTCGAAGTGGGAATTGAAAAAGCTCACAATTTGTGAATGATTTTTCATATCACTTAATTTACAGATTGTACACGCTTATAAAGAGAAGGAAAAATATAATTTTTGACAAAGCAAGAATCATGGAATGCCAACTCATCTACAGTTGGTGTGCCGATATGAAAATAAAAAAAGATACCGAAAATATTTCATATCTTAACAGGAATAATATTCTTTGCTAAAGTTACGGTGCACAAGCAGAAAAGCAGTGGAAAAAATTGACTACAAAGGCAATTTAAGTCATGTTCCAGCTGCTTCTGGTCGTTTTCCGTAGTCCCCACCAATGAAATGACACCCTCTTCTCCTTTCTTGGAGAGTTTGGTCGTCAGTGATTTGATCCCGACCTACTCATTTAGCAAATAGTTAAAATTGAAGAGGAATGTTGCTAACCTCAAAGCAATCGTGCTTTGCGGGGTAGGATGTCTCTTTACGTAATTTCCGCAAGAAGGCGAGGCGAATTTGGGTTGGAACATGATGCTGGACATCTTTTTTGATTCTCATGTGTGTACTACTCCATTTGGCATTTGGCAATGATCCGATTACTCTCTCTCACGCGTTCCGTCATGCATTTTATCATTATGAATCATGTGCATCATGATATAAAAATCGGACATATTCAACCAAAGTCAATGAACCCCGCGCGAGATTATTACACATAATGATAATATTGTGTCTTGTCATGATTTCGACTGGCAATATCGGCAAAATAAATTCGGCAAAAGAATTACTAAAATAGACCTAAACTTATTGCATTTTTTCTTTTTTGCTCCTAAATCTTTTTTTTTTTTTTTTGCTTTTTGCTAATTGAGTTCTAAATTTTTTACATTTTTGTTATTTAGTCTGTTTGACCAATTTGGGCTAGCTGGCATTGATGTGGATGCCATCCAGCTAATGCTAATGCGTCAAATCTTTAATATTTTTCTTTCTCTTTCTCTTTTTTTTTTTTTTTTTTTTTCCTTCTTTGTTTGGACCTCACCGGCCACTAGGGAGGCTTGCACTTGCTTGAATTGGTGAGAGCAAGCCTTGACCACCCTTGGTAAGGCCAAGTCATTGCTCGTGAGGTTGAGCCTCGCCCTCACTATCACGATGCTATTCGAGGTTGTGCTCCCTAACCATGGTGAGGCTTGCTCTCACCAGAGTGCTTGGTGAGGTTGAACGAGATGGTTGTAACCTTTGCTTGGTCTGCGATTAACCAAAGGAAGAAGGAAAGAAAAAACAAAAACATAAAAAAAAATAAAAGAAAATATTAAAAAATAATTAAAAATTAACATGTCGTGTCCATGTCAATGTTAGATGGCTAGCGCCGGTTGGCATCCATATCGCTGCTAGCCAACCAAAATTGGTTAGATAGACTAAATTGGCATAAATGCAAAAATGTTTAGAATTGAATTAGCATAAAAATGTTTAGCATTGAATTGAAAAATTTACAATAAGCATATGATTATTTTGATAATTTTCTCCAAATTTGACATCCCACACTTCTTGAGACGTATGAAACATCAGTATTTCACAGCCGGCATGGATAAGGTTCACGTAATTCTGCGCAAGTAATGAATGGTGAAACCAAACAATTCCAAATATGCAGGATGATAATTACAACAGGAAAGTACTAAAAAGAATTAGAGAGAGAATGTCGGTTATGGAATGGCTAGAGAGAGTGGGATGGTGGGCTTGCATTGGAAAGGGTTCAATAAGGATAAAATGCACTTTTTTTTCTTTCTTTCTCTCGTCTGTTCTTTTCTTTGAAGTGTATAGATGCACGTAGATGTATACGGCACATGCAATGCCACGTTCACACGTTAGACCACTTGATGAACCTACGTCTCCCATTCCGTGTCTGCTAAAAAATTGAAATCGACACCAACATGCGAATGTGTGCTTGTTCGAATGTTATTGAAGGCACTTTGTTGTTTCTATACACAATTGAAAATAAGGATTTTGATGTCAGTCTTATCTCTATGTAATGATTTTGGTTAGATTGGAATGCTTATCAATTGGTGCAATTAAAAGAGTTAGGACTGAATTAGTAAAAGTGTAATAATTTAGTACTTTTTAGACAATTTTCCCGCAAATGATATATTATGTATCAACTAAGTGTATTAATTGAAAAATTATCATGTGTATTGAGAATGTAGCTAAACTAGTAATATACTAAATTGTTATTGGTTTTTGAACATGATTGACTTGATATAAATCCACTCAGACACATTAGCAAACCAACAATCTAAACCGGTCCTTGCAAGCATAGAGCACACCCAACATTTGTAGTCAATGTGGTAAATATAGATTAGGATATGCGATGTGGACTAACTTTTGCCCCTAATTTTAGACTAGCCTATTAAGTCTATTTAAGTATTGATGTATTCGTAGACTATGTACATGTATGTCAAACTTTTCTACGACTCAAAAAAGAGAAGTTTGCCCTTCTATAACAAAATTTCTAGGTTTCCCTTACCAAATCCAACAGGTCTATTCTAGACAAGATCCTACTTATGCATCACATGCATGTTATTGGGATTTAGGATGAGGGCGACTTGAACCATGTAATTCTCACACCATAAGCTCCTAGGTAAATAAATAATTTATGAAGTAAGCAACCTTGAATTTTTTTCACGAGGTGGCTTGCAATTCTATCATCTCGAGTCTCTCTCCATTCAAAAGGATTTCTTTAGTAGAATGGGGAGCATGCCCATTCTGATTTTTCAAATTAATCAAAGTGGATTTCAAAATTTGCTCATGTATACAAGGCTCGACTTCATTTATCATTAAGGACTTAATCTCGCCTCTAATTAAGATCATTCCTACGATGCAGGCATGCATAGGGACAAAATTCAAGGAGACTCTCTGCATTAAATTCTAGGAAATTTCTCTTGTCAACATGTGATCGAATCATTTGTGGAGGGCAAAGTAGACCTTTCTTGTCATTGACCTCAATTTGCTAAGAGCAACATACTCGTGATTACTCCAAAAAATTACAAGTACTAAAAAAGAATGATCTATAATGTACTTATTTTAATGTAAATACTTCCCAATGTGTAGATTAACAAAAGATGACGAAATTACAAAACAATCGGTCCAATTACATCAGATTGTTGGCTGAATTGACTGGTGTATGTGTTACACAAAAAATTGCTACAACTTGCTTCGCTACTTGTGAAAAATAATTTCGATTATGAGTCTAGTTGATGATCTAATAGTATTGCTATAGAACTTTGACCGTGAGAGAGGTCTTGGTCTTGCAACTTGACGAGTTTTTAGTCTATTTAGGGTCGTTTACGGTTCATGCATGGGGCTGCGAGGCACCATATTGTCATGATTTGGAAAATGCACGTGATTTTCTTTTTTCTTATCCCTTGTGGTTTCTTGCCAGAAATTCTTGAAACCGTCCAAAGGTTACGGTCCATGAACAATGGGCCCCGCAAAGAGAAACCAAAGATGTTGACGACCAATGAAATTTCAGTCAAACCCCGAGCTCGCGCGTCTTCTACGAAGAACAGAACAGCGAAGCCGAGGGGGCCCCACCGAAGTCTAGTCATCATGGGATTTGAAGGGTTCAAAAGATGATTTAGAGTTTTTTTTTTTTTGTTTTTTGGTCGGTGATTTAGAGTTCATGGCCCATGATGCGATGAGCAAAGCGTATGAGCACTTTTAGCAAAGTTTGATTTTTCTCTTGACCTATGCAATTAAGAGGAGCTAAGATGGAGTGCCGAACACCTTAAGTATTAAAACTTGACACGGATAAACATTGAACCACCAAAACTTTCAAAAGATACATTGAAATTATGTTTAGTAGTTTGAATTTCTAATTGGAATAGAATTTGATATGATAGAATATGAAATTCACGAGATTTTTTTTTATTCTATCTACTTATTGTTTGGTGATTGCGGTAATAAAATCATATATATTTTACATTATATCATATTTATTATTCGGTATAAACGACATATCAATATAAATGAATAACAAATGTTATATATGGAGATGGTAAAAATCTTTTGCAGCACTCTTATCTACTTTATTTTTATTTGCTTTTTTATTTTATTTTCCTCTCTTTTTTAATCAATTTCTCTTTCATTTCTTTCTTCCCCTTCCATCATTCTTCAATAAAATTTTATTCAATAAAAAACTATACCAATATACCTAAGATATTAAAACACCTAAAATATGTAATAAATATATATTTATATACTGAATTATATTATAAGATAGAATTACATTCAGTATATATATAAAATAAGATTACATTTAATTTTTTTTTTTTTAATTTCTTATAATTTTAAATTTGTTAATTTAAGATTTTTTTTTATTTGAGAAATTTTTTCCTATTATGGATATTAAAAATCCCATCTGCCTTTAACCTACCTCCCCATAGGATAATTTTATCCGGCCTGTGTTTCCTTTATATTTCGACTTGCAAGCACCAAACAAATGATATGATAAATTTTGTCCTATAATGAATTTTTATCTCAATCGCCAAATGCAGTCTTAAGTGCAATAATCGGAGAAGAAATAGACACTTAAGTGTCAACGGTGAGAGATTTTAGTCAAAATACTGATGTGACATTTTGCAGCGAATTTTTTGCCTAAGGTGGAAATTAGTTTAATAAAAATTATCCACTTGGCTAGCTTGTCCTAGAACAATGTTGTTTTGCCCCCAAAAATTGATTTTAATATAAATATTAATTAAATTAATTAAAAAGCTAACTTTATAAAAAAAAGGGGAGGGGGCAGCATTCGGTGAGAATTTTTGGGTAAAATGATATCGTTTTACACATTGATTACCGAGTAAACAACTTCAATGAGTCACGTAGACTATATTTATTCCTAAAATAAGACACGCCAGATTTCCGATTATCGTAATCAGAGTTGCCATTTAAGGGTGCACATGGTAACCTTTCTATTTCTATTTTAGATCTATTTTTCTATTTCAGACTAATTTCTGGAACAAAAATCCATTTGGTAAAACTACTTCAATTTTTTTTTTTTTTTTTTTAAAATAATTTTTTATTTCAAAAATATATTTGGAATAGAAATCGTAAGTAAATTTTTTTAATTCCCTATTTTTAGAACAGAAATGAGAAATAATTTTTTTTTTTTTATTGTTCGTTGTCACCATTAGCTAGCCACCCATTCGTCACCACAACCATCTGCCACTTGCCTGTCATCCGCTAGTTGCCAACCGTTATCTCCTACTGCCTAGGAAGAAGAAATTTTTTGTTGTTATCAAATGAATTTCTATTCCGGAAGTAGAAATTTTGTGTCGTGATGAAACATGTATTTTTGCTTAGAAACTCATCCAAGAATAATAATAAAAAAAAATCTATTTCTCTTCCATAAATCAATTTTTGACAAGAATGGTTATCATTTGCACCATATGTGTCCCAACTTTTTTTTTTTTTTTTTAAATGACACTTAATTGTACCTTTTGGAACTTTTGGCATTTGAGTGTCTACCCATGCCAAGTTTTGATACTTGAGGTGTACTTTAACATGCTAAGATGAGTAGAAGGAAAATTAAGGAGATTCGATTAAAGATGACACATTACATATATGAATATCGTGTGCATGAGATATTCTAATGTGGTCTGACCTTGATCAATTAGAAGTTCTTCTAATAAGTAGCGACGATTTTTATGTTTTCTCAAAATCTGCTATGAATGTTGTGCATATTAGTATTAAAATTTGAGTGAAAAATTCTAGTAAATGGAGATATATCTTACTTGATACATTCAATAGCAACAAAGGTTTGTTTTCATCATAGCTTATTTTCAAGACTTTTTAATTGGATTAATCTGAGTCACCCACTCTGTGAAACAAGCTTGTGTAGTCGCGAATTCGAGCATGATGACCTTGATTGTTCTTCTTATTCTTTATACCCATATGAGATCCTTCTCGTTGCCTCTAGATGGAAAAATGGGAGCTGACATTCTCAGAGAAAACATGAACCGGCAAATTCTAGGAAAGAACATCTTTATGGACCATCTGGGAAATGAGCAGTTGGAGAGACTAAAGAGGTTAGTGGAGACTAGAAAGAGCCAATCAGGACTTACAATTCAATGTCTTCCACCCGTTTGATCGAATCAACGAATCCGATTTGCGTTCACAACCAAATCAATTGGAGATGGAGATGGAATTTTGGAACGAGTTCCTCTTGATTCTGTCCCCTTTTGTTTTGGTCTTGTGGGGGAATTGACAGCATGATGGGCCATGATGCTGTCGAGGTCCTTGGAAGTTGCTAAATTACAAAGCACGTCTTAGAGATTGTGCTGGAAGCGGCCTAAACCAAGGAATCCCTTAGATTTAATGCAAAATGGATCTTTTTCTATTGGCAGTCCACTGAAAATGAGCACCAAAGTTTGATGATAAGTTTGATGATAGGCTCAGGCATCTTGGCTTAACTCGTAATTGGAGAGCGATGAGCTTAAGAAGCATCAATTCTTAGGCCAATTGGAGGACAACGTTGTAAGATTTAACGATGGAGAAGGAAACTAACATGACTTGATATGTTTCATCTTATTTTTGAATGGATTTTTCATTCCCGACATTAATATATTTATAGCCACGATTTGGAAATTTCATGAAAGCCAATGCGACTATAATGCTACAACACAAGTTGATAGCTCTATGGAGAAAATTATTCATTAGTAGTAGTAAAATTGTTCAGATACATGTGATGATAAAGAGGAATCGGTGGAATTATTCGAGCATCCTTAAAACATCATGGGCTTGACAATTGACTCAATACCCTTCTAGGCCCATAAAGTTTCTCTGTAGTCTCACTTGGGGCTAATCAACAGAAGAGTCATCAATTGATCTATCTTGTTCATGTCTACAAATCTAATTAACATGGAAGCCAATACCAAAGAGTTGGCTAGTTCCTGGATCATGACATAATTAGACCTGATCAATGAGTGAGTTTGGACGGATAGAGTGAGGTATCCGGGCTAAAATTTATTTTGAAGGCTTGTTCGTGATATCCAACTTCTAGATAAAATTGTTGGACTCGGGTTGGCCTTGATGGACTGTTCGGAAAGGGATTTTCCTCACTTGATACCGCTCATTTTGTCGATTGAACCGATTTGGGGAAGGGGGAATGGCCTTCACCTCTCACCCAGTTGTTATCTCTAATCACAAGATTATTTTGACAATCCCCCTAATGCAAATGCATCATTAATATGCTATGTTGCATATAGTTTTTACACGAAATCCACCAAATTTAACATTTTATACTTGATATATTAAACGAGATGTATACATTCAAAGGTTGGGTGCTTCATCAATGTCAAGAGTTTTTTTTTCTCCTTTTGACTAAGTGGTTAAGGTAGCTATTTTATCGATGTTTTGCTCGTTACCGAGTTATTTCACGACTTTGTAATCAATAGAAGCCTTCATTGGGTTAAAACAATGTTCTAGGCAAAAGTACAGCCCAAGTGCTAAAACTTGGCACGGAGGGACACTTGAGTGCCAAAAGTTTCCAAAGTGCTAAAATCGGAGCAAAATTGATTACTTAAGTATCAATCCGGCCAAAGTCCGGCCAAATTTCTGATGTGGAAATTTTCTAGCGAGGTGAGTGCAAAACGGCGTCGTTTTGCACGCTATTGTGGCTAAAAAAAATGCAAAAACAATGTCGTTTTGTCTCTACATGGTGAACAATTAATATAAAAATTAATTTAATTAAATTTAAAACTAAATTTATTTAAAATATTAAAAAAAAAATTAAAGAACTTAAAAATGGGGGGGGTGAAGGGAGGCGGGCGAGGGCGAGCCCTCGCTGGAAGAAGGGTTGGTGATGGAGGGGTGGAGCCTAATCGACCGGTGGTGAGGGCTCGTGAGCCCTCACTAGATTTGAGCAAGGGCTGCAACCCTCACCCAAATTGTCAGCCCCTGGCCAACTTGCGGTGAGGGCTCGCGAGCGCTCGCCGGATTTGGGGCAAGGGTTGGCAGCCCTTACCCGGCCGGGCCAAGGGCCGTCGACCCTTGCCCGGCTGGGCCAAGGCCGCCGACCCTCACTAGATCTAGGTGAGGGTTGTGACCCTCGCCCCAGATTTGGGCTCGGGCTTGTGGGTCCTCATCGTTGGTCGGCCGACGTCGCCGGCCCCTGGCTAGGGCTCGGTGACCCCGGCCGACGCTCCCCCCAGCATCGCCGGCCCTTCCTGGCGACGGCGAGGAGGGCCTGCGAGGCCCTCGCCGCCGGTTGGCCAGGGGCCGATGATGCCGGCCGACCCTCCCCTCTCCATTGCTGACGCTTCTCGGCGGTGGCGGGGAGGCGGCAGCAATGAGGGCTCAGCTCTCCGTTGCCTCCCTTCACCCCCCATTTTTTTAAATTTTATGTTTTAATTTTTAATTTTTAAAAATATTTTAAATAAATTTAATTTAATTTAATTTAATTTTTATATTCATTATTTACCACATTAGAGACAAAAACGACGTCGTTTTTGCATTTTCTAGCCATGTTAGCGTGCAAAACAATGCCGTTTTGCACTCACCTCGCCGAAAAATTGCCATGTCAGCAATTTGATTGGATTGACACTTAAGTGATCCATTTTACTTCGATTTTGGCACTTAAATGTCTCTCTCGAAATTTTAGGCACTTAAGTGTCCCTCCGTGTCAAGTTTTGGCACTCCAGGTGTCTGTACCTCCAATGTTCTAAATTATTAGATACTATAAAACCAACTAATGGAGGGGCAATGTTGAGCTTATGGTATAACATCAGAATTTAATCAACGACACTGCACTAGAGTGTAGATAGTCATCGGTATCTAGTCAATGATGGGAATTGAGAAACTACAACTATGAAAACTAAAGTGCGATAAAGTAAAAATAAAGTATAGACATTTGATGTGTTGTTGGGGGGCTTTTTGATGGAGGACTCGCAATATTTATAGAGCAATTTGGTAACTGTTGAACAGTTACTCCTTTGGTAACTGCCTCTAACCTTTTCACACGTTCCTTTGCCTTCCTACTTTTCTCCACGAGTGCCTCGATCGTGCAGTATTGCTTCTTGATTTGTCGACAACAGCTGCATGACTTGGTCACTAAACAAATCACAACGGGAAATTATTGAAAATAATAAGAGTAAGAATGTAGGCAATGGAATGGCCAAAGAGAGGGATGGTGGGGTTGCATTGGAAAGGGTTCGATAAGGATAAAATGCACTTTCTTTTTCTTTCGTCTGTTCCTTTCTTGGAAGTGTATAGATCACGAAGATATATACGGCACATGCGATGCCATGTTCACATGTTAGACCACTTGATGAACTTGTGTGTCCCATTCTTTTTGTCAAAAATTGAAATCAACACCAACATGTGAATGTGTGCTCATTCGACTGTTATTGAAGGCATTCTGTTGTTTCTACACACACTTAAAAATAAGGGTTTTGATGTGGGTCTTATCACTATGTGATGATTTTGGCTAGATTGAAATGCTTATCAATTTAGAGTCTAGCAGGGTGTATTAATATTTGAGTGAAATAATTTTTTGCGAATTATTTTTCTAGACTTTCCCACATTTGGTTTGTTGAAAATGATCGATTAACGGAAAATTATTTACGGTCAAAGAAAAATACATATTCAAAATCAGGAAAATGAATTCCCTAATCTGAAAAGGGAAAAAACATGATTTCTCGTAATGTATTTTTCATTATCATGAAATCTTCTTCAAACACACTCAAAGCATCTTTTTTTCTCTGAATGGAATGTTCTGACATTTAAATGAAAGAAATCAATAGTGTCTATGCTTGAAGAGTTGCTATGACAAACTAGCAAGACATTAATGGCCGAAAAGAAAACTAGCAAGATTAATCTGATCATGGAAGGTTGCACTGCGATCCTACTAGGGAAAAACTTATTTCAATCGTCCCAACAAGACAACGACTTGTCGATGTCATTTGACAAAATCTATTCTACACCTAGCAAATGATATATTATGTCTCAGCTAATGTATTAAACTATTATTTGTTCTTGACTATGATCTGCTCGATATGTACCCACTCTCTGCTCGATAAACCCACTCTGACACATTGCTTAGCAAACCAACTTCCTAAACTGATCTTTGTAAGGGTAGCGCACACACAACATTTGTAGTCCGCGTGCTAAATATAGCTTAGGTTATACGCCACGCAAACTAACTTTGGCCCCTCATTTTAGACTTACCTATTAAGTCTATTTAAGTTATGATGTATTCATAGACTATGTAAGTATATGTCAAATTTTTATACGACCCAAAAAAGAGAAATTTGGCATTATAACACCCGTGATGAAATTTCCAGCGTTTCCCTTCCCAAATCAAATAGGTCTATTCTATACAAGATCCACCTGTGCATCGAATGCGTGTTATTAGGATTTAGGACGAGAGCAACTTGAATCATGCAATTCTCACACCGTACGCACCTAGGTAACTAAACAATTTATGACGCAAGCAACTTTGTTTCTGTAGCATCAACCGTTCTTAATTTTTTTTCCCAAGATTTCCATTTGTAATATCTGAATTTTTTTTCCCAGACGGCTTGCATTCCTATCATTTCTTCTCTCCATTCAAAGGATTTCTGCAGCAGAATAGGGAGGATGCCAATTCTGATTTTTCGAATTAATCAAAGTGGATTTCAAAAATTTGCTTATGTGTACAAGCCTCGACTTCATTCATCATCAATGACTTAATCACATCTCTAATTAGGACCAGTCCTATTCGTGATGATGAGCATTGACAGAGCAGATGGAGAGACTGGAGAGGTCAGTGGAGACCAAAAAGAGCCAATCAAGACTTGCAATTCAATGGTGGAATTTATCAAGAGTGAGAGCAAATTGACATGACTTTGATTTATAACACCCCACCCCCAAATAAAAAAAAGCAGACTTTTGATAGATAATAATTATAAGTTTTGGGTCAATGAGCCCGTCGATCACGGTTTCTAGTGGATGAGCCCATGATTCAGTTGCCCATACCAATGCGTGGCCAACTTGTCTTTGAATTGACTTTGATCGAATCAAGAAATTCGATTTGCGTTCACATCCAAGTTAATTGGAGATGGAGATGAAATTTGGGAACACGTTCATCTTGGTTCTGTCGCCCTCACCAACCGCAACCTCCCCCCTCCTCCTCGGGGCCGAATTTTTTTTTTTCATATTGTTTTGCTCTAGTGGGGGAACTGACAGCATGATTTTGACGGTCCAAGAACCTGCTAATTTACAAGCACGTTTTAGAGATTGTGTCAGAAGCAAATCCAGGGAAATGAGCATCGAAGTTTGATGATAGGCTCGGGTATCTCCAAGCTTAGGTAGTCTTGATTCTTAGGCCAATTGGAGGACATCGCTGCAAGATTTAACGAGGAAAAAGAAACTGACATGACTTGATACGTTTCAATTTATATTGAATAAATTTTTCATCATTGTTTCATTGATATATTTTTTACGATGATATTGAAATTTGACAAATAGCCAATGCCACTGCAATCTTATGACACGAGCTGACAGCTTTAGGGGTAAATTATCTATATCTATAATAGTGAAATTGTTTAAATGACAATGATGAAGAAGGATGTGTAGAATTATTCAGACATCCTTAACATCATAGGCTTGGTAATTGATCTAATATGCATCTAGGCCCATAAAATTCCTTTGTGGTCTCACTTTGGGTCAATTAATGGATCAAGAGTCGTAACTTGTTTTGTTTTGTTCACGTCCACAAATCTAATTAACATGAAAGCCAATACCAAAGAATTGGTTGGTTCCTAGATATATGACATAAGTGAACCTGATCATTGAGTGAGTTTGGATGGGTTGAGTGGGGTATCCGAGCTAAATTTTTTATTGTAGGCTTGTAATCCACCAAATTTGACGATTTATACTCCAATATGTTAAATGAGATGCGTACATTCAAAAGTTGGGTGCTTCATTAATTTCATAAAGTTTTTTTTCTAGATTAAGAGGTTGTTATAACTATTTTATTGATATTTTGCTTAAGTACATTGTTGAGTTAATTTGAGCTGCTCGCCATCTTTATAATCAACAAAGCCTTCATTTGGTTTGGGTTAGAATGATGTTTTAAGTTATTAGATACTATAAAACCAACCAATGGAGAGATCAATTGCACATGCTATATCATGCAATATTTCATAAATAATGTAACATGTATCATGTCAAATAATACTAACGTGGCAATTTTCCTCAAGTTTGGCGTAGGAAAAAATTTCCTTCCACGACCAAAATATTCAGTCCTTTCCAACCCAAGAGAAGTATGTGGGTATGACTACATCTTTTGCATGCAAAGAATTGCAAAGAATTCCCTAAATCAAGCGGTTGCAATTGGCTCCAGACTGGGGCTCGACTCCATGGCTTTCATGGCTTGGAATCTTGGCTCTTTGGCTTGGAACTTGAGAGCAGCATACAGTTTCATATAGTCCTCGAATACAAACTTTGGATAACCTGCTTCGCCGGCCTCCTTTGCCTTGCTCTCCACGAGTGCCGGTGCTGGATAGATCATGGCGTCGCTGCCCGGGTTGTAGAATGAAGCTATGGACATCCTGTTCCCATCGGTCTGAGCCACTACCCTATGCAACACGCTCTTGTACTTCCCATTGGTTATCACCTGTATTTGATTTGAAAAAATCTTTCAATTTCAAATGCCGAACGTGATATTCTTGTATTAAAAGGTAATGGTTTCACTATATTGCGTAAGCAGCAGTGCGAGTATGTATGTTACCTCGATTTGGTCGCCGAGGTTGACGACGATGGAGTGGCGCATCGAGGGGACGTCAACCCACTGGCTGTCCTTGAGGAGCTGCAAGCCGCTGCCCTTGTCGTCCTGGAAGAGCAGGACAATGCCGCCGGCATCACTGTGGGCTCGGAGCCCCTGGATCAGGTCCGGCTTCGGGCACGGCGGGTAGTTGCTGACCTTGGTGCCGAAGTTCGGCCCTTTGGACCCGTGGAAGGCCTTCTTCAAGTAACCTTTCTCCAAGCCCAGGTTCTCACACAGCAGGTCCATGAGCTCCTCCGCCAGCTTCTCCAACTTCACCGCAAACTCCTTCATGACTTTCCTGCACATCAAACGGTGAAAGGTCACCATCGATAGATGCGGAGTGGAATGCAGCTTTTCATCTAAGTTGATAAATTCTCACCATCAGTTACCTGTAGTCATCATCGAGATCTGGGATTTGGGAGATGTTGGATACGGGGAGGTGCTTCAAGTGGAAGGTGCTTTCCCAGTCCAAGTCATGGACCTTTGTCTCGACATACTCGAGCCCCTTGCTCGCCACCAGCTCTCTGAACCTCTGCTCCATGCACTTCTTGTAGTGTCCCTTTGTCATTCTCTCGATCGTGTCCATCAGCTCTGGTGGAATCCCATGATTCACCAGCTTCATTTGGTCATTTCCCAAGGCGTGACAATCCAAAATGTTAGACCCACTTTATCAAGCATAAATATAAGTTCGAGAGAGAGAGAGAGAGAGAGAGAGAGAGAGAGAGAGAGAGAGGGTTTTGTACCTCAAAGAAGCCCCAGTTCTCACAGGCATCTTTGATCTTGTCCATGGTGATTGCTCTCTCCTCACCATTCAGGTTCTCAATGTTGATCACTAGGAAGCTCTCCATTTTTTCTCGCTAGATGCTGTAGTGAAACCTTGCTTCTCTTTTGGTTTCTCTCTCTCTCTCTCTCACAGAATGAAGATAATGCACTTGCTTGTTTGCCTTGGCTTGTCTTGTGCATTGGGCTGTCTGGTGGTTCCCTATTTATAGTAATTTTTTCCCACTGCACAAGAGAGGATTTCCTTGACCACTTCTATGTTCACATACTGGGCGAACGAGGATTGAAGAGGATGGAAAATTACTAAAATTATGACATCCAGTGGGTCCCAAAGGTGGTGGCGTGGTCAGCCTGCCTTGTCCAACCATCTCTCTTGCTCTCCGGATTTTGGACCCCACCTTGGTGATGGCTAAGATCCCCTTCCTCTTTCGCGTTTATTTTTTCATGACATCAGCTAAATAAATGGGATTCGGTCCTTATTTAGAAGCGAGCAGCTCGTGCACATTTTCCTATTTGACATCGCAACCTGTATGATAAACGTTTTGCTGTTAATTGGTTCTATGATCTCGCTCATCTGCATCGTCTTGCTATTTTTTTTTTTTTAAATTAAATCCTATACTTATGATAAGATTAAGAGATCATATTATATAAATGGGTCAATTGAACACAAATTAGGTAGCTATGATGAAATCGGAGATATTGTTGGAAGCTTTTGAGACATGATAGTCCAATTCAATTGTTAGGTGTCACCACATTGATTTTAAGAGAAGAGCATGAAAAGATATTCATGACGTTTAAAAATCAACTGGTTTGATTGACTGTTAAGGGTAGTTTCTAGATTTTAACTTTGAACTTCAAAGGTGATTTTCCTGTCAAAATTTATGAAAGTTATACTTGACTGTTAATGTTTTTACATAAAAAAAATCTATAGTTTGTGTAAACGATCTAATGTACCTTCTACATTGTATATCTCTAGCTCTTTGGGGTCAAAAGCTAGAAGTTGAGGTCAAGAAGCCGATGTATTTGATCTTGTCAACCTGACAATGCTTCATAGCAATCTCTTAGATGTGCCTGCCCTATCTTTAAAAGTGTAATTTACTTGTTGAAATTGTCAATAACAACTACCACAAGACATAAAAATTGTTTGAGGGTTGCGGACATTATCCTCAATCATATTGTTTGTTCTTCACATTGTGCAAAAGGAAATGCGACTATCCTTCAACATTCAATAGGCATTCTAGATGGAATGCAAGCAGGATTTACTTCTAAGCACATCATCCTACTTCTTCCAAAACATAGCAGAGTACCCGCCATAAGAAAACAATATCCGACATGAAATTATAGTCGGTTATTGATGATATAAGAGGGATATCCCGACTGCAAAGGGGGTAAATGAAGATGGGTTTATTTGAAAGTCATGCTTCTTTAGGTAAAACCTTAGAAAAAAAAGAGAACTCCTTTCGGCCTTTGTAGTGGGCCTCCAAAGAACTCGAGGTGGATAAAATGGACTGCAAAGGCAGTTTAAGTCATGTTCTAGCTACTTTTGGTCGTTTTCCATAATCCCCACCAACGACACCCTCTTCTCTTTTCTTAAAGAGGCTGGTCGTCAGTGATTTGACCCCAACCTATTCATTTAGCAAAAAGCTAGAATTGAAGGGGAATGTTACTTGCTAACCTCGAAGAAATCGTGCTTAGCGTGGCAGGATGTCTCTTTTTGTACTTTCTGCAAGGAGGCCAAGCAAATTTGGGTTGGAATATGTTGCTGGACATCTTTTTTAATTCTCATGTGCGAACTCCTCCATTTGGCAATGGTCCGGTAAGTCTCTCTTACGCGTTCCACTGTGCGTTTCATTATGAATCACGTGCAGAGTAATATGAAAATTGGACGCGTTTCATCTTTTCATATTCAACCAAAGCTGATGGACCCCGCGGCAAGATTATTACACATTCAAATAAAGTCGTGTCTTGTCATGATTTCGATAGGCAACATCAGCTAAATAAATTCAACAGAAAAATTATCAAAACAGTCTTAAATTTATTGCAATTTTTTCTATTCAGTCATAATTGTTTTTTGGCCAATTGAGTTTTAAACTTTTTGTATTTGTGCCAATTTAGTCCATCCGATCAATTTTAGCTGATTGGTGTTGATGTGGACGCCATCTGGCCGATGTTGATGTGTCAATTCTTTATTTTTTTTCTTTCTCTATTTATTATTATTATTATTATTTTTTTTTTTGCTTTTCCTTCTTCCTATAGACCTTGTTAGCCACTGGGGAGGCTTGCCCTCATTGAAACTAGCAAGGACGAGCCTTGACCACCCCTCGTGAGGCCTTGTCATTGCTCAAGGTCGAGCCTTGCCCTTGTTGTCACGACACTATAAGAGGTTGTGCTTGCCCAGCCATGGTGAGGCTTGCCCTCACTAGATTAGGGTGAGGGCAAGCCTCCTTAGTGCTTAGCGAGCTTGAAATCGATGGTTGTAGCCTTTGGTTTGTCGGCAATCGGCCAGAGGAAGAAAATAAGAAAATAAAATAAAATAAAATCAAAAAATTGACATTTTGGCATTCATGTCAAAATTGACGGAAGAATTTCTCTCAACAATGGTTGAGTTTCCTCTCTATCCCAGGTGATAGCTGTTCTCATTCCCTTAAAAATCCCAAATCCCAAACCCTAAATCTGCTAATCATGGCAGCAATCTGGCATACACCGCCAGATTAACGGCCTTTTCCTATTACTATTTCATCCGCAAGATTCCTAGGGAGAGCAATGCAGATGGTTCTTTACTATTCATCCTCCGAGCTTCCGTTTGAAGCGCTACCCATGAACGATCGAAGTCTAACAAAGGCTTTCCGATACATGTAACTCCCTTTCACGGTCTCATCTTAAGGTATGACCACTGCCTCATCAATGACAGTGTAGATGGAACATTCCCCTATTTTGGAATTTTGAAGCCCTAGAATGTTGTGCTTTCTTCGATGCTTTTGTCTTTCTTAATGGGCATATCAGTGTCCCAAAGAGAATCCTCCCGGTTCCTTGTCAAATACCTGTATTCAAAACCACCCATTGAGCTCCCTTCACTCTATAGACAAATTGCCAAAGTGATAAGTTGTCGACTAGAACAAGAGATAGAAAATGACAGAACAAGAGAGGAAAATAACCATCTTCGATTAGCGGCGATGTGTCGGAGAATGGGAGATCTGTGGTTTGAAGAAGACTTCACGGATCTAAGGGATGACATTCTAGCAGAAGAAAAAAAAACAAAGTGAATTAACACTGCATGGCAATATCTATTCTAAGCCCAATGTAAATTTCTAGGCTTTCAGTAATACTATGAAGAGAGCATGGAAGTCTGATTCAGTCAAATGCGAACTAATTGATATAGGTTTCTTCTCGTTTATATTCCAATCAATTGAAGAAAAAAGAAGGGTGCTAGAATCGGAACCTTGGTCTTTTGTGAGTAATCTATTAGTCCTTAAAGAAGGTGACCTAAACATACTTGAGCACTGTTATGAATTCATGCATTATGCGTTATGGGTTCACTTTATAGGTCTTCCTCGTGCCAGAGTTCATGAAGAAGCCATACGCCTCTTAGCCTTTAAACTAGGGACAGTAGAGGAAATAAAAATTGAGGCGAGAGGTGCTAACTCCAAGAAAAGTGGAAAAGCCAGAGTGTTGCTTAACTTGTCCAACCCGCTCAAGACAGGTACTGTGATAACCTGTGGAAACAAAAAATGGTGGATTGATTATAAGTATGAAACTCTTTTGCACTATTGCTACTCTTGTGGACGAATTGGGCATTATGCAAATGATTGTCTCGAAATACCCTATGAAGAAATTGGCCTAGGCTAGGATCAACTAGGCCGATATGGGTCGTGGTTCAAGGCGGAAGTTAGAGAAAGCAATCCTTACCGGAAGGTTTTATTTATTTATTTATGGTAAATTAGATCTTTCGGCACTAGAAGAGGAAGTAGTAATGGAGACCCAAACAGAGGTGGTAGAAACAACCATGGCAACATCGGAAGAAAATCAAAATGCTCTTGTCCTTGTCCAGCCAGCAAAAACAGAACAATTGAGCATCATTGCAAGGCAGATTTCAGAAAAACAACAAACAACACTTCTATCTCAAGCTGGGATTGAGGTGTCTTCACAGATTTCGAATAAAGGAAAGGCGATATATAAAGCTCTAAATGCAAAAAAACAAAAACGAGTCAGTCCCTATGAGAAGAAAATTTCATAGGAACTCGTGGCGGATGAAAACCAACTGATGGATGCCCCTATTTAATCTTGGGAAGGGGCGAGTGCATGGGCTTTGGTGGCTAGCCTTAATAAGCCACTAGAGCAAAGACTAAGTTATTAAGATGGAAATGTCAAGAGCTGGGCAACCCCTTGATAGTCCAACATTTTCAAGCCTTAGTTGCTCAAAAGAGGCCTAACTTGGTGTTCATCATGGAAACAAAAAATCAGAACAATGTTGTTGAGAGAGTAAGGAAGCGGACTCCTTTTAAAGATTCTTTCACTATAGAGCCAGTGGGTATAGCTGGAGGTCTAGTATTAATGTGGGATGAGGAGGTTCAAGTGGAAGTGGAGGGTGCTTTTAGGGAGCTCATTAATATAAAATGTAAGGATCTTAGTACTGGGGACCTCATGCAAATCCCCTTTTTACATGCACCAACTATCTTTCAAGAGAGACTGAGACTATGGCGTCAAGTAAAAGAAAACAACTATTCCAACCCTCTCCCATGATTATGTGTTGGGGACTTTAATGAAATACTTTATCATTGGGAAAAGGTTGGTTGTAGGGAGGTAGACCAATACATAATGGTAGCCTTACGGGGTTTTTTGGATGATTGTTCTTTGATGGATCTTGAGAGCAAGGGCTGTGCTTACACCTAGTCCAACAAAAGAGAAGGCAGTACATTAGTTAAAAAGAGATTAGATAGGGTACTCTGTAATTTGGAATGGAGAGTGCTTTACCCAAATGCGTAGACTTTTGCCCTACTAGCAATAGGCTCGGATCACAGCTCGATTATTCTATCCCTACAATTGACATAAAGGAAAAAAATAGAAAATGTTCAGATTTCAACCCTTTTGGCTAGAAGACCTGGAGTGTGAAGAGGTAATTAAGCGGGTTTGGGATGCAAACAACTCTATAGCAATCAGTTTTACTCACAAACTAAAGCTGGCTGCATCAGAATTATACAAATGGAGTAGGCGAAAGTTCCAAAATGCCCAAAAACATATCAACCCCCTCAAATTCAGGCTCATGGAGTTAATAAAAAAAAAAAAACAAATGGAGAGCAAAATAGAGAGGAAATCAACAATATTATTCGGAAAATTGAAGAGTTATAAGGGTAGGAAGAGATGTATTGGTGTATGAAGTTAAGAATAGAATGGTTAAAATGAGGAGATCAAAATGCCAAATATTTCAATGCAACAACAGTTCAAAGAAGACAGCGAAATAAGATTTCTATGCTTTGGATAGATGATCAAACCTGGAGCAGAGATCCCGAGACTCTTAATCACCATATTTGTAGTTTCTACCAATCGTTATTCACTTCAGCTAGTGACCAGAACTATCAACCTGTTTTAGAACAATGCAAAGAAGTGGTGAATGAAGAAATGAACGCATAATTGATCAAACCGGTTACAAAAGAAGAAGTTAAAGCTGCAGTTTTTCAGCTAGGGGCGACAAAGGCATCGGGATTGGATGGGCTAATCGGTTTATTCTACCAAAACCATTGGTCAATTATCAACGAAGACATTTTCAGCATGGTGCAATCCTTCTTCAGTCAAGGTACGTTTGAACCAGAGATAAACATAACATATATTACTCTCATCCCTAAAGTAACCAACCCAGAGAATATCACCCAATTTAGACCTATAAACCTTTGCAACTTCAACTATAAAATAATAGCAAAAGTGCTAGCCAATAGGCTTAAACCATGGCTGTCAATGTTAGTTTTTGAAGAGCAAACAACATTTATAAGTGGTAGGCAGATTTAGGACAACATATTTATTGTCCAAGAGGTGATCCATCAACTAAGGGTGAGAAGGAGGAAACGGAAATTTCAAGCCATTCTCAAATTAGATATGCAAAAAGCGTATAATAGAGTCGAATGAGATTTTCTTTGTGATTATATGCTGAAAGTGGGCTTTCATGACAAATGGGTTAGTGGATAAAGCAATGTATCTCATCGGTCTCTTTTAACATCCTAATTAATGGTGAGCCTTTAGTTGCTTTCAGACCTACTAGAGGAATAAGGCAAGGGGTGTGACATCCCGATTTTTCCAATTCTATTTTCAATAAATTGAGATGGGCATTTCGTTGGCATGCATATAGTTTTTTTCCTTGAGTCGGCCACTCATGTGAAAACTAGTCTATCAGGTGAAGCCGTTAGGAAATTCTAATGCATCGGACTCGAGAATTTGACTAGGAAGCGATCTTTTGACTGAGCTAATCTGCAAAGGTCATTACGGCACAATTAAAAATCGATTAGAGATTGGAGATAGGTTGACTCGACAGAGGCATGTGATCAGGTGTGGGTGATTCCACTAGATAGCACAATTCTTGTCAATCGGCACTATACAGACTTTTCTGTCGATTGGGTACCCTGTGTCCGTATTTGAAACATTGAGATTACCTCGACAACCGAAAGTCGCCAATGTTTCAAAAATGTACATTGTGGCTTGAGATGATCAACCACAAGTCAAATGCATGAAAATTTCTAAAGGCTACTCGGTAGGTTGGGCCGCGTTAGTATCGTGCCAAAGTGAAATTAACCGTGGAATTGAGGTCGAATTCAGAAATTGGAAGTCTGGGTGTGTCACAAATCATTTCAGGATCATTGACTCATCTTCAGAAGATTTTTTCATGTAATCAGAATTTTTCAGCGATTAAATAAAAGAATGGCTAATTTGGCTCGAGAAATTAGTAGGCCCACCTTTGATCGCGCTTTTGGGACTTAAGTTGGTTCTATGGACAAGTGAAGATGTGAATTGAAGAAATTGGATGTACAAGAATTGGACCCCGGTTGAAAATGTAATTGAACCCATTGGAATAAGGATGTGGGAGTTTTGAGTGAGTGGAGTATGACATCATCCATGAGGTCATGGTTGGCCATTTTTGTGGATTAAAGAAAAAGAAAAAGAAAAAGAAAAAGAAATGACTCCTCCTTCTCTCTCCTCCCTATCTCCCCGATTTCTTCTTGCTGTTCAAAACCCAGCAACCGAAGAAGCTGCAGCCATGGCTGTCGCACGCCGCCAGCCGGAGCTCCTCGCCGTCGCAGCTCGCCGCCATTTGACCGCTCGCCCGCTCGTCGGCTCACGCCGCTGCCTCGGTCGGGCCTTCGTCCACTCGAGCCTCCAGCTCGTCGTCTAGCGTCCCAGCTGCTGCTCGACGCCGCTACACTTCACCAGGAGTCCCGCCGGAGCCGCCGCCTCGCCTGCCAAGCTGTAGCCGCCGCTTCTCCGCCGTTCCCTGCGCCCGAACCGCCGCCGAGCAGCCTCCGTCGGCCTCAACTAGTAGCTGCAAAAAATGGGTTTCTCAGCCCCTTCTTGGCCCGTTTCGGCCGCCTTCCTGAGCACGGATGCTCGGCCCGCCTTGAGGAAAGTCGATCCTCGTGTCGTCCTCGTCGTTTTGGTCCGCTCGGCTCGCTAATCCGGTGAGTTTAGCTCACTAAACCTTGATTAGACGGTTAATGATGCCCTAAGTGTGCTTAGCCTAAGTTAAGTAAGCTTAGGTGATTAGTTTAGTTTATTTAATTGTGAATTAGATTAAGATGTTTGTTTAATTTAAAGCATGTTTAATTAAAAGCTAAGAGAGTTTATTTAATAATAAACCTTGATGGGACATAATAGGATTTTAATTTTGAATTATTTAATTGCTTCGAAATTCTGGAAATTTATAATATTATATTATATTCCGAAATTATTAAAATATTATTATTTAAAAAAATGGAAATAATTATTTTTGACCCCTATTTGCTCGTAATTTCGTGCCGAACGCTGCTGTATATTCAGATTTTGAAATTGATGATTGGATATTATAAATTGAGTGTGGATTGCGAAAAATATGGATATTATTATTTAATTAATTTTCGGAATAAATTTAATTATTTATTAAATTCAGAAAATTTCGTCGAGACCTTATTCTCTCAGAATTTCGTGCTGATTGCTGCTGTGTATTTAGAATTTGAATTTGATGATTGATTGTGGCAAATGGAGTGTGATTGCGATAAATAGGGATTCTTTTTATAAAGTCCCAAGTGTCGAAATTTATGAGAGATTGGCCGTGATTTACCACCTATTAGAGGTTGTGCCCAATGGGGCTGTGAATTGCCACCTGATAAAGGTCGCGCCCAGTGGGGCCGTAAATTGCCACTTGATAAAGGTCACGCCCAATGGGGTTGTGAATTGCCACCTGATAAAGGTCGCGCCCAATCGGGCCGTGAATTACCACCTATTAGATGTCGTGCCTATTGGGCCGGGATCTACCACCTTTCAAAGGTTGTTCCGAGTGGGGCTGTGATGCCACTAATTCTAAAGTTGGCCGAGTGGGGCCGTGATTGAGAGCAATGATTAATTTGCTAGAATGACATGTAATCGGCCAAGTCGATTGATCGCTGAGACGATCCAAGTGGTTGAATTGTTTTGATGATGTGATTGTGCCATGGTTGTTTGGTTATCATAATTGTACGTGATTGAATTATATAAATTGTGCTAACCTGCAGATGAAGGCTAATGCAAGGTAAGTCTTCTGTGTGATTTGGCTAGGCCACCCGGGGCGTATTTTCTTTCTAATAGGGGTTTAGGGGGTTGAACTTGCTGAGACATTGTCTCATCCCCGTTTGGGGATTACAATTTCAGGTCCCTGGTGGACGGAGCGGCTAGATAGCTTTGGTTGGCCTTGAGGAGTTGAAGATGTGAAGTCATAAGAATTGGAGAATATGTCATGCTAGTTGGTTTTAGGATAATCTCTCTTTTTGTCGAGTTGGTCTATTTTGTAGACAATCCAGTGTTGTATTTAAACCCTTTGTGTTTGTAAATGAGTATTTGGTATTGTGATTGATTGCCTGCTTTTCTATCCCAAATTAAATGTTGTCAGGGGATTTGTTTCGCTTCCGCATGCGTAAATAAATGAATGGGTCGGCAGCATATCCTGGGATGTCGCATATTTGATCGACTGCAGTGGGATGTGCGCGTATCTCGGGGTTCGGGGCGTGACAATGGGACCCCGTTTCCCTCTACCTTTTTATACTCATGGTAAACATCTTATCAACCCTCATGAGAAAAGCTGTCCAAGATGGAAGTATTAAGGGTATTCGTCTAAACGCTACTTGCCCATCCCTTTCACATCTTTTTGCAGATGATGCCATTTTCTTCTTAGATGGCACAATTCGAGAAGCTTAGAATGTCTCTAATGTGTTGAATCAATACTGCTATGCGACAGGTCAGGTCATAAACCTCAATAAATCAGGCCTTTTTGTTGGGAGAGATTGCCCTTATAACCTTAAACATAATCTAGTTTCAGAATTGAGAGTTCCTATCTCAGAAAGTTTAGGAAAGTACCTTGGAATTCCATCGGAATGGGGAAAAACAAAAACACAAATGTTTGCTTGAATCCTTGCCAAAGTAGAAAGGAAACTAGAAGGTTGGAAAGAAAAATTGATTTCGAAGGCGGGTAAAGAAATCCTCATCAAGACGGTCATTCAAGCCATTCTCCAATATGCAATGTCCATTTTTAAAATTCCAATTTCTATATGTCGAACTATTGAAAAAAGAGTAGCTTTATTTTGGTGGAAATAGAATGTAGACAGAAGAGGAGTTCATTGGAAGAAATGGGAAGATCTGAAAATCAGAAAGGACTGTGGTGGGCTAGGTTTCAAAGATTTGTTGAATTTTAATAAAGCTATGTTGGGTAAACAAGCCTGGAGAATTGTTAAACAACCAAATGCTCTATGGTGCCAAGTGATGAAAAGTATTTATTTTCCTCGAGGTGAATTTTGGGCAGCAAATAGAGGTAATCGGCCTTCATGGGGGATGGCAAAGTATATTGGTTGGAAGGGATGCAATTGAACCGGCTACTAGATGGGAGGTTGGGGATGGCCAAACGATAAGAATTCGAGAAGATGTGTGGCTGCCTTCTGAAGACTCTTTGGCCCAGCAACTAAAGAAGATCCAACAGAGGTGGCTAAACTAATAGACTGTGATACGGAGGAATGGGATATGAACATAGTAAATGCATTTTTTCAGGGAAATATTGCTCAAGAGATTCTAGCTCAACCTCTAAGCCTGTACCCTAACTCAGATAAGATGGTGTGGACAGCAAACAGATCCGACTCATACACAGTCAAGAGTGGATATAATCGAATCCAAAACTCAGTCAATCTCTTCACCAGACAAAACCCGTCTTCATCCTACCAAATACCAAAATCACTTTGGCACGAAATATGGAAATTACCAACATCCCCCAAAATTAGATTCTTGCTATGGAATATATGCAGCAACTCTCTCCCAACAAAGGAAAATCTTCACAGAAGACAAATATTACCTTTATCCAACCTGCTAGATCTTATGGCCAAGCAAAAGAGACAATGAAACACATCTTCATCCTTTGTAGTTGGACAAAAAATATTTGGTCAGGCCCTGAGTTTCAAGCAGACATAGATCCAACGAATATAACTTGAATTGACAGATGGATCCCGAGCAACCTTACCTCAAGTGCTGAAACAAAGTCGAAAGCCCTCTTTGCTGCTCTCATGTGGCAAATATGGAAGACCCGCAACTCTGCAGTTTTCCAAGGAAAAACGTTGGACCCGATCGGCACCCGAGAAGAAGCGTGCATAACAGTAGATCTGAGTATGAAATGGACTGTAAAGGGGACGCTTTGAAAAAACTGAAAGCAAGAGGAGCTAAGGAACGGGGTAAAATGGAAACCACCTGACCCTAATTTGCTGAAGATGAATGTTGACGCCTCATGGTGCAACTCGAGCAAGAAGGGATCTGTTGCAGGCATCTGCAGGAATGAAGCTGGTCTCCTCGTCGCAGGCTTCACAAAAGAGATCTCGGCTCCGTCCGCTTGGAATGTAGAAGCCCTAGCCGTGTGCAAAGCTTTACAATGGGTAAGAAACAGGCGGAAGGGAAGTGCTGCACGAACCGAAACCACATCTTTAGATGTAACTAATTTGCAGGTGCACTTATATTTTGATAGCCTATCTGTTGTGGACTGTGTTTTGGGCCGAGAAGAGCCCCCTTGGCAGGCCCATTCCATAATTGCGGACTGCATACAACTTAGAGCCCAGATCGGTGACATTTCCATCCTCTACGAGCCGCGGGAATTCAATAAAGCGGCTGATTGGGTAGCAAAAACTCACCCGAGAAAATTCCATTCCCAGTAACTGGGTTTATTTCCCTCCTCGACCTTTAATTTCAATATTATGGCTAGACTTACCAGTTGATGATGCCCATTTTACGGGCCAGTGATGATATTTAGCATATTCCGTAAAAAAAAAAAATAATAATAATGGATGGCCAGCACCATCCAATCAAAATTAATGGGATAGACTAGATTGACATAAATGCAAAATGTTTAAAACTGAATTAGCAAAAAGAAAAAAAAATTAGAATTGAATTGGAAAAATTACAATAAGTATAAGATTGTTTTGATAATTTTTTACAAATTAGACATCCCGCACTTCTTGAGACGTATAAAGCAGCAGTATTTCACGGTCGGCATGGATAAGTTTCACGTAATTCCATGCATGTAATGAATGGTGAAACCAAACAATTCCCAAATATTCAAGATGATAATTACAACGGGAAAGTACTGAAAATAATTAGAGAGAGAATGCCGGTTATGAAATGGCGAGAGAGAGTGGGATGGTGGGGTTGCGTTGGAAAAATGGTTCGATAAGGATAAAATGCACTTTCTTTTTCTTCCGTCTGTTCTTCTCTTGGAAATGTATAGATGCACGTAGATGTATACGGCAAATGCGATGCCATGTTCATGCGTTAGACCACTTGATGAACTTGCGTGTCCCATTCCTTGTCTGCCAAAAAATTGAAATCGACACCAACATGCGAATGCGTACTCGTTTGACTGTTATTGAAGGCACTTCGTTGTTTCTACACACAATTAAAAATCAGGGTTTTGATGTTGGTCTTATCTCTATGTGATGATTTTAGTTAGATTGAAATGCTTATCAATTGGTGTACTTAAAAGGGTTATGACTGAATATGTAAAAGTATAATGATTTAGTAGTTTTTAGACAATTTTCTCCCAAATGATATATTATGTATCAACTAGCGTATTAATTGAAAAATGATCATGTGTATTGAGAATGTAGCTAAACTAGTAATATGCTAAATTGTTTTTGGTTCTTGAATATGATTCACTCGATATAAATCCTCTCGGACACATTGCTTAGCAAACAACAATCTAAACCAGTCCTTGTAAGCGTAGAGCACACACAACATTTGTAGTCGACATGGTAAATATAGATTAGGATTAGTGACGTGGACTAACTTCTGCCCCTAATTTTAGACTAACCTATTAAGTCTATTTAAGTTATGATGTATTCGTAGACTATGTATATATATGTCAAACTTTTCTACGACTCAAAAAAGAGAAGTTTGGTCTTAGGCACCTAAGACAAAATTTCCAGGATATCCCTTACCAAATCAAACAGGTCTATTCTAGACAAGATCCAACTAATGCATCACGTGCATGTTATTGGGATTTAGGATGAGGGCAACTTGAACCATGCAATTCTTAGGTCATAAGCTCCTAGGTAAATAAATAATTTATGAAGTAAGCAACCTTGAATTTTTTTTAGAAGGCGGCTTGCAATTTTATCATCTTGAGTCATCTCTCCATTCAAAAGGATTTCTTCAGTAGAATGGGGAGCATGCCAATTTTGATTTTTTGAATTAATCAAAGTGGATTTCAAAATTTGCTCATGTATACAAGGCTCGACTTTATTTATCATTAACAACTTAATCTCGCCCCTAACTAGGATCATTCCTACAATGCAAGCATGCATAGGGACAAAATTCAAGGAGGCTCTACATTAAATTATAGGAAAAATTCTCTTGTCAACATGTGTTTGAATCATTTGTAGGGGGCAAAGTAGACCTTTCCTTGTCATTGACCTCAATTTGGTAAGAGTGACACGCTCTTGATTACTCCAAAAGATTACAAGAACTAAAAAGAATGATCTATAATGTACTTACCAATGTGTATATCAACAAAAGATGATGAAATTACAAAACAATCGGTCCAATTATGTCAGAAGATTGTTGGTTGAATTGATTGGTGTAGGTGTTATATTAAAGACTGCTACAACTTGTATCAGTTGTATCCTTGTGAAAAATAAGTTTGATTATGAGTCTAGTTGATGATTTAATAGTATTACTATAGAACTTTGACCGTGAGAGAGAGGTCTTGGTCTTGCAACTTGACGAGTTTTTTTTTGTCTATTGAGGGATCGTTTACGGTTCATGCATGGGGCTGTGAGGCAGCATATTCTCATGATTTGGAAAAAACACGTGATTTTCCTTTTTCCTATCTCTTGTGGTTTCTTGAAACCGTCCAAAGCTTGCGGCCCATGAACAATGGGGCTCGCAAAGAGAAACCAAAGATGTTGACGACCAATGGAATTTCAGTCGAACCCCGAACTCGCGAGTCTTCTACGAAGAACAAAACAGGGAAGGCGACGGAGCCCCAGCCGAAGTCTAGTCAACATGGGATTTGAAAAGTTTAAAAGATGATTTAGGGTTTTTTTTTTTTTTTTTTTTTTTGGTCGGTGATTTAGAGTTCAATGGTGGTGGCCCGTGATGCAATGAGCAAAGCATGTGAGTATTTTTAGCAAAGTTTAACTTTTCTCTTGATCTATGCAATTAGGAGGAGCTAAGATGGAGTACCGGCATCCTAAGTGTCAAAACTTGAAACGGGTTGATACTTAATTGTCAAAATATCTAAAAGGTACATTAAAGTTACATTTAGTCATTTGAATTTCTAATCATGATAGAAATGGATAGGATATGATATAATATTTATGAGATTTTGTTATATCCTATCTATTGTACAATCACAATTATGTCATTTATTATTTGGTATAAATGACATATCAATGTAAATGAATCACAAATTTTACAAATGGAGATGGTAAAAATCTCTCGCAACATTCTTATCTACTTTATTTTTATTTAATTTTCATTTTCTTTTTTTAATCAATTTATTTTTTATTTTTTCTTCCCCTTCCATCATTCTTTGATAAAATTTATTAAATAGAAAATTGTACTAATATACCTAAAATATTTAAAAACATAAAATATGTAATAAATTAATATTTATATATTGAATTTTTATTATAAGATAGAATTGAATTCGAGTATATAAATAAAATTATATTACATTTAAAAAATTTATTTTTTTTTTTTTAATTTATTATATTATAATTCAAATAGTATTTATATTGGAATATAATTTTAAATTTGTGAATTTAAGAGATTTGTATTTGAGAAAAAAATTTGCTTATTATAGATATTAGAAATCTCATCCACCTTTATTCCACCTCCGAGATGGGATAATTTTGTCATGCATATATCCCTTTCATATCCAACCTGTAGGCACTAAACACATGATATGATAAATTTTATCCTATCATGAATTTTTTCGCAACCATCAAACGCAACCTTAAGTGCTAAAATTAGAGAAGAAATGGACACTAAAGCGCTAACGGTGAAAATTTTAGCCAAAATACTAATGTGGCATTTTGCAGCAATTTTTTTTTGCTGAGGTGGCAATTATTTTAATAAAATTATCCACATGGCTAGCTTGTCCCAAAACAATGTCATTTTGCCCCAAAAATTGATTTTTAATATAAATATTAATTAAATTAAATTTAAAAATCTAAATTAAAAAAAAGGGAAGGGGCAGCATTCATCAAGAAATTTTCTGGGAAACGAAATCATTTTGTACATTGATTGCTAAGTAGACAACTCCAATGAGCCATGTAGACCACATTGATTCTTAAAATAAATCACGTCAGATTTCCAGCTACTCTCACCGGAGTTGACATTTAAGGATGCATGATAATCATTCTATTTCTATTCAAAAACTATTTTTCTGTCCAGACTTATTTTTGGAATAAAAATCTGTTTGGTAAGATTTTTTTATTTTTCTATTTATCGAATAGATTTTTACTCCAGAGATAGCTTTGGAATAAAAATCAGATTTTTATTTCTCTATTTCTAGAACATAAATGATAAATAAAAACACCACCGCCCGTGGTGGTCGCGATGGCTAGAACTTTACTCCCCCATCCCGGGGGTGGGGGTGGGGGAGGGTTTTGAAACCCCATGTCCTCATTGTGGGACTCACCCGTGGCTGGGCCTATGGTGGTGGCTCAGTTCGCCCGGGTTTACGCCGCCGGTTATTGGCTATACGGTGGTTCTCGGGTCACAAAAAAAAATGATAAATAAAAACTCTTTTCATCATTCATTCTCGCTATGAGCCAACCGTCCATCCATCACCACCACCTGCCCACTCGCTTGCCCACTCACCATTTGTTGCTGCCACCGTTGGCCCACTGTCGCTACCGCTGCATGTTTGCCATCCATCGGTTGCCGGTTGCCGGTTGCTATCTGTCACTGCTTGGGAGGAAGAAATTTTGTGATGTTATCAAACGAATTTTTATTCTAAGAATAGAAATTTTATATTGTTATCAAATGTGTACTTTTACTTAGAAACTCATCCAAGAATTGAAATAAAAAAATCTATTTCTCTTCCAAAATTCAATTTTCAGCTAGAATAGTTATCATTTGAGTCATAAGTGTTCCGATTTTTTTTTTTTAAATGGCACTTAAATATATCTTTTGAAACTTTTGATACTTAAGTATTCATCCATGTCAAGTTTTAACACTTGTGGTGTACTTTAACTTGCTAAGATGAGTAGAAGGAAAATCAAGGAGATTCAATTAAAGATGACACAGTTACATACATGAATATCGTGTGCATGCAATATTATAATGTGATCTAACCTTGATAAACTAGAAGTTCTTCTCATAAGTAGCAATGATATTTATGTTTTCTCAAAATCTGCTATGCATGTTAAGCATTTTAAGATTAAAATTCCAGCGAAAAATTATAGAAAATGGAGACATATCTTACTTAGATACATTCAATAGCAATAGAGCTTCTTTTCATCATAGCTTATTTTCAAGACTTTTTAACTGGATTAATCTAAGTCACCCATTTCGACCTTTTAAGAACAGAACCAATTCTCTATGAAACAAGCTTGTGTAGTCGCGAATTCGAGCATGACGACCTTGATTGTTCTTCTTATTCTTTCTACCCATATGAGATCCTTCTTCTTGCCTCTAGATGGAAAATTGGGAGCTAACATTCTTGAAGAAAACATGAACCAACAAATTCTAGGAAAGGACATATTTATGGGCCATCTTGGAAATGAGCAGATGGAGAGACAGGTTGGTGGAGACCAGAAAGAGCCAATCAGGACTTTCAATTCAATGTCTTTGACCCGCTTGATTGGATAAACGAATCCGATTTGCGTTCACAACCAAATTAAGTGGAGATGGAGGTGGGATTTTGGAACAAGCTCATCTTGATTTTGTCCCCTTTTGTTTCCCCATTTTGTTTTGGTCTTGTGAGGAACTGACAGCATGATTTGACGATCCGCGATGCTATCAAGGTCATTCCAAACTCCTAAATTACAAAGCGCGTCTTAGAGATTGTGTTGGAAGCGGCCCAAAGCAAATAATTCGTTAGATATGATGCAAAATGGATCTTTTCCTATCGTAAGTCCGTGGAAAATGAGCACCAAAGTTTGATGATAGGCTCAGGCATCTTGGTTTAGCTCGTAACAAGAGAGCGACGAGCATAAGAAGCATCAATTTTCAGGCCAATTGGAGGGCAACGTTATATGATTCAACGATGGGGAAAAAAAACTAACATGACTTGACACGTTTCGCCTGATTTTAAATGGATTTTCCATTCTCATGAAATTAATATATTTATGGCCACGATATGGAAATTTCATGAGTAGCCAATGCGACTATGATGTTACAACACAAGTCGACAGCTTTAGGGAGAAAATTATTCATCAGTAGCAATAAAATTGTTCATATGACATGTGACGATAAAGAGGGATTGGTGGAATTATTCAAGCATCCTTAGAACATCATGGGCTTGACAATTGACTCGATACGCTTCCAAGCCCAAAAAATTCCTTTGTGGTCTCACTTTGGGTCAATACACAAACCATGAGTCGTCACTTGATCCGTCTCGTTCATGTTTACAAATCTAAGTAACATGGAAGCCTATACCAAAGAGTTGGCCAGTTCATGGATCACGATCAAGCTTGGATAGTCAGAGTGGGGTATCCGGGCTAAAATATGTCTTTTGTAGGCTCGTTCGTGAATCCAATTTCTAGATAAAATTGGTCGAACTTGGGTCGGCCTTGATTTACCGCTCGGAAAGGGACTTTCCTCTCCTGATACCGATCATTTTGTCTTTTAAATCGATTTGGGGAGGGGGGAATGGCCTTCACCAATCACCCAATTGTTACCTATAATCATGAGATTATTCTGACAATCCCCCTAATGCAAATGCATCATTAATATGTTATGTCTCATAGAGTTTTGACATGAAATCCACCGAATTTAATGATTGATACTCTAATATGTTATATGAGATGCATACATTCAAAAGTTGGGTGCTTCATAAATTTTGAGAGTTCTTTTTTTCCATTTGATGAAGCTGTTGAGTTAGTAGCTGTTTTATCGACATTTTGCTCATTAACGAGTTATTTCACGATGCTCACCATCCTTATAATCAATAGAAGCCTTCATTGGGTTAAAACAATGTTTTAAGTTATTAGATAGTATAAAACCAACTAATGGAGGGATCATTTCCACATGCCATAACATTCAACATTTCATAAATAATCTTACACATAACATTATAATTGCTAACGAGACACATAGGGTGACCGTTCAATAATTTTCTCTCAAGCTTGTCAAAGGAAAAAATATTCTTTCCAACCATCGAAAAATTCAGAGTCCTTTCTTATCAAAGAGGACTCCCATATATTTGCATTGCAATCAAAGAATTGCAACCTTTTTGAAGAAGAATTCCCCAAATTTCCCATATCAAGCGGTTGCAATTGACTCCAAATTGGGGCTCGACTCCATAGCTTTCATGGCTTGGAACCTTGGCTCTTTGGCTTGGAACTTGAGAGCAGCATACAATTTCATGTAGTCCTCAAACACGAACTCCGGATAAGCTGCTTCGCCGGCCTCCTCTGCCTTGCTCTCCACAAGGGCCGGTGCCGGATAGATCACTGCGTCGCTGCCCGGGTTGTAGAATGAAGCTATGGACATCCTATTCCCATCGGTTTGAGCCACCACCCTATGCAACACACTCTTGTACTTCCCATTGGTTATCACCTGTTATTGATTTGAAACAATCTTTCAATTTCAAATGCCGAACGGGATATTCTTGTATTAAAGGGTGATGGTTTTGTTATATTGTGTAAGCAGCAGCGCGATTATGTATGTTACCTCAATTTGGTCTCCGAGGTTGACAACGATGGAGTGGTGCATTGGGGGGACGTTGACCCACTGGCCGTCCTTGAGGAGCTGCAAGCCGCTGACCTTGTCGTCCTGGAAGAGCAGGACAATGCCGCCGGCATCAGTGTGGGCCCGGAGCCCCTTGATCAGGTCGGGCTTTGGGCACGGCGGGTAGTTGCTGACCTTGGTGCCGAAGTTCGGTCCGTTGGACCCGTGGAAGGCCTTCTTCAAGTAGCCTTTCTCCAGGCCTAGGTTCTCACACAGCAGGTCCATGAGCTCCTCCGCCAAATTCTCCAACTTCACTGCAAACTCCTTCATGACTTTCCTGCACATCAAATGGTGAAAGGTCGTCATCGATAGATGCGGAGTGGAATGCAGCTTTTCATCTAAATTGATAAATTCTCGTCATCGCTTACCCGTAGTCATCATCGAGATCTGGGATTTGGGAGATGTTGGATACGGGGAGGTGCTTCAAGTGGAAGGTGCTTTCCCAGTCCAAGTCATGGACCTCTGTCTCGACATACTCGAGGCCCTTGCTCGCCACCAACTCTTTGAACCTCTGCTCCATGCACTTCTTGTAGTGTCCCTTTGTCATTCTCTCGACCGTGTCCATCAGCTCTGGTGGAATCCCATGATTCACCAGCTTCATTTGGTCATTTCCCAAGGCATCACAATCCAAAATGTTAGACCCACTTTATCAAGCATAAATATAGGAGAGAGAGAGAGAGAGAGAGAGAGAGAGAGAGAGAGAGTACCTCAAAGAAGCCCCAGTTCTCACAGGCATCTTTGATCTTGTCCATGGTGATTGCTCTCTGCTCACCATTCAGGTTCTCCATGTTAATCACTGGGAAGTTCTCCATTTTCTCTCTAGAAGCTGAAGTGAAACCTTGCTTCTCTTTTGGTTGCTCTCTCTCTTTCTCTCTCACACAGAATGAAGATAACGCACTTGCTTGTTTGCCTTGGCTTGTCTTGTGCATTGGGCTGTCTGGTGGGTTCCCTATTTATAGTAGTTTTTTCCTACTGCACAAGAGAGGATTTCCTTTACCACTTCTATGCTCACGTGCTGGGCGAACGAGGATTGAAGAGGATGGAAAATTACTAAAATTAAGAAATCCAGTGGGTCCCAAAGGTGGTGGCTTTGGTCAGCCTGCCTTGTCCAACCATTTCTCTTGCTCTCCGGATTTTGGACCCCACCTTGGTGGTGGCTAAGATACCTTTTCCTTTTTCGCGTTTATTTGTTTCATGACATCAGCTAAATAAATGGGATTCGGTCCTTATTTAGAAGCGAGTGGCTCGTGCACATTTTCCTATTTGACATCACAATCTGTATGATAAACGTTTTGCTGTTAATTGGTTCCGTGGCTAGATGGTCCACATATGATCTTGCTCATCCGCATCGTCTTGCTAGATAAGATTAAGAGAGATTATATAAATGGGTCAATTGAACAAAAGTTAGGTAGCTATGATGAAATCGGAGATATTATTGGATGCTTTTAAGACATGATAATCCAATTCAATTGTTAGTTGTCACCACATTGATTTTAAGAGAAGAACATAAAAATATATTCATGACATTTAAAAGTAAACTGATTTGATTGATTGTTGAGGGTAGTTTCTAGATTTTAACTTTGAATTTCAAAGATAATTTTCTTGTCAGAATTTATGAAAGTTATGCTTGACTGTGAATATTTTTACATCAAAAAAATCTATAGTTTTTGTAAACGATCTAATGTGCATTCTACATTTTATATCTCTAGCTCTTTGGGGCCAAAAGCTAGAAGTTGAGGTCAAGAAGCCAATGTATTTGATCTGACAATGTTTCATAGCAATCTCTTAGATGTGCCTATCCTATATTTAAAAGTGTTATTTACTTGTTGAAAATGTCATTAACAACTACCACAAGACATGGAAATTGTTTGAGGGTTGTAGACACTATCCTTAATCATATTGTTTGTTCTTCACATAGTGTAAAATGTGACTATCCTTCAACATTCAATAGGCATTCTAGATGGAATGCAAGCGGGATTTGCTTCTAAGCACAACATCCTACTTCTTCCAAAACATAGCAGACTACACGCCATAAGAAAACAATACCCGACACGAAATTATAATCAGTTATTGATGATATAAGAGGGATATCCTGACAGCAAAGGGGGCAAATGATGATGGGTTTGTTTGAAAGTCATGCTTCTTTAGGTAAAATCATAGAAAAAAAGAGAGGAGAAATCTCTTTGGCCTTTGTAGTCGGCTCCAAAGAACTCGAAGTGGGAATAATATTCTTTGCTAAAGTTACGCTGCATGAGTAGAAAAGCAGTGGAGAAATGGACTGCAAAGGCAGTTTAAGTCATGTTCCGGCTACTTTTGCTCGTTTTCCTAATCCCCACCAACGACCCCCTCTTCTCTTTTCTTGGAGAGGCTGGTCGTCAGTGATTTGACCCCAACCTATTCATTTAGCAAAAAGCTAGAATTGAAGGGGAATGTTACTTGCTAACCTCGAAGAAATCGTGCTTAGCGTGGCAGGATGTCTCTTTTTGTACTTTCTGCAAGGAGGCCAAGCAAATTTGGGTTGGAATATGTTGCTGGACATCTTTTTTAACTCTCATGTGCGAACTCCTCCATTTGGCAATGGTCCGGTAAGTCTCTCTTACGCGTTCCACTGTGCGTTTTAACATTATGAATCACGTGCAGAGTAATATGAAAATCGGACGCGTTTCATCTTTCCATATTCAACCAAAGCCGTTGAACCCCGCGGCAGGATTATTACACATTCAAATAATGTCGTGTCTTATCATGATTTCAATAGGCAACATCGGCTAAATAATTTCGATAGGAAAATTATCAAAATAGTGCTAAACTTATTGCAATTTTTCCTATTCAGTCCTTTTTTTTATTTATTTTTGGCCAATTGAGTCTTAAACCTTTTATATTTATGTCAATTTAGTCAATCCGATCAATTTTAGCTAGTTGGTGTTAATGTGGACACCATCCAACTAATGTTGATGTGTCAATTCTTTAATTTTTTTTTTCTTTCTCTTTCTCTTTTTTTTTTTTTTCCTTCTTCCTCTAGACCTTGTCAGCCACTCAGGAGGCTTTCCCTCACTAGAACTGGTGAGGCGAGCCTTGACCACCCCTGATGAGGCCTTGTTGTTGCTTGCAAGGTTTAGCCTCGCCCTTGTTGTCACCACACTATCTAACGTTGTGCTTGCCTAGCCATTGTGAGGCTTGCCCTCACCAGATTTGGGCGAGGGCGAGCCTCCTTAGTGCTTGGCGAGGTTGAACTCGATGGTTGTAGCCTTTGGTTGGTCCGGCAACCGTCTAGGAAGAAAATAAGAAAAAAAAATTGACGCATTGGCATCCATGTCAATCTCAGATGGTCAACGCTAGCTGGCATCCATATCAATGTTAGCCAGTCAAAATTAATCGGATTGATTAGATTTACATGATGCAAAATGTTTAAAATTGAATTAGCAAAAAAAAAGGATTGAATTAGAAAAATTACAATAAGTAAAAGACTATTTTTATCATTTCCCCCAAATTGGACATCCCGCACTCATCGAAACGTATAAAGCAGCAGTATTTCACTGCCGGCATGGATAAGTTTCCCGTAATTCCACGCAAGTGATGAATGGTGAAACCAAACAATTCCCAAATATTCAAGATGATAATTGCAACGGGAAAGTACTGAAAAAAATTAGAGAGAGAATGTCGGTTATGCAATGGCGAGAGGGAGTGGGATGGTGGGGTTGCGTTGGAAAAGGGTTCGGTAAGGATAAAATGCACTTTCTTTTTCTCTCGTCTGTTCTTTTCTTGGAAGTGTATAGATGCACGTAGATGTATACAGGACATGCGATGCCATGTTCACATGTTAGACCACTTGATGAACTTGTGTGTCCCATTCTGCGTCTGCCAAAAAATTGAAATCGACACCAACATGCGAATGGGTGCTCGTTCGACTGTTATTGAAGGTACTTTGTTGTTTCTACACACAATTAAAAATAAAGGTTTTGATGTCGGTCTTATCTCTATGCAATGATTTTAGTTAGATTGGAATGCTTATCAATTGGTGCAATTAAAAGGGTTAGGACTTAATTGGTAAAAGTGTAATAATTTAGTACTTTTTAGACAATCAACTAGGTGTATTTATTGAAAAATTATCATGTGTATTGAGAATGTAGCTAAAATAGTAATATGCTCAATTGTTATTGGTTCTTGGATATGATTCGCACGATATAAATCCACTCGAACACATTGCTTAGCAAACCAACAATCTAAACCCGTCCTTGTGAGTATAAAGCACACGCAACATTTGTAGTCAACATGGTAAATATAGATTAGGATATGCGACGTGGGCTGACTTCTGCCCCTAATTTTAGACTAACCTATTGAGTCTATATAAGTTATGATGTATTCGTAGACTATGTATATGTATGTCAAACTTTTCTATGACTCAAAAGAGAAGTTTGGTCTTAGGGCACCTATGACAAAATTTCCAGGGTTTCCCTTACCAAATCAAACAGGTCTACTCTAGACAAGATCCAACTAATGCATCGCATGCATGTTATTGGGATTTAGGATGAGGGCAACTTGAACCATGCAACTCTCACGTCGTAAGCTCCTAGGTAAATAAATAATTTATGAAGTAAGCAACCTTGAATTTTTTTTTTTTCAGAAGGTGGCTTACAATTTTATCATCTTGAGTCGTCTCTCCATTCAAAAGGATTTCTTCAGTAGAATGGGGAGCATGCCAATTTTGATTTTTTGAATTAATCAAAGTGGATTTCAAAATTTGCTCATGTATACAAGGCTCGACTTCATTTATCGTTAACAACTTAATCTCGCCCCTAACTAGGACCATTCCTACAATGCAAGCATGCATAGGGACAAATTTCAAGGGGGCTTTGCATTAAATTCTAGGAAAAATTCTCTTGTCAACATGTGTTCGAATCATTTGTGGGGGGCAAAGTAGACATTTCCTTGTCATTAACCTCAATTTGGTAAGAGTGACATGCTCTAGATCACTCCAAAAGATTACAAGAACTAAAAAGAATGATCTATAATGTACTTACCAATATGTATATCAACAGAAGATGATGAAATTACAAAACAATTGGTCCAATTACATCAAAAGATTGTTGGTTAAATTGATTGGTGTAGGTGTTATATAAAAGACTGCTACAACTTGTATTAGGTGATCCTTGTGAAAAATAATAGTCTAGTTGATGATTTAATAGTATTACTATAGAACTTTGACCGCGAGAGAGAGGTCTTGGTCTTGCAACTTGACGAGTTTCTTTTGTCTACTGAGGGTCGTTTACGGTTCATGCATGGGGCTGTGAGGCAGCATATTCTCATGATTTGGAAAAAGCACGTGATTTTCCTTTTTCCTATCCCTTGTGGCTTCTTACCAGAAATTCTTGAAACCGTCCAAAGGTTACGGCCCATGAACAATGGGGCCCGCAAAGAGAAACCAAAGATGTTGACGACCACTGGAATTTCAGTCAAACCCCGAGCTCGCGAGTCTTCTACGAAAAACAAAACAGCGAAGGCGACGGGCCCCAGCAGAAGTCTAGTCATCATGGGATTTGAAAAGTTTAAAAGATGATTTAGGTTTTTTCTTTTTTTCTTTTTTTTGGTCGGTGATTTAGAGTTCAATGGTGGTGGCCCGTGATGCAAAGAGCAAAGCATGTGAGTATTTTTAGCAAAGTTTATTTTTTCTCTCAATCTATGCAATTAGGAGGAGCTAAGATGGAGTGCCGGCATCCTAAGTGTCAAAACTTGACACGGGTTGATACTTAATTGTCAAAATCTTTAAAAGGTACACTAAAGTTACGTTTAGTCATTTGAATTTGTAATCACGATAGAACTAGATAGAATATAATATAATATTTATAAAATTTTGTTATATCCTATCTATTGTACAATCACAATTATGTCGTATTTATCATTTGGTATAAATGACATATCAATGTAAATGAATCACAAATTTTACAAATGGAGATGATAAAAATCTCTCACAATATTCTTATCTAGTTTATTTTTATTTTACTTTTTTTATTCTATTTTCATCTCTTTTTTTATTTTTTTTTTATTTTTTCTTCCCCTTCCATCATTCTCTGATAAAATTTTATTAAATAGAAAATTGTACTAATATACCTAAAATATTAAAACACATAAAATATGTAATAATTTAATATTTATAAACTGAATTTGTATTATAAGATAGAATTAAATTCAAGTATATAAATAAAATTAGATTACATTTAAAGAAATAATTTTTATTTTTATTTTTATTTTATTATATTATAATTCAAATAGTATTTATATTGGAATATAATTTTAAATTTGTGAATTTAAGAGATTTGTTATTTGAGAAAAAAACTTGCTTATTATAGATATTAGAAATCTCATCCACCTTTTTTCATTTTTGATGTGGGATAATTTTGTCATGCATATATCCCTTTCATATCCAACTTGTAGGCACTAAGCACATAATATGATAAATTTTAACCTATCCTAAATTTTTTATCAACCGTCAAACACAACCTTAAGTGCTAAAATCAGAGAAGAAATGGACACTAAAGCGACAATGGTGAAAATTTTGCAACATTTTTTTTTTTTTTTGCTGAGGTGGCAATTTTTTTAATAAAATTATCCACATGGCTAGCTTGTCCCAAAACAATGTCATTTTGCCCTCAAAAATTAATTTTTAATATAAATATTAATTAAAATAAATTTAAAAAGCTGTTTTAAAAAAAGGGAAGGGACATTCATCAAGAATTTTTTTGGAAAACGACATCGTTTTGCACATTAATTGCTAAGTAGACAACTCCAATGAGCCATGTAGACCACACCGATTCTTAAAATAAGTCACGTCGGATTTCCGACTATTCTCACCGGAGTTGACATTTAAGAGCGCGCATGATAACCGTTCTATTTCTATTCCATAATTATTTTTCTGTCAAAACTTATTTTTTGAAATAGAAATCTGTTTGGTAAATCTATTTTATTTTTCTATTTCTCGAATAGATTTTTACACCAGAGATAGCTTTGGAATAAAAATCAGATTTTTTTTTATTTCTCTATTTCTAGAACATAAATAATAAATAAAAACTATTTTCATCGTTCATCCTCACTACGAGCCAACCGTCCATCCATCGCCACCGCCCGCCCACTCGCCTGCCCACTCACCATTTGTTGCTGCCACCATTAGCCCACTATCGCTACCGTTGCATGCTTGCCATCCACCAGTTGCTGGCTGCTATCTGTCACCGATTGGGAGGAAGAAATTTTGTTTTGTTATTAAAAGAATTTTCTACTCCGATAATAGAAATTTTGTATTGTTATCAAACGTGTATTTGTACTTAGAAACTCATCCAAGAATTGAATTAAAAAAATCTATTTCTCTTCCAAAAATCAATTTTCAGCTAAAATAGTTATCATTCGCGTCATAAGTGTCACAAATTTTTTTTTTTTTTTTAAAAAAAAATGGCACTTAAATGTATCTTTTGAAACTTTTGATACTTAAGTATTCATCCATGTCAAGTTTTAACACTTGTGGTGTACTTTAACTTGCTAAGATGAGTAGAAGGAAAATCAAGGAGATTCAATTAAAGATGACACGTTACATACATGAATATTGTGTGCATGCAATATTATAATGCGATCTAACCTTGATAAACTAGAAGTTCTTCTCATAAGTAGCAACGATATTTATGTTTTCTCAAAATCTGCTATGCATGTTAAGCATTTTAAGATTAAAATTCCAGCGAAAAATTATAGAAAATGGAGACATTTCTTACTTAGATACATTCAATAGCAATAGAGCTTCGTTTTCATCATAGCTTATTTTCAAGATTTTTTAACTGGATTAATCTAAGTCACCCATTTCGACCTTTTAAGAACAGAACCAATTCTCTATGAAACAAGCTTGTGTAGTCGTGAATTCGAGCATGACGACCTTGATTGTTCTTCTTATTCTTTCTACCCATATGAGATCCTTCTTCTTGCCTCTAGATGGAAAATTGGGATCTAACATTCTTGAAGAAAACATGAACCAACAAATTCTAGGAAAGGACATATTTATGGGCCATCTTGGAAATGAGCAGATGGAGAGACAGGTTGGTGGAGACCAGAAAGATCCAATCAGGACTTACAATTCAATGTCTTTGACCCGCTTGATTGGATAAACGAATCCGATTTGCGTTCACAACCAAATTAAGTGGAGTTGGAGATGGAATTTTGGAACAAGCTCATCTTGATTTTGTCCCCTTTTGTTTCCGCCATTTTGTTTTGGTCTTGTGGGGGAACTGACAGCATGATTTGATGGTCCACGATGCTATCAAGGTCCTTCCAAACTGCTAAACTACAAAACGCGTCTTAGAGATTGTGTTGGAAGCGGCCCAAAGCAAGGAATCCCTTAGATATAATGCAAAATGGATCTTTTCCTATTGTAAATCCATGGAAAATGAGCACCAAAGTTTGATGATAGGCTCAGGCATCTTGGCTTAGCTTGTAACAAGAGAGCAATGATCATAAGAAGCATCGATTTTCAGGCCAATTGGAGGGCAACGTTATATGATTCAACGATGGGGAAAAACCCTGACATGACTTGACACGTTTCACTTGATTTTAAATGGATTTTTCATTCTCATGAAATTAATATATTTATGGCCATGATGTGGAAATTTCATGAGTAGCCAATGCGACTATGATGCTCCAACACAAGTCGACAGCTTTAAGGAGAAAATTATTCATTAGTAGCAGTGAAATTGTTCATATGACATGTGACGATAAAGAGGGATTGGTGGAATTATTCAAGCATCCTTAGAACATCATGGGCTTGACAATTGACTCAATACGCTTCCAGGCCCAAAAAATTCCTTTGTGGTCTCACTTTGGGTCAATCAACACACCATGAGTCGTCACTTGATCTGTCTCGTTCATGTTTACAAATCTAAGTAACATGGAAGCCTATACCAAAGAGTTGGCCAGTTCATGGATCATGATCAAGTTTGGATGGGTAGAGTGGGGTATCTGGGCTAAATTTCTTTTGTAGGCTCATTCGTGAATCCAATTTCTAGATAAAATTGGTCGGACTCGGGTTGGCCTTGATTTACCGCTTGGAAAGGATTTTCCTCTCCTGATACCGATCATTTTGTCTTTTGAATCGATTTGGGGAGGGGGGAATGGCCTTCACCTATCACCCAATTGTTACCTATAATCATGACATTATTCTGACAATCCCCCTAATGCAAATGCATCATTAATATGTTATGTGACATAGAGTTTTGACATGAAATCCACCGAATTTAATGATTTATACTCTAATATGTTATATGAGATGCATACATTCAAATGTTGGGTGCTCCATTAATTTCGAGAGTTCTTTTTTTCCTTTTGACTAAGCTGTTGAGGTAGCTGTTTTATTGACGTTTTGCTCATTACCGAGTTATTTCGCAACGCTGACCATCCTTATAATCAATAGAAGCCTTCATTGGGTTAAAACAATGTTTTAAGTTATTAGATAGAATAAAACCAACTAATGGAGGGACCAACTAATGGAGGGATCATTTCCACATGCCATAACATTCAACATTTCATAAATAATCTTACACATATCATTATAATTGCTAATGCGACGCATAGGGTGACTGTTCAATAATTTTATCTGGAAAAAATACTCCTTCCAACAATCGAAAAATTCACAGTCCTTTCTTATCAAAGAGGACTCCCATATATTTGCATGAGTACATGTTTTGCAATCAAAGAATTGCAACCTTTTTGAACAAGAATTCCCCAAATTTCCCATATCAAGCGGTTGCAATTGACTCCAAATTGGGGCCCGACTCCATAGCTTTCATGGCTTGGAACCTTGGCTCTTTGGCTTGGAACTTGAGAGCAGCATACAATTTCATGTAGTCCTCAAACGTGAACTTCGGATAAGCTGCTTCGCCGGCCTCCTCTGCCTTGCTCTCCACAAGGGCCGGTGCCGGATAGATCACCGCGTCGCTGCCCGGGTTGTAGAATGAAGCTATGGACATCCTATTCCCATCGGTCTGAGCCACCACCCTATGCAACACACTCTTGTACTTCCCATTGGTTATCACCTGTTATTTATTTGAAACAACCTTTCAATTTCAAATGCCGAACGGGATATTCTTGTATTAAAAGGTGATTGTTTTGTTATTTTGTGTAAGCAGCAGCGCGCGATTATGTATGTTACCTCAATTTGGTCGCCGAGGTTGACGACGATGGAGTGGTGCATTGGGGGGACGTTGACCCACTGGCCGTCCTTGAGGAGCTGCAAGCCGCTGACCTTGTCGTCCTGGAAGAGCAAGACAATGCCGCCGGCATCAGTGTGCGCCCGGAGCCCCTTGATCAGGTCGGGCTTTGGGCACGGCGGGTAGTTGCTGACCTTGGTGCCGAAGTTCGGTCCGTTGGACCCGTGGAAGGCCTTCTTCAAGTAGCCTTTCTCCAGGCCTAGGTTCTCACACAGCAGGTCCATGAGCTCCTCCGCCAAATTCTCCAACTTCACTGCAAACTCCTTCATGACTTTCCTGCACATCAAATGGTGAAAGGTCGTCATCGATAGATGCGGAGTGGAATGCAGCTTTTCATCTAAATTGATAAATTCTCGTCATCAGTTACCTGTAGTCATCATCGAGATCTGGGATTTGGGAGATGTTGGATACGGGGAGGTGCTTCAAGTGGAAGGTGCTTTCCCAGTCCAAGTCATGGACCTCTGTCTCGACATACTCGAGGCCCTTGCTCGCCACCAACTCTTTGAACCTCTGCTCCATGCACTTCTTGTAGTGTCCCTTTGTCATTCTCTCGACCGTGTCCATCAGCTCTGGTGGAATCCCATGATTCACCAGCTTCATTTGGTCATTTCCCAAGGCATCACAATCCAAAATGTTAGACTCACTTTATCAAGCATAAATATAGGAGAGAGAGAGAGAGAGAGAGAGAGAGAGAGAGAGAGAGAGAGAGAGAGAGAGAGAGAGAGAGAGAGAGAGGGAGTTTTGTACCTCAAAGAAGCCCCAGTTCTCACAGGCATCTTTGATCTTGTCCATGGTGATTGCTCTCTGCTCACCATTCAGGTTCTCCATGTTAATCACTGGGAAGTTCTCCATTTTCTCTCTAGAAGCTGAAGTGAAACCTTGCTTCTCTTTTTGGTTGCTCTCTCTCTTTCTCTCTCACACAGAATGAAGATAACGCACTTGCTTGTTTGCCTTGGCTTGTCTTGTGCATTGGGCTGTCTGGTGGGTTCCCTATTTATATTAGTTTTTTCCTACTGCACAAGAGAGGATTTCGTTTACCACTTCTATGCTCACGTGCTGGGCGAACGAGGATTTAAGAGGATGGAAAATTACTAAAATTAAGAAATCCAGTGGGTCCCAAAGGTGGTGGCTTTGGTCAGCCTGCCTTGTCCAACCATTTCTCTTGCTCTCCGGATTTTGGACCCCACCTTGGTGGTGGCTAAGATACCTTTTCCTTTTTCGCGTTTATTTGTTTCATGACATCAGCTAAATAAATGGGATTCGGTCCTTATTTAGAAGCGAGTGGCTCGTGCACATTTTCCTATTTGACATCACAATCTGTATGATAAACGTTTTGCTGTTAATTGGTTCCGTGGCTAGATGGTCCACATATGATCTTGCTCATCCGCATCGTCTTACTAGATAAGATTAAGAGATATTATATAAATTGGTCAATTGAACAAAAGTTAGGTAGCTATGATGAAATCGGAGATATTGTTGGATGCTTTTGAGACATGATAATCCAATTCAATTGTTAGTTGTCACCACATTGATTTTAAGAGAAGAACATAAAAAGATATTCATGACATTTAAAAATAAACTGATTTGATTGACTGTTGAGAGTAGTTTCTAGATTTTAACTTTGAATTTCAAAGGTAATTTTCTTGTCAGAATTTATGAAAGTTATGCTTGACTGTGAATATTTTTACATAAAAAAATCTATAGTTTTTGTAAACGATCTAATGTGCATTCTACATTGTATATCTCTAGCTCTTTGGGGTCAAAAGCGAGAAGTTGAGGTCAAGAAGCTGATGTATTTGATCTGACAATGTTTCATAGCAATCTCTTAGATGTGCCTACCCTATATTTAAAAGTGTTGTTTACTAGTTGAAAATGTCAATAACAACTACCACACGATGTAGAAATTGTCTGAGGGTTGTAGACACTATCCTTAATCATATTGTCTGTTCTTCACATAGTGCAAAATGTGACTATCCTTCGACATTCAATAAGCATTCTAGATGGAATGCAAGTGGGATTCGCTTCTAAGCACATCATCCTACTTCTTCCAAAACATAGCAGAGTACACGCCATAAGAAAACAACCTATTCATTTAGCAAAAAGCTAGAATTGAAGGGGAATGTTACTTGCTAACCTCGAAGCAATCGTGTTTTGCGTGGCAGGATGTCTCTTTTTGTCCTTTCTGCAAGGTGGCCAAGCAAATTTGGGTTGGAATATGTTGCTGGACATCTTTTTAATTGTCATGTGCGAACTCCTCCTTTTGGCAATGGTCCGATAAGTCTCTCTTACGCGTTCCACTGTGCGTCTTAACATTGTGAATCACGTGCAGAGTAATGTGAAAATCGGACGGGTTTCATCTTTTCATATTTAACCAAAGCCGATGAACCCCGTGGCAGGATTATATCACACATTCAAATAATATTGTGTCTTGTCATGATTTCGATAGGCAATATAAGCTAAATAAAATTGATAGGAAAATTATCAAAATAATCTTAAACTTATTGCAATTTTTCCTATTCAGTCCTATTTTTTTTTTTTTTGGCCAATGGAGTCTTAAACCTTTTGTATTTGTGTCAATTTAGTCCATCCGATCAATTTTAGCTAGCTAGTGTTGATGTGAACGCCATCCGACTGATGTTGATGCGTCAATTCTTTAATTTTTTTTCTTTCTCTTTCTCTTTTTTGTTTTATTCTTTCCTTCTTCCTCTAGACCTTGTCGGCCACTTGGGAGGCTCGCCCTCACTAGAACTAGTGAGGCGAGCCTTGACCACCCCTCATGAGGCCTTGTTGTTTCTTTCGAGGTTTAGCCTCGCCCTCGTTGTCACCACACTATCTAATGTTGTGCTCGCCCAGCCATGGTGAGGCTTGCCCTCACCAAATTTGGGAAGGGCGAGCCTCCTTAGTGCTTGGCGAGGTTGAACTTGATGGTCGTAGCCTTTGGTTGGTCTAGCAACCATCTAGAGGAAGAAAATAAGAAAAAAAAATTGACACGTTGGCATCCATGTCAATCTCGGATGGTCCGCGCTAGCTGGCATCCATATCAGTGCTAGCGAGTCAAAATTAATCGGATTGACTAGATTTACATAATGCAAAATTTTTAAAATTGAATTAGCCAAAAAAAAAAAAATTAGGACTGAATTGAAATAAGGAAAAATTCCAAATAAGGACCCGAAGTTGATCAATTTTCTCAAATAAGGATCCAAAGTGAACTTTGTGTCAGATAATGACCCGAAGTAAACTCATTGTCTCGAATAAGGACCCAAAGTGGTTGAATCAATTCCAAATAAGGACCCAGCTTGCTGGTCAACCAAATATTCGCCGGCTATCAAGCATGTGACATTTCTGACGACCAAAGTTTGGGCAATTTTGTCCAAAAAAAATCTAGGGAAAAATTAACAAATCCTAAAACAAAAACAAAAAAACCCTAGGTTTTCTACGGTATCCTTATTCCTTATACCCATCATCTGCAAAGTCAAAGGCTGAAGTTCTCCATTGTACACATCTTCTGCAAAGTTGAAGATCTAAATTCTCCGCCGGTTGAGGCGCGAATTCAAAAACAAGAAGAAAACCAGATTCTTCTTTCTTTGTTTGCGGTGTGGGTGCGTGTAGTTGCCGTGGGAGAAGCAATCGCTACATAGATTGAACGTCTCGGCCTCACCAGCGTCCTTGAAGCACTTCACACACGTGAAGAACATCCCCGGTGTAAGGCACCCGCACCCATCACATAGAGGCCTAGCGCTCGTGGCGATGTAAAAAACCGTGATGGCCTCGTCGAAGCTGAGCTTTCCCGTGTCACACGCGTTCAGCTCCTGGAACAAGTAAGGGTTGCTCATCCTCACATAGCCCTTGACCTTCATGAAGGAAAGAAACTCCGAGAGGCACACAACGCTGTTGCGGTCGTGGTCCATCTCGGTGACAAAGTCTTGTGCCAACTGTTTGACGTTCTAAGCAGCCGCATCGAAGTAGGCCTTCGCAGTACACTGCAAACCCTCCCTTTTTCCCTTGCACAAACCACAAAGCTCGAGAAGGCCCACTTCCCCATCAATCAAGGTTAGTTTTTCCATCTTAGAATATACTCACGTTAAACCGGCAAAATGTAGACAAAGGTTGTGTATAAAGCCCAATTCTCCATGATCTTTTTCCAGGTTTTCCATTTATTTCAATTTGCACTCACATTCAACCGTGATTAGTTCCGTTCAAATTGGTGTACCCAATCATTCATCCGTCAAATAGAAAGTGTTTGTGGCTCATTGAAGCAACATGGCGACAAGGTGTGGGCATGTGATGGAATATCACACGGATGGCAGCGACGGCAGTGATGGTACAAGAGAGTTCTGTTTTATAGTATTGTTTTTACCTGTTTTGATGGATTTTGAGTGAATGTCTTATTTTGTCCGAATCAATGCATATGAGTTGCGTCCACTATGATTTTTTCAATTGGATATGCTGTGTTGTGATCCTATGTGCCAGTGGCAGTGGTCTATTTTTTGCAATTTTTTATGCTTTTCCGTTGTTTCTATTTTTTTGGTGTATACTTTATCGTTAATAGCTAGAGCTCATGGCATGTCCTAAAATCTAAATGTTAGTTTTTGATGATTTTTGAGCTATAATACATTGACCATACCAAGGATAAATCACTAATAAAAGATGCAGGTTTTTGATGATGCTCTTGCTACAAAGGACCATACTTAGGAATGGTCCGTCACCATAGCAGTAGCACTTTCATGCCCACATGAGTCCTAATGTGTATTACCAAATCATTAGCACAAAAAACATTTTAAGTCAATAATGCACAATTTTTTTTTTTTTTTTTGGTGACAAATGGTATCTAATAAAAGTGTGGTACGTGGTCACTAGCGTGACTAATTTTCTTTCATTAAAAGTAGTGTGGTACATATGTATTGCATCATTTTTTTTTTTTTTTATAGTTTTTGTTTTGTTTTTTCCCGGTGCGTATTATGCATACGAGTATATTGATGTTATTTTTTGCTTCCACTTTTCACCAGTTGAGGGATGTGAAGAAGCGAACTATTCCATGTATGATAGTAGGCGTGGTAAGGATGCTGAGGGTGCCAAAGAAGATGGGTTTCCCTTTATTGATCTTGATGAGTTATATATACGAACTAGATGTTTAGACGATGATGGTTCAATGGAGAGGGATATGGCGATTGGAGATATCAGTCTATATGTAGATGTGTTAGCTGATGATGCAGATTTCTTGAACAAGAATAGTGAAAATGAGTATATGCATCCTGAGTTCAATGCTAAGGTTGATATGGAAAATCCTACCTTCAAGTTGGGGATGTGCTTTAGTAATGCAAAGGAATTTAGAGAAGCTATTAGGAACCATGCCATAAAAAATGGGAGAAAGGTGAGGTTTGTTAAAAATACACATAATAAGTTGAGGGTAGTGTGCTTGGAGGGCTGTGATTGGCTCATATATGCCTCTAAAGTGCAAATGGAGCAATACTTTACAAGTCAAAACCTTCAACTCAGTACATACATGTAATAGAACACTACAATTTCCTTAGATAAGTACTAAATGGCTAGCGAATAAGTATTATGATAGGCTGAGAAACAATCCTACATGACCTCAATGAAAAAAACAATGGAGTTTGAGAATGTTTTGAAGTTGTCAAGGACAATGGTTTATAGAGCTAGAGCAATAGCAATGAGTATGATCACGGGGAATGAGGAGGAGCAATTTTGGATGCTTAGGAGCTATTGCTAGGCACTTCTTGATGCCAACCCAGGATCCACATGTATAATCAAAATTGAGCAATGTCAAGACCAATTCAAGTTTAGGGGAGTCTACATTTGTTTGGATGCATTAAGGAGGGGCTTTGTAGAAGGATGTAGGTGCTTTGTGGGATTCGATGGTTGCCATTTGTCATCAGGTTATAAAGGGGATAGTTCTAGCAGCGGTGGGCGTAGATGGCAACAATTAGATGTATCCCTTTGCATGGGCAGTTGTCGGACAAGAAACATACAAGACATGGCACTGGTTTATTAGTTTGATTGTAGAAGACTTGGGAATTATGGACCTTGAAAATTCAAAGTACCGGACTTTTTTGTGTGACAAACAAAAGGGATTAGTGCAAGCACTAGCACATCTAATGCCCGAAGTAGAACATAGATTTTGCTTAAGGCATCTTTATGAAAACTTTAAACTACATCACAAAGGAGTAGAACTTAAAAAGCTTCTTTGGAAGGTTGCCATGGCAACTAGAGCATGTGATTTTGACTTGGCAATGACACAATTGAAGGCAGTTGATGAGAAAGCTTATGATTGGTTATCCCAAAGGCCTCCAGTGCAATGGAGCAAGTCCTACTTTAGAACAAGTTCAAAATGTGACATTTCCTTGAACAACTAGTGTGAAAGTTTCAACAAAAGCATCATTGATGCAAGGGACAAGCCTATCATCACAATGCTCGAAACTATAAGAGCGCAGCTCATGGAGAGAATTCATAAGCAAAGGGATGGGATGACCAAATACACTGGTGTGATCTGTCCTAATATCCATAAGATATTAGATCTTCAAAAATGGTTTTCGGCATCATGGATTCCAAACTGGAATGGAGAGGATGAATTTGAATTAAGTGGGCCATATGGAGACAAGGGAGTTGTTAATATTAGACATAGATCTTGTAGCTGTAGAACATGGGACATCAGCGGAATTCCTTGTTGTCATGCTGTGGCAGCTCTTATATACATGAGGGAAGAACCTGAAAAATGGGTTCACACAAGTTTTAGTAAGAAAACATTCATGCAAATATATAGCCATGTTGTGCATGTTGTAGATTCTAAAGACACATGGCCTGCTAGAGAGCCATTACTCCCATTAAATGTGCCCAAGCAAGTTGGCAGAAAAAAGAAACAAAGAAAAAAATCAGTGAATGAAATGACTAATAGAAATTTGAAGACAAGAAAGAAAAAAGTTGTGCAAGAGCTAGTGGGAACAAAGTTGAAGAGACAAAATACCACAATTACTTCTTGAAAATGTGGTGGTTTAGGCCATAACAAGTATCATTGTAAGAATCCACCAGTAGCATCAGTAGTAGCAGCATTAGCCCCAACAGATTTATGGTTGCCTCATGTTCACAAGATTTGATAGAAAGCACTCCCTCAGACCCAACATGTTAATTTGAGATCGAGGAATTGCTTGCGTCAATTTTTGGCAAAATTTCAAGCTCAATATTATCTATGGGAAGAGAGATGATAAAAGTAGTTATTTATGCTTGACTTGGTCATAAAACTGTTCTTACTTATACTTGACTTTATTTTAACTGATGATTTATTTTGTGTTTCAAGCGTAGGTAAAGAGAAGGATGTAAGGACCTCAACTTTTAAGTGGTCAAAGATGAGCAGCTTTTTTGGAGATACACAAGAGCAACAAGACCAATAAACACAAACTCTTTTTGTTTTACTGTTGGTTGATATGGATGGATCTATTTTGGAAGCATCTTAAAATATGTGTAGATAAATTTTGTTGAAAAGATTTCTTGTGTTGGGATGTCTCAATTCAAGTTTATCTAGTGCTATTTAATTTGCTATGGAATGTCCCAGCACTTCATTGTAATATGGTGGTACTCACAACAAATCTACATGAGCTTATCAATCCAATGAGAAAAAAGAAAATATAAAAACAATAACATAAAAAAAAATGACCCGTGAAGAGCAATGAACACAGCAGTCTAACAACACACCCAATTAAAATGCACTATAGTATAGGCCGAAGAGAAATATAGAATGTCAATGGGCTCTGTCAAAGCTTGAGCTCTATACACTACAAAATATAGAATATCCGACTCAAATGAAACCAAATACGGCTTGTAGTACCAAAAAGCATCATCATTAATTCATCATTGAACACTTGAGTTAATTTAACTTCAATATTTCCATTACAAAAAGAGATAAGAAAATACGAGTTTACAACTTTAATATGTGCGCATATAACGCACACAACGCTACAAGAAAGAGAAGAAACAATTGAATTTACAAAACAAACTCCCATTGATCATATGCAGTTATCACATCCCATCCTCTACTACAACCAATCTAAAGCACCCAATAAAAGTTGAAAGACTCCACTACTGAGCTAATGAATTGATGCGATTATAGTTCTTTGGGTTCCATTTCTTTGGTCAAAGATGGTTATTTTGCTCACGACATAATAGGATGGTCGAGTCCACTGGTTGGTTTTGTCAAGGAAGAGAAGCTCCAAGCAAGTGACAAGCTTCAGGCAAATGCTAACTCTTCTCTTTTGACCATCACTTAGTCCTTTGGTCCCTCAACCTCAAATTTTTATGTGCATGGCATTTGCAGTCCCATTGCCCTTATTGCCATTTTTGCCATTTCTCTCTTCTCATATACTGGTATGGAGTTTGGCAATTGTAGTTGAGCTGTGTAGTAAACAATTTCTCTCACAGTAGCATTGAGATCAATCCATTGTCTTGCATCACATAAGCCTGAATTCATAAAAATAGAGAACTGTCGCGACCTATTTTTTTCGGGTGTGAACCACATAGAGTTTGGCTAATGGATTGTTAAGCCTAGACTTAACTCGGGCTCTCCCAAGCCCATACCAATTCGCGACTTTAGGTTCAAGTTTTTTTAACATGCAAATGGATTTTATCTAGGAGTCGCCACTAATCTATTTTGGGTGGGTCGATTAGAAACCCAAGCAAAGTAATGGGAGTTTTACTTTACTCCTACGAACTAGAGATTTATGAGTTCGGGGACTTGATTACGCTAGATTTCGCTAACGCCCTTTCGGTACCTTTCTTTTTATTTTGAGAAATGTTTGGCAAGTGGTTTGGATTGATTTTATATTCATTTCCCTAACATGTGAGGCGATCATGCGGGTGCGCAATCCATCAATTTAACACCCAATAAAGCAAATAGAAAATGCAGGACTTACCTCGTAGCAAGGAAAGCATCTGCAATGTTAATTCAAAATCCACATCAACAACCTTGGATATGGTTTCTAATTAACACGCAAATTCTCTTTTTTGTTTTCACTTATTTAATGAAAATTATGCAATATGCAATGCAATATTAACTAAATGACCTAATTCTAATGACATGTAACTCCTAGTTGAATGGGCCTAGCAACAACTACCACATGACATGCATTTTTAATGAATCTAATCCTAATGATGTGCATATGACATTTTTCTTTTTCCTAAAAGAATGCATTTTATCCTAAATAATAAAACTAATTTAACCTATGACATTTTTTGTATTTTTCATGAAATTCGAAATTTGGTGAAATGTAAAAATTACCTAATTAGATTAAGATCCTATTTAATTTATATTAGGAATTAGGTTGATCCATATCCTAATTTAAACTAAAATATTATCTTAACCTAAATAATCCTAAAATGCAATATATCTAAAAATGCCTAAACTTATAACAAATTAAAAAAATCTAAATTAAACTAAGTGCAATTTAACCTAATATGCAATGACATGCAAAATATGCTTTAACACTACATTATATATGCATGATGATTTTTTGTTGTTTTTATTAATTTTCGAAATTAATAATTACCAAATAATTAAACATGCAATCTAAATTAAAATCTAGCAACCTAAATTGATTTTTTTGATTTTTTTAGATAAAATTCCTATTCTAAACATGTAAACCCTAAGACATGCAATATTCTAACCTAAACATATCTCAAGATAAACAAGGCAATTAAGATGAGACAACTTATTCAAGATCATCAAAAATATTACACATCGTTCAGATCAAAGAATAATATTTCGCTAGTAAAATCGATAAATTGATCTTAAGCCTTAAAGATCAAAATATCAATTTTATTCCCACTTGATTAATTATTTCATCTAAAGCCTTATAGATGAAATAAAAAACCTTGGCGCGGTTGCGAATTAGGTAATAAATCCTAACCGGAAGTACGTCCATAATTCAAATATGCACGTAAGATATTGAAAAGCATGTATTAGGAAATAAAATATCCAAATCAAATTTAGATAAGATAATTACCTAATTCCGTAAATAATATTGTCAAATCTGAATCGAATGGAATCTGCTCAACGGATGACCGGTGGTGGCGATTGGCTCCTCAGTGGCGTCAATGGTGATGGTTCACGGATGATCAGCGAAATCACGTAAGGACTCGCGGCTCGGGACTTGGGCAGCAACTCTAGCTCTCTGGCTCAAAGTACAGAACAGCTTCGTCGTCAATGATGCATGATGATACTCCCGATGCGGCCAGCGAGAGCTTCAATAACCCGCAAGTCTTCGAACGTCATGGACAGCAAGTAGGTCTCGGTAGACTTAGACCCTTCAAGGGACAAAATTACCGATTGACCATCTCTGTTGTTGACTAGATTTTTTTTACTTTGGCAGTGGGTCTTCAATGGCCAAATCTCTCGAACGAACACGATTGAATGTGTAGTTCTGATTTCACCACGTTGGCTCTGACCTTTTTCAAGTCAAGGTCAATGGATCTTCTTCATGCAGCAAGTGGAATTGTCTTCTTGACCGATAATATTCAACGTGAGTGCTTTTGGCAAAAGAACTACGCCTGGAATTGCCGGAACTTAACGGTGAGCGTAAAGCTCGTGGCTTATCGGGTCAACGGCTTAGTCGTTGAGGTTGGGGCTCTCGGTTTGGTGGACACGGACGAACCTTTATGGACCTGTGAAAACAAAAACTCGGGTGGAACAATTAGCAGCACGAGATGACGCAATTGATCGTCTAAGTTTAGCTTGCGACTCGATGGATCACAACAGCAACAGCTCGCTGTGTGCAGCAGGTCTTGAAAAGTGATGACAAGCTTAGCATCTCTCTATTCGGGCTCAGCAGTGGCGTCGCTGTCACAGCGGCAGCAGGAACGGGAACAGCAAGTGCTGGCCGTAAATCTGAGGAAGAAAGAAAGTAATTGCAGGAAGTGAGGGTGAGCTCTTGATGAAGAATCGGCACCAATGTCCCCTTGGCCGTGAGCTTCTTTCAATGGTGGGCTCTATATATCTTATTATTTTCTCGTGAACGAAGGTGCTCTCGTTCTCTTTGCTCTGAATTGTGGCCGTGTATTCTATTGTGTGCCCCCCCTCCTCTGTTGCTTGTCTATACATGGTCCTTTTATAGGTAAGAATAACCTAGGCTTTCCGAATAAATCTACATATTATGTTTTAGTTCTTTCCTATTCTTGTGATTTTTTCTGTGACCATGCCAGTGAAGAGGAAATTCCACTTTCCCCTTTTTGTTTTGAATATATCGTCCCCCTTGGTGTGAAGATACGAAAAACAATCTGCTGATCCTTTTGCTTATATTCACTTCCCGCAATAGCCTTTTTCAACCATAGAAAGAATAAATTTCAGCAAAACCTTTCCGGTTTCTCTCCATCTATGTTTGCCAATCCCCTCACTAGCAATCCCCCTCATTTCGTGTCCATCGAATCAACCAAATATCTCCAGGATTTTCACTTCCTTTCTCTTCTTCGACGGATAATTCGGTCAACTTTTGGACTTTACTCAAGCAAATGCATGAGTGGGCAAGGAGCCCACAATTGCGGATTTCCGTAACCGAATCCCATGAGGACCATTCTCATATCAGGCCAATTCTAACGTGGGTGCAGTGAATTGATGATAACCCTTCGAACATCTATATGCAATTGACTAATATTTTTTTGTTTAGGGGCTACAGTTTAGTCCCTAACTTTTATGTATAAAATAAATGATCGGATTACCAAAATTTAGGTGTCAACAAGAACCTTGATAAGTGATGAGAAGATAGTTGCTTATCATTCACCAATGAATATTAGATCACCACAAAATATAGGACAATTGAATTAGGTTCAAATTTTTATTTATTTATGTGAAGTCACAAATTATTTCATAAAAACCAGAGAAATGAAGGATTTGAGGGATTTGGTTCATTAGTATGATAAGTTTCGAGCTCAATGTAAAAACTTTGTTTTGATAGTAGTAAGTGGCGCTTTAGAGTTAATAGAGACAAAATTTTAAAAAGCAACCCATATCAAGTAACCATCTCCAAATAGGACAATGCATTATTCACAGAACATCCTTAAAATAGATAGAAACCTATCAAAGGAAAATTAAATTCCTCGTGCACAAGAGTTAGTCCATTAGTAGTTTGCTTCAAACTTGGATGAATGTGAATCTCCACCCAACCTTCTAGAGATGGAGCATGTCTCACCGCATTTAACAAGAAATCAGCCAATACTTGTTGAATTCATAACTAATCACCACAAACAGCCGGAGTTTTGATTTCATCTATAATATCACGAATCAATTGCAAACCCCATTGTCTTAGCAATATAATCCCTACCTCTGGTCATCCAGATTTTCCTTCTCTTATTATGTCCCTTCAAATTTTTCTTATTTTCTTTTTGGCTTGACTAGCAAGTAGCAAAGCAGCTGGGTTATAGTTATAAAAAAGAAACAACTTAATTACCAATCCACGGGGATGACTGTTCCAAAGCCTGTACTCAAAAGTTTTCCTGCCTGCCTAAAATACTTTGAATACTCTAGCATTTCACTCAAGATTGCACAAGCAACTTGCAGTGTGGATACGAAAAAGAGAACGTAGATACACAATTTCCTCCCACATACATCTACTTCGCCCCGAGAACCTCAAATCCAACAGCACAGCAAGAACAACACTGTTCTGTCATCCTAAAATTTCCAGGCCAAAAATCGCCACAAAACTACAAGTACTAAAAAGAAAAATTTTAAATGAACTTATATTAATGTAAATACTTCCTGTTTTGTAAATTAACGGAAGGTAATGAAATTACAAAAAAAAGGGTCTAATTGCTTAAGAAGATCGTCAGCTAAATCGATCGGTGCAGGTGTTATGCAAAAGATCAGTACAACTGGTGTTGGTTGCATCCGTGTGAAAAGTAGTTTTGATGATTAGGATTCTAGTTGATGATTTAATAGTACTACGGAAGAACTTTGACCGCGCAAAATGGTCTTGGTCTTGCAACTTGACGAGTAATTTTTCTAATGAGGGTTGTTTACGGTTCATGGGGCCGGGAGGGGTCAGCATATTTTCATGATTTGGAAAATGCACGTGATGTTCTTTTTTATTTTTCCTTCGTGGTTTCTTACCTGAAATTCTTGAAACCGTCCAAAGGCTACCTGGAATTCCAATCAAGCCCCAAGCTCGCAAGTCCTCCACAAAGAACAGAATAGCGAAGTCGGGCCCCAAGCTATTTTTTTTTATTCTCGATAATTAAATCAAAGAGTAGAAAAAAAAACTACTTATCTATTCTTGGGAACAACTTAAGAATAGAGAATTTTTTTTTTTTTTTTTTTTTTCTTCTTCTCCGTGATGGCTAGCGACCGGCAAAATAAGAGCCAACAACCTCGCCAGCCTCGGGTGTGGCTTGGGCCAATAAGGCTCACTTAAGGCCGGCGACCAAGAAGAAGAGAAAACAAGAAAAGAAGAAAAGAGAAAAATATAAAAAAATTATTTAAAATCTAAATCACCAAAAAAAAATTGAGGGTCATATGAAATGTATTTCAACTCTGGAAATAGAAATTTTGTATAGTTACCAAATGACTTCAAATGTCTAAAAACTTGTTTAGTGAATGGAATTGGGAAAAACTGTTTTTAAGCGAAAATTATTTTCAAGACCAAAATGGTTATTAAACAGCTGTTAGAGTTCAATGTGGGGCCCTGTGATGCTATGAGCAAAGCATTTAAGCATTTTTAATGAAGTTTGATTTTTATCTTGCTATAAGCAATTAAGATGAGCTAGTCAAGTAAAATCATCACATGATTTGATTCAAAATGACATGTTACATACGGGAACACCAGAAGCAGGAAATATTCTAATGTGATCTGACCTCTATCGACTAAAAGTTCTTATAAATAGCAACAAAGTGTATGTGTGTTTTCAAAATCTGTTATGAACGTCGTACATTTTCTCCTCCTTGAAATCCCTTGAGACTCAAGAAATTCTAGTGAGAAATTCTAGTAAATGGAGATATACCTTACTTGATACAACCATTCGTAACATAGTTTTTCTTTATGATAACTTATTTTTAAGGCCATTAACTAGATCAATCTATGTCGTCCAATTCGGCTGTCTAAGAATGAAACCGAGCCCCTATTGAACAAGTTTGCATAATCACGGATTCGAGCATTGGGACCTTTGATTGTTCGTCTTATCCTTTCTACCCTACGAGATCTTTCTTTTTGCCTCTTGATGAAAAATTAGGAGCCGACATTCTCAAAGAAGACATAAGCAGGCAAATTCTAGGAAAGAACATTTTATAAACCACGGTCCACCCCCAAACAAAAAAAATAATAATAATCAGACTTTTGATAGATAATAATTATAAGTTTTGGGGCAGTGAGCCCGTCGATCACGGTTTCTAGTGGACCAGCCCATGATTCAATTGCCCGTACCAATGCGTGGCCAGTTTGTCTTTGAATTCACCCCTTTGATCGAATCAAGGAATTGGATTTGCGTTCACATCCAAGTTAATTGGAGAAGGAGATGGAATTTGGGAACACGTTCATCTTGATTCTGTCCCCACCTTTTTTTCCCATCTTGTTTTGGTCTAGTGGGGGAATTGACAGCATGATTTTGACGGTCCAAGATGCTGTCGAGGTCCTTCCAAGCTGCTAAATTATAAGCACGTTTTAGAGATTGTGTTAGAAGCAAGTCCGCAAAAATGAGCAGCAGAGTTTGATGATAGGCTCAGCCATCTCCGAGCTTCAAAAATATTGATTCTTAGGCAATTAGAGGACAACATTGCATCTTTCAACGAGAGAAAGAAAACTTATATAACTTGACACGTTTCGGTTCATTTTGAATAGATTTTTCATTCTCGCATTATCAATATATTTTTTACAACGATATGGAAATTTCACCAATAGCCAATGCTATTGCAATGTTATGACATGTGTCGATAGCGTTAGGGGGAAAATTATCTATCTATAATAGTGAAATTGTTTAGATGAAACGTGATAAAGAAGGATGAGTAGAATTATTTAGACTCCCTTAACATCATGGGTTTGGTATCACTTTGCGCCAGTCAATGGACCACGAGTCATCACTTGATTTGTATCGTTCATGTCCGCAAATCTAATTAACATGGAAGTTGATACCAAAGAGTTGGTTGGTTCTTGGATATATGATATAAGTGAATTTGATCATTGAGCAACTTTGGATTGGTCAATTGGGGTATGCAGGCTGAAATTTTTTGTAAGCTTTTAATCCACCAAATTTGACGATTTATATTCCAATATGTTAAACGAGATGTATACATTCAAAAGTTGGGTGCTTCCTTAATTTCATGAAGCTTTTTTCCTGATTAAGAGGTTGTAGTAGCTATTTTATTGATATTTTGCACAAGCATATTGTTGAGTTATTGTGAGCCACTTGCCATCTTTATAATCAACAAAAGCCTTCACTGGATTAGAACAATGTTTTAAGTTATTAGATACTATAAAAACCAACTAATGGAGAGATGAATTGACTAAAACATACAATATTTCATAAATAATTTAACACGAATCATGTCAAATACTAACATGAGTCACACTGACAATTTTTATCAAGTTTGGGGTAGGAAAAAATTTCCTTCCACCACCAAAAAATTCACAGTCCTTTCTAACCCTAGAGGACTTCCGTAATGTGTATGACTACATCTTTTACAAGCAAAGAATTGCAAAGAAGAATTTCCCAAATCAAGCGGTTGCAATAGGCTCCAAATTGGGGCTCGACTCCGTGGCTTTCATGGCTTGGAATCTTGGCTCTTTGGCTTGGAACTTCAGGGCAGCATACAGTTTCATGTAGTCCTCGAACACAAACTTTGGATAAGCTGCTTCGCCGGCCTCCTCAGCCTTGCTCTCCATGAGCGCTGGTGCCGGATAGATCACGGCGTCGCTGCCCGGGTTGTAAAATGAAGCTATGGACATCCTGTTCCCGTAAGTTTGGGCCACCACCCTATGCAGCACGCTCTTGTACTTCCCATTGGTTATCACCTGCATTTGATTTGAAACGATCTTTCAATTTCAAATGCCGAACGCAATATTCTTCTATTAAAAGGTAATGGTTTCGATATACTGCGTAAGCAACAGTCGGAGTATATATGTTACCTCGATTTGGTCGCCGAGGTTGACTACGATGGAGTGGCGCATCGGGGGTACGTCAACCCACTGGCCGTCCTTGAGGAGCTGTAGGCCGCTGACCTTGTCATCCTGGAAGAGCAGGATGACGCCGCCAGCGTCGGTGTGGGCCCGAAGCCCCTTGATCAGTTCGGGCTTGGGGCACGGCGGGTAGTTGCTGACCTTGGTGCTGAAGTTCGGCCCGTTGGACCCGTGGAAGGCCTTCTTCAAGTAACCTTTCTCCAAGCCCAGGTTCTCACACAGCAAGTCCATGAGCTCCTCCGCTAGCTTCTCCAACTTCACTGCAAACTCCTTCATGACTTTTCTGCACGTCAAACGGTGAAAGGTCATCATCGATAGATGCAGAGTGGAATGCAACTTTTCATCTAAATTGATAAATTCTCGTCATCGATTACCTGTAGTCATCTTCGAGATCGGGGACTTGGGAGATGTTGGATAGGGGAGGTGCTTCAAGTGGAAGGTGCTTTCCCAGTCCAAGTCATGGACCTCCGTCTGGACATTCTCGAGCCCCTTGTTCGCCACCAGCTCTCTGAACCTCTGGTCCATGCACTTCCTGTAGTGCCCCTTGGTCATTCTCTCAACCGTGTCCATGAACTCGGGCGGAATCCCATGATTCACAAGCTTCATTTGGTCATTTCCCAAGGCATGACAATCCAAAATGTTAGACCCACTCTTTTACATAAAATATAGGTTAAATAGAGAGCAAGAGAGAGAGAGAGAGAGAGAGAGAGAGAGAGAGAGAGTTGCACCTCAAAGAAGCCCCAGTTCTTGCAGGCATCTTTGATCTTGTCCATGGTGATTGCTCTCTTCTCACCATTCAGGTTCTCCATGTTGATCACTGGGAAGCTCTCCATTTTCTCTCTTGAGAAATTGCAGCGAAACCTTGTTTCTCTTTTGGTCTCTCTCTCTCTCTCTCTCTCTCTCTCTCTCTCTCTCTCTCTCTCTCTCTCTCTCTCTCTCTCTCTCTCTCTCTCAGAAAGAAGATAATGCACTTGCTTGTTTGCCTTGTCTTGTGCATTGGGTGTCTCATGGGTTCGCTATTTATAGTAGTTCTTTCCTTCTGCACAAGAGGATTTCCTCGACCACTTTCCATGTTCACATGCTTCTACAGAGTGTCGTATGGGCCATAGAGTCAAACGAGATCAAAGGCGGTGACTGGTCCAACCAGCTCTCTTGATCTCTGGATTTTGGACCCACTTTGGCTGGTGGCTAAGATCCTTCTCTCCCCTTTCGCCTTTATTTATTTATTGATTGATTTATTTTTCACTCCCTTTTGACTAAAGTTTAAACTCGAAGCGACCTTCCATGAACTTGCACTAAACTAGACCCTACAATCTACCGGCCTTCTTTTTTAGCATCGATGACGTGTCAATAAGATAGGTTGTGTTTTTCACAAGGTGCGTGGCAATTAAAGCATGTAAGTTGTGGGTCTTGTCACCAAAAAAAAAAAAATGCTTGCTTTATGATGTCGTGCACTATCGTTGAAGTTGTATTTGTATCTTCAAAATAAGACTAGTTCAACAAGCCATGAGATTTAGGTAGTATCATCTAGATACACAAATGAATTGCAGATGTTACCACCATAGTTAATATCTGGATAAATTACCCAATCAATCACAAGTTTATTTTATTGATGTCAATTCAATCATAAACTTACAAATTTATCAATTTAGTTCCAAACTTTTGCATGTAATTCCAATATAATCCTTCCTCATTAATTTTGTCAAAATAGTTGATGTGGCAGTCCAATTATCACTGCAATCCTATGTGGCATACTATTATGCTATCGATTTTTTGGCAAAAGTTGTTAGGAAAGACAATGTTGTAATTAGCAAAACTTGAAAGTTTAATTGATATTCATATAATATATTTATGACTTATTAGACAAATTTCTTGTTAACATTTTGCGTATCTTAATCATGAATTATCAAGAAAGATCCATGTGAATCCCAAAATAATCAACACACGAGCACCATAGCAGGTGTGCTCTAAGCAATTTTTTTCATGACATCAGCTAAATAAAAGGGATTCTGTCCTTATTTAGAAGCGAGTGGCTCGTGCACGTTTTACTATTTGAAATTGCAATATGTATGACAAACGATCATTGCCGTTGATTGGTTCCGTGGCTAGATGGTCCACATATGATCTCGCTCATCCACATCGTCTTGCCCAGAAAAAAATTAATTAAATTCGATCCTTATGATAAGATTAATAAATGGGTCAATTGAACACTAATTAGGTGGCTATGACAAAACAAAGATATTGTTGGATGCTTTTGAGACATGATAATCCAATTAATTATTAGGTGTCACCACATGGATTTTAAGAGAAGAACATAAAAAGGTATTCATAACATATTTATAAAAAAAAAAATACTAGTTTGATTGATTGTTGAGGGTAATTCTCTAGATTTTAACTTTGAATTTCAAAGATGATTTTCTTGTCAAAGTTTATGAAAACTTATGGCCAGCAGTGAATAATTTCACATTGGTAGATCTATAGTTTTTGTAATCGATCTAATCCACATTCTACATTATATATCTCTAGCTCTTTGAGGTCAAAAGCTAGAAGTTGAAGTCAAGAAGCCAATGTGTTTGATCTTGTCAGCATGACAATATTTCGTAGCAATATCTTAAATGCATTTACCCTATCTTTAAAAGTGTAATGTACCTGTTAGAAATGCCAATAACAACTACCACAAGATGTAGAAATTGTCTGAGGGTTGTGGACCCTATCCTCAATCATACTGCTCGTTCTTCACAGAGTGCAAAAGGCGTGACATGACTGTCCTTCAACATTTAACAAACATTCTAGATAGAGTGCAAGCGCAATTCACTTCTAAGTATGGCATCCCACTTGTTCCAAACATAGCAGAGTGCATGCCCAGAAGAAAATAATACCCAACGTGGAATTGTAGTTAGTTATCGATGATAAAAGATATCTCGATTGCAAAGGGGGAATGATGATGGGTTTGTTTGAAAGTCATGCTTCTTTTGGGAAAAACCCTATAATAATAATAATAATAATAATAATAATAATAATAATAATAATAATAATAATAATAATAATAATAATAATAATAATAATAATAATAATGAGAGAGAGAGAGAGAGCTCCTTTTGGCCTATGTAGCGGGACTCCAAAGAACTCGAAGTGGGAATAACATTTTGCTAAAGTTAAGGTGCACGAGTAGAAAAAAACAGTTGAGAAAATGGACTATAAAGGCAATTTAAGTCATGTTCCCGCTACTTTTGGTCGTTTTCCGTAATCCCCACCAACGACATGCTCTTCTCTTTTCTTGGAGAGTTTGGCCGTCGGTGATATGACCGCAACTTACTTATTTAGCAAAAAGCTAGAATTGAAGGGGAATGTTACTTGATAACCTCGAAGCAATCGTTCTTTGCGTGGGAGGATGCCTCTTTATGTACTTTATGCAAGAAGGCCAAGCGAACTTGGGTTGGAACATGTTGCTGGACATCTTTGATTCTCACGTACAAACTCCTCCGTTTGGCGATGGTTTGATTAGCCTTTCTTACGTGTTCCGCCGTGTTTTAACATTATTAGTCATGTGCATAATGACATAAAAATTGGACACGTTTCATCTTTTCATATTCAACCAAAGCCGGCAAACCCTACGCTAGGATTACTAAACATTTGATAATATCACGCCTTTCATGATTTCGACTAGCAGCATCAAGTAACATATCTGACATCATGCACTTTTCGAGACATGTAAAGTTGTCAACTGTGTAAAAAGTTTAAACTATTAGATAAATGCATGATTTTTTATTTAAATATTCTAACATTTCCTCTCATTCTTATTCTTGTCTTTTAAGTAGTATTAAAATCTCAAGCTTTGATACCATATGAGATTTTGGTGGGACCACTGCTAATTATTCTAAAAGTTTAAATTATTAGATAAATGCTTGGTTTATTATTTAAAAATTCTAACACTCCTCTTCATGCTTAGTTTAATTTTTTGGCCTAAAACAAAGTGCAAAAACTTAATTGGGGAGACAAATGGGACTTGAAAATATTAAACCTTAAGATATCCAACTTTGATACTGTTAAAATATGTCTTGAGTTTGAGCCCAATGTGAAATTACGAATATTCCGAATTGGATATGTTACGGACGTTCGAAATCGAGTAAAGAAGATCCGAAGATCAACTTCCCAAATTTGAATCTACATTTGAAAGTCTGACTGCTAAAATAGGAAAGTCCAACTTTCACTTAGACTTGGATTTTGTTTAAAATATACAAAGATCTTTTTTGGATAGGAAACATAATCCTATGAGAAGTTGGCAAATGAATAAGGGTCTTACTTATATATATAGACTTGTGGCCGTTGATGGAAGAAAGTTGATTGTGAAGAATTAGTCTTGAAGTGCCGCCTCATTGTCGAGTGCTTGGGAGGGATTTTTTTTATCGTTCTTGTCCGTTAATTATATTCAAGAAAGATTTAGTTTTTGTAAACCAATTAAATCTTGTGGTAAGATTTGCGTGAATTCTTTCGTGAGATTGATAGATTATTTCTTGAGGAATTTCGGGGCTAAATACTGCGTGTGTTATTGGGTGTAATTGGGGCTTGGGAAACACAAATAGAGCGTTTTAGTGACTTAAGTGTGTAATCTCCTTATATTGCTTGATCTATAATAAAATTCGTTACTGCTCTTCCCGTGGACGTAGGTCTTTATGACTGAACCACGTAAATTTGGTGTTCGATTTATTTTCTTTTTCTATCTATTATTGTTCGATTGCTTGCTTTTCGCAACAAGTGGTATCAGAGCCAGGTTTAGCTAAGTTGAAGCGAATCGATGGTAACATAAGAAGCAAAAGTGAGAATCAACATATTTGATGGGAATGATTTTACTTTATGGAAGATGCAGATTGAAGATTATCTTTACCAAATGAAACTGCACTTGCCTTTATCTGGGGAGAAACTAAAGATGATGAAGCAAGCTAATTGGGATTTGCTGGATAGACGAGCTATGGGTGTTATTCGGTTGACGTTGGCTTGTAACATCGCATTTAACATCTTGAAGGAGAAGACCACTAATGATTTGATGCAAGCCCTATCGGATATGTACAAGAAGCCCTCTACGATCAACAAGGTCTATTTGATGCGACATCTGTTTAATTTGAAGATGAGTGAATGTGTGTCAGTTGTAGATCATATCAATGAACTCAATGTGATTGTTAGTCAATTGAGTTCAGTTGAGATTAACTTTGAAGATGAGGTACGTGCTTTGATTCTATTATCCTCATTGCCCGATAGTTGGAATACTATTCGTAAAAGAGAATTTGGTGAATCTGTATCTACTGCTACCACGTGTAGGTAAGAGTAGTACTAATATCAACATACGTAGTCAATCTAGGATTGCTAATGTTATTTATTGGAGCTATGGCAAGATGGGGCATCTTAGAAGGGATTGTCTTAAGTATTAGTAATTCCTCCGGGTGATGTTCTTTTGTAAGTGGACAAAGAAAGTCTGGCAAGACCCAATTTTTGACACGATCAGGCCAAATAATAGCATCAAACGCACGGATCAGTGGATTACAAGTGCTTTTCGAAGAGACCAGCACTCACCCGAGCGTGAATTCACTAGTCTGGTTCTATTTGGAGCTAGCAAAAAAATTATACATGAAATAGGGCATGGAACATCCGGAAGGCGAGAAACAACCGGATCTTTCGTGCGAAGGAACCCCAACCAGCAGATCTGCTGATTACAGCAAAGGAACAACAGTACTCGTTCAGCAAGGGTACATCAAACAGAAGAGAGCGATCTCTCAATCGAAGGTTGTCTGTGTTATTTTTGAGTGAGTGATGGTAAGCATGATTGGAGGGCAAAGCCATGGCTAAACCTGGATAGTGGAGGCCTCCGGAAGGGCAAAATCTGAAGCTGAATGTGGACGCATCGTGGACACCTGACGATTTTCTATGCTCTGTCGCCGGTGTGGTACGGGACGTGGCTGGAAGGGTTGTCGAAGGTTTTGTGGCCACTGCTAGGGTTTCCTCGGCAAGTGAAGCGGAAACTCAGGCACTCTTACACGGGATTTCGTATATACATGAACTGAAGTCCAAACACGTGCGGGACTTTGGAAGCGGAACTGGAAGGTGTTTCATTGAAAGTGACTGTTACGCGGCGGTAGAAATGGTCATGGGCCGGGCCGCTCCTCCATGGGATCTAAAAGAAATCGTCCACGAATTAAATCTTGGTGCACGAGATTGGGCTTCGAGTAGAACAAAAATATCACGGTGATTTATAGTCCACGCCAAACGAATGCAGCGGCGGATTGGATAGCACGGCATCATCGACTAAAAGACCTTCCACATAATTGAGTGTTTTCTCCCCCTTTTTCCTCTAAGGAATATTTTATGCGCAGACCTCTCACCTTCGGTGGTTTGTAAGACTCCTATTTAATCAAGTAATAGTCATCCTTATTTTGACCAAATAATAATAATAATAATAAGGGTTTAAATGTCGGTCTTATCACTATGTGATGATTTTGGTCAAATTGGAACAATTATCAACCGGTACAATTAAAATATTTAGGATTGAATTGACAAAAAGTGCAATAATTCAGGACTTTTTCGATAATTTTTCTGCAAATGATATATTATGTATCAGCTAATTGTATTAAGTGAAAGTAGCTAAATATGTGATATATTAAATTATTATTAGTTTTTGGAAATGGTCTGCTCCATTTAAACCCACTCAAACACACAGTGGTTTAACAAACAACTTTCTAAACCGGTCTTTGTACATAGAGCGCACGCAACATTTGTAGTCGACGTGCTAAATAAATCGGAGGTTATATGCGACGTGGATTGACTTCGGCCCCTAATCTTAGACTAACCTCTTAAGTCTGTTTAAGTTATGATGTATTCGTAGACTATGTATGTGTATGTCAAACTTTTCTATGACCCAAAAAAGAGAAATTTGGTATTACGGCACTCAAGAAAAAAATTTCAGGGTTTCCCTTATCAATTCAAACAGGTTTATTCTAGACAAGATCCAACTTGTACATCAAATGCATGTTATTAGGATATAGGATGATGGCAACTTGAACCATGCAATTCTCATGCGACAAGCTCTTACGTAACTAAATAGTTTATGACGTAAACAACCTTGAAATTATTTCACGAGGCGGCTTGCAATTTTATCATCTTTAGTCATTTCTCCATTCAAAGGGATTTCTTCAGTAGAGTGGGGAGGATGCCAATTCTGATTTTTTGAATTAATCATCGTGGATTTCAAAATTTGATCATGTAGACGTGGCCTGACTTCATTTATCTTTAACTTCTTAATCACGCCTTTAATTAGGACCATTCCTGTTTGTGATGATGAGTTGACGATGCAAGCATGCATAGGGACAAAATTCAAGGAGACTCTGCATTAAACTACTTGGAAATTTCTCTTGGAAACATGCAGTCGTATTATTTGTGGGGGCGAAGAACTTTCCTTGTCATTGACCTCGATTTGCCAAGAGCGACATGCTCTTGATTTCTCCAAAAGATTACAAGTACTAAAATAATAATTTCAAGGATTAATACCACAAGAATCCGAAATCGGTACATATATGATAAATTTATCTAGAACTAATTTTTTAACCACGAGAAATCACAAACTAGTATATTTACTATTCATCAGTTTTGATTAAATTGGATTAATACCATGATTTAAATGTACTTATTTTAATGTAAATACATGCTAATGTGTAGATTAACAAAAGATGGAAATACAAAAAATTGGTCCAATTGCTTCGTAAGATCATCAGCTAAGTCATTTGGCATGGATGTTATACATAAGATCGCTACATTTCGCATCGGCTGTATCCGTGTGAAAAGTAGTTTCGATGAAGAATCTAGTCGATGGTTTAATAGTACTATAGAACTTTGACCGTGAGAGTGGTCTTCGTCTCGCAACCTGAGGAGAAATTTTTCTAGGGAGTGACGTTGACGGTTCATGGGGCTGTGAAACAGCATATTCTCATGATTTGGAAAATGCACGTGATTTTTGTTTTTTTCTTTTTCCTTTGTGGTTTCTTACCAGAAATTCTTAAACCCCCGAAGGGCTACACGGAATTCCAGTCAAACCCCGCGCTTGCGAGTCCTCTACAAAGAACAGAACAGCGAAGGCGGGAGGCCCCACCGAAGTCCTGTCATCATGGGATTTGAATGGTTCCACGAAACAATTTAGAGTTCAATGGTGGGGCCCCGTGATGCTGGCAAAGCTTGTGCTTTTTAACGAAGTTTGATTTTCTCTTGATCTATGCAATTAGGAGGAGCAGATCAAACGAAATCATCACATGACTCAATTAAAAATGACACGTTATGTATGTGAACATCGTGAGCATTAGAAATTATAATGTGGTCCAACCCCAATCGACTTAAAATTCTTCTTATAAATAGCAATCATACATATGTATGTTCTCAAAATTTGCTATGAACATTGCACATTTTCTCCTTCTTGAAATCTTTTGAGATTGAAATTTGAGTGTGAAATTCTAGTAAATGGAGATATACCTTACTTGATATAGCCAATTGTAACATAGTTTTTCTTTACCATAACTTATTTTTAAGGCATTTAACTAAATTAACATACGTCATTCAATTCAACCGTCTCAGGACGAAACCAAGTCGCCATTGAACAAGCTTGCTTAGTCACAAATTTGAGCATTAAGACCTTTGAATGTTCTTCTTATACTTTCCACCCATGTGAGATCTGTCTTCTTGCCTCTTGATGAAAAATTGAGAGCCAACCTTCCCAAAGAAAGCATGAACCGGCAAATTCTAGGAAAGAACGTTATATGGACCATCCTAGAAACAAGCATTGACAAGGCAGATGGAGAGACTGGAGAGGCCAGTCAAGATCAGGAAGAGCCAATCGAGACTTGCAATTCAACAGTGGAATTTTCTCAAGAGTGGGACCGAATTGACATGACTTATTATTTATAAACCCCACCCCCACCCCACCCCATCCCATCCCAAAAGAAAGAGACTTTTGGTATATGGTAATTATATAAGTTTTGGGTCAATGAGTCCGTCGATCACGGTTTCTAGTGGACCAGCTTTGGTTTCAATCGTCCGTAGCAATGCGTGGCCAATTTATCTTTGAATTTACCCATTAGATTTGCGTTCACATCCAAGATAAATGGAGATGGAATTTCGGAGCACGTTCATCTTGATTGGGTCCCCTTGACAGCCCACAATGCTGTTCCGGTCCCTTCTAAGCAGCTAAATTACAAGCACGTTCTGGAGTTTGTGTCGGAAGCAAGCCCGCAGAAGATGAGCACCAAAGTCTGGTCTCAGGCTCGGGCATCTCAGTTTAACTTGGAATTGAAGGGCGACACGCATATGAAGCGTCAATTCTCGGGCTAATTAGAGAAAAACGTTACAAAATTCAACAAGAATGAAGGAAACTAACACGATTTGACACATTTACATTGACTCAGTTTACTCTCATATAGAGAAAGCCCTATGAATTGTAAGCCCAAAAGTTTAAGCCCATATGATAATTAATATGAAGAAATAAGATTTCTCACTATCGCAAAGAATGTTGGTTGAAACGTGGAAACAAGAGAGAATGAGAGAGTAGAAAATCTAGATTCAGGATAGTATCATATTATCATCAAGCTGGCGTCAATTTATGGTCCGATTGAGCTAAAATTTTATTAGCGTATTTGTCACACACTCTTTTCAAATGTGAACAATTTGATTCACTTGAGCTCCCTACCTCAGGTTTTTTTGTAGGTTGAACAGAACCTATGCTTTTTATGAGATTTATCCTTAATCTTGTGAAATTTATGCATATTATCAAAAATGATATTCTTGATATATTTACTGCTATGTACCTTTAGTATTTACTAGAGAAGAACTTTATTCACCTGATTTTGTTGAGAGTGAAGATTTTGGTGGACTCCAATCCTGTGATTTTTTATTTCCTCACACTAGAGGTTTCCATGTAAAAAGTTGCCTTGTGTTCCGTGGAAAATGAGCACCAAAGTTTGATGATGGGCTCGAGCATCTCAACTTAATTCAGAATTAGAGAGAGATGAGCTTAGGGAGTGCCAATTCTCAAGCCAATTGGAGGACAACACTGCGAGATTCAACGAGGGAAAAAAAAAACTAACATGACCCAATGCGTTTCAACTCATCTTGAATGGATTTATATTCTCACATCATCAATATGTTTTTCATGACGATGTGGAAATTTCATGAATAGCCAATGCAACTACAATGTTATAACATGAGCCGATAGTTCTAAGGGGAAAATTATCCATATGTAATAGTGAAATTGCTGGGATGACATGTGATGAAGAGGGATTGGTGTAATTATTCAAGCATCCTTTACATATTAGGCTTAGTAATTGATCCAATATGCTTGTGGGCCCATAAAATTCCGTTATGGTCCTACTTTGGGCCAATCAATGGACATGAGCTGTCACTCGATTTGTATTGTTCTTGTCCGCAAATCTAATTAATATGGAAGCCAATATTAAACAGTTGGTTGATTCCTGGATACATGAAATTAGTGGACTTGATCAATGAGTGAGTTTGGACGGGTAGAGTGGGGTATCCAAGCTAAAATTTCTTTTGTAGGCTCATAATCCACCAAATTTGACGATTTATACTGCGATATGTTAAATGAATTCATACATTCAAAAGCTAGGCGCTTCATTAATTCCATGAAGTTTTTTATTTTATTGATCAAGAGGTTGTATTAGCTAATGTCTTGCTCAAGCACATTGTTGAGTTATTTTGAGATCTTTATAATCAACATAAGCCTTTGTTGGGTTAGAACGATATTTTAAGTTATTAGATACTATAAAACCAACTAATGGAGAAATCAATTTCACACAATATAACATGCAATATTTCATATATAATTTGACACATATCGTGGCAATTGCTAAGACAACACAAACAACAATTTTTCTTAAGTTCTAGGTATGAAAAAAAATATCCTTCAACCACCAAATTATTCACATTCCTTTATTAAGGTGCACGACGGCATGATTTGCAAGCAAAGAGTTGCCAACTTTTTGATGGAGAATTCCCCAAACTCCCCAAATCAAGCGGTTGCAATTGGGCCCAAGTTGGGGCTCGACTTTATGGCTTTCATGGCTTGGAATCTTGGCTCTTTGGCTTGAAACTTGAGAGCAGCATACAGTTTCATGTAGTCCTCAAACACGAACTTCGGATATGCTGCTTCATCGGCCTCCTCTGCCTCGCTCTGTGCAAGTGCCGGTGTCGGATAGATCACTGCGTCATTGCCCGGGTTGTAGAATGAAGCTATGGACATCCTGTTCCCATCGGTCTGGGCCACCACCCTATGCAACACGCTCTTACATTTTCCATTTGTTATCACCTGCATTTGATTTCAAATGTTCTTTCAAATGCTGAATGTGACCTTCATATATTAAAAGGTAATGGTTGCGCTGTACTATGTAAGCATCAGTGTGACCAACTCGTTGAGAAACTTTTTCTTTCTTTTTCTTTTTTTCTTTTTTTTTTAATTGTGAGTGCGAGTATGTATGCTACCTCAATTTGGTCGCCTAGGTTGATGACGATGGAGTGGCGCATAGGGGGAACGTCGACCCACTGGTCGTCCTTGAGGAGCTGTAGGCCGCTGACCTTGTCATCCTGGAAGAGTAGGATGACGCCGCCGGCGTCAGTGTGGGCCCGGAGCCCCTTGATCAGTTCAGGCTTTGGGCACGGCGGATAGTTGCTGACCTTGGTGCCGAAGTTCGGCCCGTTGGACCCATAGAGGGCCTTCTTCAAGTAACCTTTCTCCAGGCCCAGGTTCTCACACAGCAAGTCCATGAGCTCCTCCGCCAGCTTCTCCAATTTCACTGCAAACTCCTTCATGACTTTCCTACACATCAAACAGTGGAAGGTCATCATCGATGGATGTGGAGTGGAATGTAGCTTTTCACCTAGGTTGACAATTCTCATCATCGGTTACCTGTAGTCATCATCGAGGTCATGGATTTGGGTGATGTTGGAGACGGGGAGGTGCTTCAAATGGAAAGTGTTGAAAGAAGATATGATTTGATTGAGGATTTGGATTGATTGTAATTGATAGAAGATGTGTTTATTTTAGGACTAGAAAGATTAGAAGAATTTACTTACTTTTTTTATTCAATTCTTTTGTACAATATATACATCATTGTATCACATCTAGAAATCAATGAAGTATACACCATTTTCCTCATTACACATATTCCATATTTCTTTTCTTCTTCTCGGATTTGTGACATGGTATCAGAGCAACTCTTGATCCTGAGATAAGCTTCCGCACTAAAATCAACCTCTTTTACTTCTCTGTTTTCTGTTGCTAAATCCTTGCAGAACAGAACAGCTTCCAGTCCTCTCTGTTTCTCGATGCTGCAATTATCGCAGAACAGAACAGCATCCGAGAAGAGATCCCTCGACCAGTCTTCACTTCTGTGTTTAAATTAACCTGCAAAACAGTGTTGTTGCAGATCTCTTAGAAAAAATTGTCATCATGACAAACCCACAAGAACTTACCTCAGGAGTCGGTGATCAGCCCACTGGAGAGACAACGCCACAAACCTCGCAGATCCAGGAGCCATCAGAACAGATTCAAAGCCACACTCAACAAACACAGTGGATACCTGTTCCGGCTCAGGCTAATTTGGGGCAACCCTATTCGGGCCAACCTTACCAATGGGTACCAAATCCTTGGTACTATGGGACGGGCCCAAATGCATCATTGCCGGGATTTCAAAATAGTGTACAGACTAATGGAGGCCTACCAGCTAGTGGTGGGGCAGGCACAAACACCAGTTCACAGCAGACGGGCGGATCAGCCGAATCGGGTATGGGACCGAATCCCTACCCGAATTCGTTTTTTTCTAATGCGGGTCATTCAACCGGACCTGGGGGGTCGGGTTTTGGGGGAAATCCTTACCCGAGTCCGCCACCAGGGTTTCTCCCATACCAAATCTACGCTACCAGCAACCGGCCGGAACCCGGCAACCCCCTTTTCACAACCAACGCCGATGGACCAGATTTAAAGCTTGTTGCCCAGCAACTAACTAGACCCGATAATTACTTGAGGTGGTCGCGAGAGTTCTGGCGTGCTCTGGTAATGAAGGATAAGGAGGGTTTTATCGATGGAACGGTTCCGATTCCGCCCGACGAACGACTAACGCGACTTTGGAAAAAATGTAATCAGCTAGTCATAACGTGGATCGGAAACAGCATTGCTTCCGAAGTCGCGGCTGGTCTTCCTCCAACGGAGGACTCGAAACAAATGTGGGAAAACATCAAGGAGATGTATGGAAAAATGGATCAAGTTAAAAAAATTTCTTTGACGCAACAGATCTCGGATTTAAAGCAAGGAAACATGATTGTTGCTGCAGTTTTCAACAAACTTTCGAATATGTGGAACGAATTGGAAGCGGCCGAAGAAAAATTTGACTAGCCGGAGCAGATTTTGCAGCAGTACAAAAAAATACGAGACAGGGAGAAAGCCATTCGATTTCTCCTCATATTAAACGACTCTTACCTTTCGTTTAGATCACAAATCTTAACCATGGAGATGATGCCAAGCCTTGGCCATATCTACCAGCTCACAATCCAAGAGGAAAGCCAACAGAGAGTAGCAGATCTCGGCAAGGAAGGCGACAGGGTGGCTCTGGCGGCGAGGGTTTCCTCTCGCCCGCTATAGAGACCCACAGGAGGGAGAGAAAATCAACGATCTAATCTAGGGTTTCACGAAAACCCTAGACCTTATATACGAACGATGGATGGCCAGGATTTTACCGATCGATCGAACGGCTCACGATCGATCTTTGGAGCTGTTGGATCCGACGGCTCACAAAGTGGCGTGGCCACTAAATCCAACGGTCCACGTGCAGCAGGTTTCCACGGATTCGAAGGCCCACGCGGACTATTTTTTTCTGGGCCCGAAGGCCCACAGGCATCATTCGGAGCATCATCCGAGGGCCCATATGCAGGAACAGCGGCCCATGCTGTTAACAGGCCTTCCTCATTTGCAAAAAACAACAAAGGAAAGGGTAAGATGTATTGTGAATACTATAAGCGCCCGCACCACACAGTTGAAAGTTGCTGGAAATTACATGGTAAGCCAGGTGAAAAAGAAAATGGAAAGTTTTCAACTATCTTTTAGGTAATGGGTAAAACAGCAGACAAACCAATCACCCATGGGGAATATCAGGAGTTGATGGAAGCTCTTAAAAAATTGGATCATTCTGACAAGGCAGGCAATTTCACAGGTATTTCTTATTGAATGATAAACTCAATTTCAAGGGATGCATGGATTATAGATACAGCATCTAGTGATCACATTATCTGCAATCCGAAATAATTTTCTAGTGTCAAAAGGCTATCATTTCCAATACCAATCCAACTTCCAAATGGAAATACCACATATGTTGGAATGACTGGCACTGTGAATCTTAGTTCACTCATCACTCTCAAAAATGTCCTTTATGTCCTTACTTTCCACTTTAATCTCATATCAGTCTCTCGAGCTTGTGAAGAGAATTCTTGTCATGTCTCTTTTGACTCTGATAAATGTCTATTTCAGGCCCTTTCGACTGGCAAACTGATGGGCTTGGGTAGAATCTATCAAGGGCTTTATTTTTGGAATGATCTTCTAGGCAATTTTAAGTTATCCTCTGTTGCATTCAATAAACCATTGTGTAACATTGTTGCCAATGAAAGAAATTTTCTTCATCATCAAAGATTGGGTCACACTGCATATTTCCCTTGTCCTCAATGTCCAATTTGTCCTTTGGCAAAACAAGCTCGTTCACCCTTTCAAAATAGTAAGACTCGAACATATGAGATTTTTTCTTTGATCCATGCCAATGACTGGGGGCCATATCACATAGTAAATCATGATGGTTCGAGATTTTTTCTTACAATCGTAGACGATTTCTCACGTGCCACTTGGGTCTTCCTCATACAATCAAAAGGTCAGGTTCTTTCTCACCTGAAAATCTTTTTTTCCTTGTCCAAAACTCAGTTCGGAAAATCAGTTCGTCGCATCCGCACTGATAATGGTAGGGAATTCTTCAATGGTGATTGTGCTTCCTATCTCACTTCAAATGGTATTTTACATGAAAGTACTTGCACCTATACTCCACAACAGAATGGGGTAGTTGAACAAAAGCATCGTCATCTCTCAGAGGTGGCATGTGCTCTTAAGTTCCAGGCATCTATACCATAACAATTTTGGGGAGATTGTGTGATTACTGCGGCATATCTGATAAATCGTATGCCATCTCGCATTCTAGAAGGCAAGACCCCGTTTGAACTATTGTATGGAAGAAAACCGGATCTGAGTCATCTCAGAGTCTTTGGTTGCTTATGTTATGCGGCTACAGTAGGTCCTCGAGATAAAATGTCTCCTCGTGCTCGACAATGCATCTTCATGGGGTACCCTAATTTAAAAAAAGGTTATCGAGTTTATGAACAGTCTACCGGGGATTTTTTTATAAGCAGGGATGTGGTTTTTCATGAACATATTTTTCCTTTCCGGGATACAACTTCTACACCCGCAGATGACGCGAGAAATAATCAGCGATTCCTGTCAGAAGAAGATCTATCTACCGGAGAATCATACTTTATTACTCCTTCTCCAAGAAATCGATAGTAGATACGCCTTGCCTTCACCAGTCAATGATTCTTCTCATGATAATTCTGTTGAGCAACAAATTATGGAGCAGGAATCCCGAGAGATAATTCACGAAGAACCTCCAAGTGTTGAGGAATTACCTTTGAAGGTGCTGGATGAACCACCACGAAGATCTGGCCGAAACCTTCACCCACCAGCCTGGACTAAAGATTATGTCTGCTCCTCATCACTATCATCAGGTACTCATTACCCTTTATCCTCATATATATCTTTCGACCGCTTGTCGTCAGACCATTTATGTTGCATTAGTCGAGTTTCTGAGGAAAGGGAGCCTTCTCGTTATAATGAGGCCGTACATGATGAACATTGGCAAAAGGCAATGGAGGCAGAACTTAAAGCCCTGATTGATAACCATACTTGGGATGTTGTGACATTACTGCCTGATCGTAAACCCATTGGATGTAAATGGGTCTATAAGATCAAATATAGAGCAGATGGCTCTGTGGAAAGATACAAGGCCCGATTAGTGGCCAAGGGTTTCACCCAGCGAGAAGGTTTTGATTACCATGAGACATTTTCTCCGGTAGCCAAGGATGTCACGGTTCGATCTTTCTTATTAGTTGCTGCTTTTCGCAACTGGTCTCTACATCAAATGGATGTCCACAATGCTTTTCTTCATGGCGATCTAGAATAGGAGATTTACATGGATCTTCTTCCACAAGGATTACGGAGACAGGGGGAGTTGAAGGTATGTCGTCTCCACAAATCTCTTTACGGATTGAAACAAGCATCTCGACAGTGGTACGCCAAATTTACTACTGCACTAACGAGAGCTGGATTCATACAGTCCAAACATGATTATGCTTTGTTCACTTGGGCAAAAGGTACGTCAGTCATATACTTGATGATTTATGTTGACACATACTTATTATGGGAAATGGTAATTCTGCTGTGAAGAAGCTTAAAGACCATCTACATTTGTCTTTTCATATTAAAGACTTAGGACCACCTAAGTATTTTCTTGGAATAGAGATAGCCCATTCTGATCTAGGGATTTCCCTTAGTCAGCAAAAATTTGTGATGGAGATTATATCAGAAGCGGGATTATCAAGTTGCAAACCGGCAATTATTCCTATTGAGCAGAATGCCAAGTTGACAAGCATTGATTATGATATTGGGACATCCTCCTCTAATGATCCATTATTGAAGGACCCGACAAGCTATCAAAGACTTGTTGGGAAACTTATCTATCTCATTATGACCAGGCCAGACATTTGCTATGCTGTACAAACTCTCAGTCAATTTATGCACAGTCCAAAGCAGTCACACATGAATGCAGCCTTGAAAGTAGTGAAATATCTGAAGAGATGTCCATGATTAGGGATACTCCTTTCCAAAAGGTGCAACATGGAGATGACATCCTATTGTGATGCGAACTATGCTACATGTCCCATGAGTAGGAGATCTATTACTGGATTTTGCATCAAATTTGGGGAGTCGTTGCTTTCATGGAAGACAAATAAACAATCCACTGTATCATTGTCATCAGCAGAAGCTGAATATCAATCTATGGAAAAAAACCGTCTGTGAGATAGTGTGGCTCCGAGGCTTACTTCTGGATCTTGGAGTACAAGTTAGAGGACCGACATTACTTTTCTGTGATAATGATTCGGTGCTCAAACTTGCAGCAAATCCTGTGCTACATGAAAGGACAAAACATGTAGAAGTTGATTGCCATTTTACTCGGGAGAAGATCAAAGAGGGGATCATCGAAACCAGAGGAATCAGGACTACAGAACAGCCTGCAGATATCTTCACCAAACCCCTTTGTCAAAGACAGCATACATATCTTCTAAACAAGCTAGGTGTCTTGGACATATACAAGCCACCAGCTTGAGAGGGAGTGTTGAAAGAAGATATGATTTGATTGAGGATTTGGATTGATTGTAATTGATAGAAGATGTGTTTATTTTAGGACTAGAAAGATTAGAAGAATTTACTTACTTTTTTTATTCAATTCTTATGTACAATATATACATCATTGTATCACATCTAGAAATCAATGAAGTATACACCATTTTCCTCACTACACATATTCCATATTTCTTTTCTTCTTCTCGGATTCGTGACAGAAAGTGCTTTCCCAATCCAAGTCATGGACCTCCGTCTGGACACATTCGAGCCCCTTGCTCGCCACCAGCTCTTTAAACCTTTGCTCCATGCACTTCTTGTAGTGTTCCTTTGTCATTCTCTCGACCGTGTCCATCAGCTCCGGTGGAATCCCATGATTCACCAGCTTCATTTGGTCATTTCCCAAGGCATCACAATCCAAAATGTTAGACCCACTTTTTTCTTTTACATAAAATATAGGTTAGAGAGAGAGAGTTGTGCCTCAAAGAAGCCCCAGTTCTCACAGGCATCTTTGATCTTGTCCATGGTGATTGCTCTCTTCTCACCATTCAAGTTCTCCATGTTGATCACTGGGAAGCTATCCATTTTCTCTCTCTAGAAATTGCAGTGAAACCTTGCTTCCCTTTTGGCTTCTCTCTCTCTCTCTCTCTCCGAATGAAGATAATGCACTTGCTTGTTTGCCCTTACTTGTCTTGTGCCTTGGATGCCTGGTGGGTTCGCTATTTATAGCAGTTTTTCCTACTGCACAAGAGAGGATTTCCTTGATCACTTTCTATGTTCACATGCTTGTACAGAGTATTCTATGGGCCATTGAGTCGAACGACAATTGAAGAAGACGGAAAATTAGCAAAATAATGACATCCGGTGGGTCCCAGAAATCCTCCAAGGACAGCCAACCCCAAGGTGTTGGCTATAGACAGCCTGCCTTGTCCCACCATCTCTCTTGCTCTCTTGATTTTGGGTCCACTTTGGATGGTAGCTAGGATCCCTCTTCCATTTCGGCAGTGACCTTCCATGAACATGCACTAACCTAGATCCGACGTGCCTTCCTTTTGAGCGTGGATGACGCGCCGAAAAGTTAGGTAAAAGAAGTTTTTTCAAAAGGCATGTGGCAATTAAAGCGTGTAAGTTGTGGGTCTTGTGAAATAAAAACATGTTCGACAAGCCATAAGACTTAGGCAATATCGTTTAGATACACTAATGAATTGTAGGTATTACCTCCATAGTCTACATTTGGAAAAATTAACCATTCGATTGTAAATCTATTATATTGATAACAATTCAGTCTCACATTTTTTAATTCATCAATTTAGTTTTAAATCTTTATATAAAATTTACGACATTTGAAAATCACCGACATGGCAGTCTAATCATTGCTAGCCATCTTAGGTGGCATATTGTCATGTCAACAATTTTCGGTGAAAATTGACAGGAATGACTACAATGGAATATCACGCAAAGATCTAAAATTAAATCGATAGACTTTGAAAATTTAAGGATTGAATTGACATCTATACAATAGATCTATAACATTAGACAACTTCCCCCGTTATCATTTTGCATAACTTAATTGTGGGTTATTGAGAATAATCCATGTGAATCCCAAAATAATCAACATGCTAAGCCCATGGCTCGTGTGCTCTAAAGCAAAGTACTTCAGCTAAATAAATGGGATTCGGTCCTTATTTAGAAGGGAGTGGCTCATGCGCATTTTAATATTTAACGTCGCAATTTGTATGATAAACGTTCGTTGCTATTAATTGGTTGCATGGCTAGATGGTCCACATATGATCTTGCTAATCCACATCATCTTGCCAATAAAAAAATTTAATTAAATTCTATCCTTGTGATTAGATTAAGAGATCATATTATATAAATGGATCAACTGAACACTAGTTAGGTAGCTATGAAGAAGCGGAGATATCGTTGGATGCTTTGGAGACAAGATCATCCAATTCAATTGTTAGGTGGCACCGTATTGATTTTAAGAAAAGAACATACCAACATATTCATGACATTTAAAATGGAAAGTATTGTTAAGAATTAGAGAGAATGTCGGCAATGGAATGGGGAGAGAGAGTGGGATGGTGGGGTTACATTGGAAAGGGTTCGATGAGGATAAAATGCACTATCTTTTTTCCTTCGTCTGTTCTTTTTCTTGGAAGTGTATTAGATGCAAATAGATGTATAGGGCACATGCCATGCCATGTTCACACCTTAGACCCCTTGATGAACTTGCGTGTCCCATTCTCCGCCAAAAATTGAAATCGACACCCACACATGAATGTGTGCTCGTTCCACTGTTATTGAAGGCACTTTGTTGTTTTCACACACTCTTAAAAAATAGGGTTTTGATGTTGGTCTTATCGCTACATGATGATTTTGGTTAGTTTGGAATGCTTATCAATTGGCACTATAAAAAGATTTATGACTGAATTGACAAAAATGCAATAATTTAAGACTTTTTAAACAATTTACCCATAAATAATATATTATGTATCAACTAATTGTATTAATTAAAAAATTATCATGTGTGTGGAGAAAGTGATTGTTATTGGTTCTTGAATATGGTCTGCTCGATATAAACCCACTCAAACACATTGTTAACAAACCAACTTTCAAAACTGGTCGTTGTAAGCGCAGAGCACACACAACATTTGTAGTTGACGTGCTAAATATAGCTTAGGTTATATGTGAGGTGGACTAACTTTGGCCCCTAATCTTAGACTAACCTGTTAAGTCTATTTATGTTATGATGTATTCATAGACTATGTACGTGTACGTCAAACTTTTGTACGACCCGAAAAAGAGAAATTTGGCATTACGGCACCTAAGTCAAAATTTCCAAGGTTTCCCCTTATCAAATCAAACAAGTCTATACTAGACAAGATTTAACTTGTGCATCAATTGCATGTTATTGGGATATAGGATGAGGGCAACTTGGACCATGCAATTCTCACACCGTAATCTCCTAGGTTACTAAATAATTTATGAGGTAAGCAACCTTGAAATTGTTTCACGAGGCGGCTTGCAATTTCATCATCTTGAGTCGTTTCTCCATTCAAAGGGTTTTCCTCAGCAGAATGGGGAGGATGCCTATTCTGATTTTTTGAATTAATCAAAGTAAATTTCAAAATTTGCTCATGTATACAAGGCTTGACTTCATTTATCATCAATGACTTAATCACATCTCTAATTAGGACAATTCCTATTCATGATAATAGCTAACGATGCAAGCATGCGTAGGGATGAAATTCAAGGAGACTCTGCATTAAACTGCTAGGAAATTTCTCTTATCAACAAGCGGTCGAATCATTTTTAGGGGTGAAGTAGACCTTTCATTGTCATTGGCCTTAATTTGCGAAGAGCGTGTTGATTGCTCCAAAAGATCACAAGTACTAAAACTAATAACCTATAATGTAATTATTTTAATGTAAATACTTCCTACTGTATAGATTAACGAAAGACGATGAAATTACAAAAATTCAGTCCAATTGCTTTAGAAGATCGTCAGCTGAATCGACTAATGTCCATATTACATAGAAGACCACAACAACTCATATCGATTACATCTGCGTGAAAATTAATTTTGATTAGGACTCTAATTGATGATTTACTTGTACTATAGAAGAACTTTGACCGCGAGAGAGGTCTTGGTCTTGCAAATTGAGGGTCGTTTATGGTTCATGGGGGCGGGAGGGGGCAGCATATTCTCATGAATTGGCAAATGAACGTGATGTTCACCAGAAATTATGGACCCCGTCGAAAGGCAACGGCCCATGTACAATGGGGCCCGCAAAGAGAAACCAAAGATGTTGACGACGAATGGAATTTCAGTCAAACCCAACCTCGCGAATCTTGTACAAACAACAGAACTGCGAAGGCGCCCCCAAGAGATCTCAGACTTTAATGGTTGGGGTGAGCACGGAAGCCTAGTAATCATGGGATTCGAATGGTTCCCAAGACAATTCAGACTTCAATGGTGGTGGCTGGTGATGACATGAGCGAAGTGTCATTAGGCGACAGTTCTTTGGCCTCAAAACAACCCATGCGGCACCTGATAAGTGGAATTTACCAGGCCAACCGTCGTTCAATTGTTGTTCCAGAGAATAATATGACAAATAATTTCCTTAAATGAGATCGTTTCATACCCAATTTAGCCCGAGCATCTAGTGCATCAAGTTAGATAGCATATCACTTTATGCTCAATAATTGGTCTCGACCTACCATGATCTTATCAAAAGAGCGGCATTAGCTCAACTAGTTTATGCACAGGAGGCCAACCATGCCTCCAATGCTCTTAAGTAATATAATCCTTCTATTCTACGACTACTAGTACCAATCGTCCTGACGCCACCCTAATGAACTAGTTATGTTCATCCCTTATGTATTCTCACTCTTCACTTGATAACCCCAACTTGCACTAACGAGGGTTCACAAATATAGTAGAATCGAGGACCATGACAAAAGCATTTGAGCATTTTTAGCAAAGTTTAATTTTCTCTTGATCAATGCAATTAGGAGGAGCAAATCAAGCAAAATCGCCACATGATTTGTGTAAAGATGACATGTTACATGCGTGGACATCATGAGCATGAGATATTCTAATGTGGTTCGACCTCATTCGACTAGAAGTTTTTCTCATAAGTAGCAACAATATGAATATTTTTTCGAAATCTAATATGAATGCCATGCATTTTCTCCTCCTTTAAAATTTCCCATGATTAAAATTTGAGCGAAAAATTATAGTAAGTGGAGATATATCCTACTTGATACATCCAGTAGCAAATAGAGCTTTGTTTTCAACATAGCTTATTTTCAAGATGTTTTAATTGGATGGATTCAACCGCCCACTTCGACCTTCTAAGGATGAAACCAAGTCTCTATGAAACAAGCTTGCATAATCACAAATTCGAGTATTGGGACTTATTTGTTCTTCTTATCCTTTCGACCTATGTGAGATCTTCTTCTTGCCTCATGATGGAAAATTGGGAGCCGAAATTCTCAAAGAAAGCATGAACCGGCAAATTCTAGGAAAAAACATCTTATGATCCATCTTGGGAACGGGCATTGACAAAGCAAATCGAGAGACTGGAGAGGCCATTGGAGACCAGAAAGAGCCAATTAAGACTTGCAATTTGGAATTTTCTTAATGTGAACAAATTGACACGTCTCGTTGACTTAAATAAATAAATAACATTTTGATAGATAGAAATTATAAGGTTTGGTAAGTGAGCCCGTCCATCACCGTTTCTAACGGATTAGCCCAGCATTCAATTATCCGTACCAAAGTGTGGCCTGACTTGTCTTTGGCCTGTTTGATCGGATCAACGAATCTGATTTGCGTTCACATCCAATTAATTATAGATGGAGATGGAATTTTGGATCACGTTCATCTTGATTTTGTTCCCCTTTTGTTTCGCCATTTTGTTTTGGTCATATGGGGTAATTGACAGCATGATTTGACGGTCCACGATGCTGTCGAGGTCCTTCCAAGCTGCTAAATTACAAAGTCCATTTTAGAGATTGTTTCGGAAGCAAGTCCGCGGAAAATGAGCACCAAGGTTTGATGACAGGCTCGGGCATCTCAGCTGAACTCATAACTATAGAGCGACGAGCTTAGGAAGGTTGATTCTCGGGCCAATTGGAGGACAACACTACAAGATTCAACAATGAAAAAGGAAATTGACACGACTTGACATGTTTCAACTTATCTTAAATAGATTTTTCATTCTTACGATATCGAGGTATTTTTGTCACAATATGGAAATTTCACGAATAGCCAATGCGACTATGATGTTACATCAAGAGTCAACAGCTATAAAGGGGAAATTACCCATCAACGACAGTAAAATTATTCAAACGACGTCTGATGATAAAGAAGGATCGGTAGAATTAGGCATCCTTAAAACATCAGGGGCTTGACAACTGACCTAAAATGCTTCCAGGCCCATAAAATTCATTTGTGGTCTTACTTTGGGCCAATCAGCAGAACATAAGTCCTCACTTTCCTCACTTGATCTGTCTTGTTCATGTTTGCAAATCTAATTAACATGGAAGCCAATACCAAAGAGTTGGTTGATTCCTTGATCATGACATGGACTTGATCAATGATCAAGTTCGGACGAGTAGAATGGGGTATTCGGGCCAAAATATCTTTTTTAGGCTTGTTCGTAATATCAAATTTCTAAATAAAATTGGCCGGACCCAAGTTGGCCCTGATGGACCATCTAGAAAGGGATTTTCCTTGCCTGATACTGCTCATTTTGTCTTTCGAAACCGATTTGGGGAGGAAGGATGCCTTTGCCTATCACCCAATTGTCACATATAATCATGAGATTATTCTGGCATTTCCCCTAATGCAAAAGCATCATTAATATGTTATGTCCCACCAAGTTTTGACATGAAATCCACCAAATTTAACAATTTATACTCCCATATGTTAAACGAGACGAAAACATTCAAAAATTGGGTGCTTCATTAATTTCAAGAGTTTTTTTTCTTTTTTCCTTTTGATTAAGCGGTTAAGATAGTTATTTTATCAATGTTTTGCTCATTGCTGAGTTATTTCGAGACACTCGCATCTTTATAATGAATAGAAATCTTCATTGGGTTAGAACAATGTTTTAAGTTATTAGATACTATAAAACCAACTAATGGAGGGATCAATTTCACATGCTATAGCATTCAACATTTCATATAAATAATCTTACACATATCATGTCAATTGCTAACGGGACACACACGCAACCATAATAATTTATTCTCAAGCTTGGCGTAGTAAAAAAATTCCTTCCAACCACTAAAAAATTCACGGTCCTTTCTCACCAAAGAGGACTCTCACACATGTGCATGACTGCATGTTTTGCAATAAAGAATTGCGACTTATTTGGACAATAATTTGCCCAAATCAAGCGGTTGCAATTGGGCCCAAATTGGGGCTCGACTCCGCGGCTTTCACGGCTTGGAATCTTGGCTCTTTGGCTTGGAACTTCAAAGCAGCATACATTTTCATGTAGTCCTCGAACACAAACTTCGGGTAAGCTGCTTTGCCGAAGTTTGTACATTGAATATATAATTGATTAGACATTTTTCCCATTAACGTGTTGCATATTTTAGTCAAAGGTTATTAAGAACAATCCATGTGAATCTGAAAATAATTGACATGCTAAGCACCATGGCCCGTGTGCTCTAAGCAAAGCTTTTCATGACATCAGCTATATATATGGGATTCAATCCATATTTAGAAGCAAGTGACTTGTGCACATTTTACTATTTGACGTCGCATTATGTATGATAAACATTCAGTGATGTTGATTCGATCCATGACTAGATGATCCACATATGATTCTGTATGATAAACATTCAATGTTGTTAATTCGATCCATGGCTAGATGATCCACATATGATCTTGCTCATCTCATCGTCTTGCCAAAAAAAAAAAATTAATTAAATCCGATCCTTATGGTATGAGATCATAGTATATAAATTGGTCCAATTGCACCCTAGTTAAGCAGCCATGAAGAAGTGGAGATATTGTTGGACACTTTTGAGACATGATTTCATCCAATTTATTGTTAGGTATCACCACATTGATTTTAAACGGAGAGCATGGAAAGAAATGGGAGAAGCGTAATGAAAGATTTAAAATTAAATATGAAAGTGCAATTGATTGATTTCAAATATTGCAATCAAATTCTAAAAATTGTTAACATTTTCATTTCTTCTAGGCCCACCGAAGTCCAATCATGATGGGTTTTGAAAAGTTTGACAAGGCAATTTAAGTTCTATTTGATAGCCATTTTATTTCTAATTTTTGTTCTAAAAATTTGATAGCCAATTTTTTTATTCTCAAAAATCAAAAGTAGAAAAAAAAAAAAAACTTATTGAGGGTCATATGAAATGTATTTCAACTCTGGAAATAGAAATTTTGTATGGTTACCAAATGGTTTTAAATGTCTAAAAACTCGTTTAGTAAACAGAATTGGGAAAAACTATTTTTAAGCGAAAATTATTTTCAGGACCAAAATAGTTATTAAGGATACATTTGATAACGTTTCTATTTAAAATTGTTTCCAGGGAACAAAAATAGAAAAAACTATTTCTATTCCGAGAATAATTTTTGAACAAAAGAACGTGTTTCGTAAATTTGTTCCTGGAATAGAAAAAGAACAAAAACATATTTGATAAACTTGTATAAATTTGTTCCACAGCGAGGCTCGCCAGCCCCCATTGAGGCCGAGCTTGCCCAGCCACCAACGAGGCTGAGCCTCTCCAGGGGCTGATGACGCTCTAGTGAGGTCATCGGCCATGGCCGAGGTCGACGATCGGCCAAAGAAAAAAGAAGAAGAAAAGAAGAAGAAAATTAAGAGAAGAAAAAATAGGAGAGGTAAAAATTATTTCTTGAAAGTGTTCCAAGAACAATAAACAAGTTTTTCTTGTTTCTTTTTATGTTCTAAATTTGTTCTCGAGAACAAAAAAATAGATTTGGAACAAACACGCAAATAAATGCGTTTATGTTCTTTTTTGTTCCCAAGAACAAAAAAAACAGAAATTGTGTTCATGACCAAAAGAAAATAACACAAACAAACAGGGCCTAAAATGTAAGAGTTCTTCTAATGTGGACTACATTAATTGATATTATAATTTATTGTTTTATGATTAATATAAAACGGGGTTGGTCTAAAATGAGATATAAGGTTTCTTAAATAGTCTAATATGAGGCTGGTTAGTGTGGGTCGAGTTGAGTGTAACCCGTAATGAGGAGCCTGATTGGAAACTTTCTAAATAGTGCTCAAGTCTCTCCTTTAACCATAATTCTCACACGTATCCTCATATAAGGAGCGCTTAACCTAGCGCTAAAGAGTGAGGTGGTCATCTCATTGAGCCAGTAATATGGAGGACAATAGAGAGAAAGACTTGCACATGGAACATCACTTTTTCACTTCCGCTTCAAGAACGATAGATCCCAAAATAGGTGCGTTAATCTTTCTGCTCAATTATGCATGTTCTTGTTCTGGTTATGGAGATGTTGGGTTGCGATTTTTGCATCCAACATAAACAAGCCCTTAAAGTTCAATGTGGGGCCTTGTGATGCTATGAGCAAAGCATTTGAGGATTTTTAACAAGTTTGATTTTTCTCTTGCTATAAGCAATTAAGATGAGCTAGTCAAGCAAAATTGTCACATGATTCAATTCAAAATGACACGTTACATAAACGTGAACACCATAAGCAAGAAATATTCTAATGCGATGTGACCTACATCGACTAAAAGTTCATATAAATAGCAACAAAGTGTGTGTTTTTCCAAAATCCGTTATGAACGTCGTACATTTTCTCCTCCTTGAAATCCCTTGAGATGGAAATTCTAGTTAGAAATTCTAGTGAATGGAGATATACCTTACTTGATACAACCATTCGTAACATAGTTTTTCTTTATGATAACTTATTTTTAAGGCCATTAACTAGATCAATCTATGTCGTCCAATTTGGCCGTCTAATAATGAAACCGAGCCCCTATTGAACAAGTTTGCATAATCACGGATTTGAGCATTGGGACCTTTGATTGTTCTTCTTATCCTTTATACTCTGTGAGATCTTTCTTTTTGCCTCTTGATGAAAAATTGGGAGCCGACATTCTCAAAGAAGACATGAACAGGCAAATTCTAGGAAAGAACATTTTATAAACCACGGTCCACCCCCAAACAAAAAAATAATAATAATCAGACTTTTGATAGATAATAATTATAAGTTTTGGGGCAGTGAGCCCGTCGATCACGGTTTCTAGTGGACCAGCCCATGATTCAATTGCCCGTACCAATGCGTGGCCAGTTTGTCTTTGAATTCACCCCTTTGATCGAATCAAGGGATTGGATTTGCGTTCACATCCAAGTTAATTGGAGAAGGAGATGGAATTTGGGAACACGTTCATCTTGATTCTGTCCCCACCTTTTTTTTCCCATTTTGTTTTGGTCTAGTGGGGGGAATTGACAGCATGATTTTGACGGTCCAAGATGCTGTTGAGGTCCTTCCAAGCTGCTAAATTACAAGCACGTTTTAGAGATTGTGTCAAAAGCAAGTCCGCGAAAATGAGCACCAGAGTTTGATGACAGGCTCGGCCATCTCTGAGCTTCCAAAATATTGATTCTTCGGCAATTAGAGAACAACATTGCATATTTCAACGAGGGATAGAAAACTTACATAACTTGACACATTTCGGCTCATTTTGAATAGATTTTTCATTCTCGCATTATCAATATATTTTTTACAACGATATGGAAATTTCACCAATAGCTAATGCTATTGCAATGTTATGACATATGTCAATAGCTTTAGGGGGAAAATTATCCATCAAAAACAGTATAATAGTGAAATTGTTTAGATGAAACGTGATAAAGAAGGATGAGTAGAATTATTTAGACTCCCTTAACATCATGGGTTTGGTAATGACCCAACATTCTTCCAACCCAGAAAATTCCTCTATGGTCTCACTTTGCACCAGTCAATGGACCACAAGTCGTCACTTGATTTGTATCGTTCATGTCCGCAAATCTAATTAACATGGAAACCGATACCAAATAGTTGGTTGGTTCTTGTATATAGATATAAGTGAACCTGATCATTGAGCAACTTTGGATTGGTCAATTGGGGTATGCAGGCTGAAATTTTTTGTAAGCTTTTAATCCACCAAATTTGATGATTTATATTCGAATATGTTAGACGAGATGTATACATTCAAAAGTTGGGTGCTTCCTTAATTTCATGAAGCTTTTTTTTTCCTGATTAAGAGGTTGTAGTAGCTATTTTATCGATATTTTGCACAAGCATATTGTTGAGTTATTGTGAGCCACTTGCCATCTTTATAATCAACAAAAGCCTTCACTGGATTAGAACAATGTTTTAAGTTATTAGATACTATAAAAACCAACTAATGGAGAGATCAATTGACTATAACATGCAATATTTCATAAATAATTTAACACGAATCATGTCAAATGCTAACATGAGTCACACTGACAATTTTTATCAAGTTTGGGGTAGGAAAAATTTCCTTCCACCACCAAAAATTCAGTCCTTTCTAACCCTAGAGGACTTCCGTAATGTGTATGACTACATCTTTTACAAGCAAAGAATTGCAAAGAAGAATTTCCCAAATCAAGCGGTTGCAATAGGCTCCAAATTGGGGCTCGACTCCGTGGCTTTCATGGCTTGGAATCTTGGCTCTTTCGCTTGGAACTTCAAGGCAGCATACAGTTTCATGTAGTCCTCAAACACAAACTTTGGATAAGCTGCTTCGCCGGCCTCCTCTGCCTTGCTCTCCATGAGTGCTGGTGCCGGATAGATCACGGCGTCGCTGCCCGGGTTGTAAAATGAAGCTATGGACATCCTGTTCCCGTCAGTTTGGGCCACCACCCTATGCAGCACGCTCTTGTACTTCCCATTGGTTATTACCTGCATTTGATTTGAAACGATCTTTCAATTTCAAATGCCGAATGCAATATTCTTCTATTAAAAGGTAATGGTTTCGATATACTGCGTAAGCAACAGTCGGAGTATATATGTTACCTCGATTTGGTCGCCAAGGTTGACTACGATGGAGTGGCGCATCGGGGGTACGTCAACCCACTGGCTGTCCTTGAGGAGCTGTAGGCCGCTGACCTTGTCATCCTGGAAGAGCAGGATGACGCCGCCAGCATCGGTGTGGGCCCGAAGCCCCTTGATCAGTTCGGGCTTGGGGCACGGCGGGTAGTTGCTGACCTTGGTGCCGAAGTTCGGCCCGTTGGACCCGTGGAAGGCCTTCTTCAAGTAACCTTTCTCCAGGCCCAGGTTCTCACACAGCAAGTCCATGAGCTCCTCCGCTAGCTTCTCCAACTTCACTGCAAACTCCTTCATGACTTTCCTGCACGTCAAACGGTGAAAGGTCACCATCGATAGATGCAGAGTGGAATGCAACTTTTCATCTAAATTGATAAATTCTCGTCATCAGTTACCTGTAGTCATCTTCGAGATCAGGGACTTGGGAGATGTTGGATAGGGGGAGGTGCTTCAAGTGGAAGGTGCTTTCCCAGTCCAAGTCATGGACCTCCGTCTGGACATTCTCGAGCCCCTTGCTCGCCACCAGCTCTCTGAACCTCTGGTCCATGCACTTCCTGTAGTGCCCCTTGGTCATTCTCTCGACCGTGTCCATGAACTCGGGCGGAATCCCATGATTCACAAGCTTCATTTGGTCATTTCCCAAGGCATGACAATCCAAAATGTTAGACCCACTCTTTTACATAAAATATAGCTTACATATAGAGAGAGAGAGAGAGAGAGAGAGAGAGAGAGAGAGAGAGAGAGAGAGAGAGAGAGGGGGGGAGAGTTGTACCTCAAAGAAGCCCCAGTTCTCACAGGCATCTTTGATCTTGTCCATGGTGATTGCTCTCTTCTCACCATTCAGGTTCTCCATGTTGATCACTGGGAAGCTCTCCATTTTCTCTCTTGAGAAATTGCAGTGAAACCTTGTTTCTCTTTTGGTCTCTCTCTCTCTCTCAGAAAGAAGATAATGCACTTGCTTGTTTGCCTTGTCTTGTGCATTGGGTGTCTCATGGGTTCGCTATTTATAGTAGTTCTTTCCTTCTGCACAAGAGGATTTCCTCGACCACTTTCCATGTTCACATGCTTGTACAGAGTGTCGTATGGGCCATAGAGTCAAACGAGGATCAAAGGCGGTGGCTGGTCCAACCAGCTCTCTTGATCTCTGGATTTTGGACCCACTTTGGTTGGTGGCTAAGATCCTTCTCTCCCCTTTCGCCTTTATTTATTTATTTATTTTTCAGTACCTTTTGACTAAAGTTTAAACTCGAGAGTGACCTTCCACGAACGTGCACTAAACTAGACCCTACAATCTAAATGCCCTTCCTTTTGAGCATCGATGATGTGTCGATAAGATAGGTTGAGTTTTTCACGAGGTGCGTGGCAATTAGAGCATTTAAGTTGTGGGTCTTGTTACAAAAACAAAAAAAAAACAAAAAATGCTTGATTTAAGATCTTGTGAACTATCGTTGAAGTTGTATTTGTATCTTCAAAATGTGACTAGTTCAACAAGCCATGAGATTTAGGTAATATCATCTAGATACACAAATGAATTGCAAATGTTACCACCATAGTTAATATCTGGACAAATTATCAATCACAAGCTTATTTTATAAATGTCAGTTCAGTCATAAATTTACAAATTTATCAATTTAGTTCCAAACTTTTGCATGTAATTCCAATATAATCCTTCCTCATTAATTTTGTTGAAATTGCTAATGTGGCAATCCAATTATCACTGCAATCCTATGTGGCATACTATTATGTTATCAATTTTTTGGCGAAAGTTGTTAGGAAAGACAACATTGTAATTAACAAAATTTAAAAGTTTAATGACTGAATTGATATCCAGCTAACAAATTTATGACTTTTTAGACAAATTTCTCGTTAACATTTTGCATATCTTACTTAATCATGGATTATCAAGAAAGATCCATGTGAATCCCAAAATAATCAACATGCTGAGCACCATGGCAGGTGTGCTCTAAGCAATGTTTTTCATAACATCAGCTAAATAAATGGGATTCGGTCCTTATTTAGAAGCGAGTGGGTCGTGCACGTTTTACTATTTGAAATTGCAATCTGTATGACAAACGATGGTTGCTGTTGTTTGGTTCCATGGCTAGATGGTCCACATATGATCTCGCTCATCCACATCGTCTTGCCAATAAAAAATTTTAATTAAATTTGATCCTTATGATAAGATTAATAAATGGGTCAATTGAACACTAATTAGGTGGCTATGACAAAACAGAAATATTGTTGGATGCCTTTGAGACATGATAATCCAATTCATTTGTTACATGTCACCACATGGATTTTAAGAGAAGAACGTAAAAAGATATTCATGACATTAAAAAAAAAAAAAAAAAAACTAGTTTGATTGATTGTTGAGGGTAATTCTCTAGATTTTAACTTTGAATTTCAAAGATGATTTTCTTGTCAAAGTTTATGAAAACTTATGGCCAGCTGTGAATATTTTCACATCGGTAGATATATAGTTTTTGTAATCGATCTAATGCGCATTCTATATTATATATCTCTAGCTCTTTGAGGTCAAAAGCTAGAAGTTGAAGTCAAGAAGCCAATGTATTTGATCTTGTCAGCATGACAATATTTCGTAGCAATCTCTTAAATGCATCTACCCTAT
>CM024536.1:8861090-9066068 GCA_014182385.1 Eucalyptus viminalis
CTCGCGGGAGCTTCGGAATTGCTCGCCCTCCTCCCCGATTTTCGCGATCGGTTCTGTGAATTCGGCCTCCGGTCGCGTCGGGCTGCGGTTCGTTTGATTTTTCTAAGGGAGTTCCGACCGGTCCGAGTCGCGGCTCACGATGGTGGATAGGAAGCTGTTCAAGACGAAGCTGTGCGTCTTGTACCAGAGAGGTCACTGCAACAGGCAGAGTTGCTCGTTCGCGCACGGGCAAGCGGAGCTCCGGCGATTCGTCGGCGGCCCCACTACTGGTAATTGCGATGTGCTTCCTTGCGCCTTCTGGTCGTCGCGGGTTTAGCATTTCGGCTTGTCGGCGATTCCGTAATGCGCGTCGGTTCATGATAATAGAAATTGGCAAGACAGGTGATGGGTCCGATTGTTGTCTGTGGGTGATGTTTGGAATCATTTGAGCTCCATTTTCCACATCGGTTGGGAATGGTAACGACATTGAAGAGCGGACGGAGTTAATTAGTTGTTTGATGTGCGGGTTTTGTGCGTGTCTGACTATGTTCGGCGAGCCATAGAGTGTACCTAGTTTTCATGACCGCTTGAATGTTTTCAGCTTTGAAGCATCGATCATGAGCTTGATGATACTGTGTTGAGCTCACTTATCTAGCTGTATCAGCATCATTGATGTGCATTATGATTGGCTGCAACTATGTCTTGTTTTTCTTGAATCTACTCCTCCTATAATTGTGCTTGTCTCTTAAGGAGGCTATATTTGTTGCAGCAGGCTTTTTCTGCTCTTTTTTGCTGAACGCAGCTTCCCCACTTTGCCGCATTTTCTTTCTTCTGCTGCATTTCACCTCCACCATTACTTCGCATGGTTTTGTTCCCTCTCAAGCTCGTGAGTGTTTCACTGCTAGATGATGGGATAATTTTCTACTTCATTTGAAAAATTTATCTAATCATGCTGATGCAATACATTTGATGGGATAGTTAACTTGCGATGTGCTCGATGTTGCCGGAGAACAAATCCAAGGGAAAATGCAAATTTCCTTGCCAAATCCAGGGAATTTTTTGTTGTTGAAAATATGAATTAATTTGACTATTTCATTGATTACAGTTATTTGGATTTTCTTGCAGCTGTCCCTAAAGTGTTCTTTCCATGAAGCAGATAATTATACGATCTATTTACCCTTATCTTTCATCCTGAATTTTCCGAGCTGTTTTCTGTTTTCTTTATCCAAAAGTTGTGCTTGCACTCACATTTTTATGTATTGGCCCTGCATAACTTGAAGCAGAAGCATCTTCCATACCTCTGATGTGTATGCGAGGAGATTTCATTAGTATCTATTGCAGAATAGATATTTCAGGACATGGGTTATCGAGAGACTTAATGCACTATATCAGCAATTTCAAGGCTGGGATAGACTCTTCTGGATAATCCAATGCTTATGGGATGACTTTAACAGTCATTAGTGTATTATATATAATGGACTTCATCTTGGCTTACTGTAATTCATCCACCAGACTGGAAAGCTACTTTTGGGGGAATTCTCTAGTCGAATTTGTGTTCTTCTGTATATGATTCTTAGAAACAAGGTGATAGCATGATATGTTCAACTTATCTCAATCATGTTATGAGGAAGGAGCTCACGGTATTCTCTTCGTCTAATTCTTCAAATATATGATTCAAATGGATTTCATGGATGGAGATGATGCGACTGCTAATGGCTTTATAGTCTGAACTATGAAGCAACAAAAATATTGATTGTGGATCAGATTGTATCATATTATGTGATCAACAAGGAGAATCTATCTATAGTATGGTTCAGAATTCTTTTGTGTCTCTTTTTGCTCCACAAGAAGAAGAGGGCTGTCAACTATTCTTAAATACTATTCTACTTTGACATTTCAAGGGTTGTCTTGATGATATACTCTCCAAATGGGTCTTTTATAACTATGTGTTCTATGAGTTCGCTTGTTGCTATGGTTCCTTGGCATGTCATGGAGGCACTTTTTCTATTCATTGTTATGTTATTCGTATTGCTCACTATGGTAAGCTTTGCTTCACTATGACTTATAGGTCATCTAAACTAGATGGTTTGACAACTATGGTACCATACTGGAATTTATTATCTTCTTATCATAGGTAGGAGGGACTACCGAGGTGGTGATTTGAGGAATAAAATTGGCAGAAGGTATTCTCCTCGGAGGAGGTATTCGCCAGGAAAAGATGCAAGAGCTCGCCATGGATTTCATGGTCAGAAGCTACGCCCTATGTCTGTGTCTCTTATCCTGTGTTAACATTGCTATAATCTTCTTTAATTTGCATACAACCTATGGGCTATGTGGCTTTTCTTTATTCATTAATTAATAGCAGTGGTAACAGATCTGAGCCATGAGTCTTGGCAGTTCTTTTGTTCACTTTTTTCTTCCGGGTGCTGTCATTTGCAGGATACAGCCCTTCAAGGTCCCCTGAGGAAAATAGGTAAGCTGGCACAACTCTCCCTCTCATGCACTTACTGCCATTTTTAAGTGTGTATGAGCTGTTCATCTCTTGCTTGTTTTTCTGTCTCTGTTGCCATCACAAAATCTTATTAGCAATAGATTAACTATTATTTTCACATTACTTTTTTACACAACTATCCTTGAGATTTATCTGTCAGTCAAAGATGAACTAGCGGATTTCTGGTGGTTTGTGCTTTTCTTCTCCAATCTTTCGATGTTATGAGCAATTTGGTATTTCAATTGAGTTGAGATATGATATGCTGGCAATGGCAGTCTCCATGTTCCGGAGTTAGATGTAATCTGATTCACAAAACATTGATTGTGGGGGTTGCTGCATAAATTTGTGACTAGAGTTAGCTTTGTTCAAAGGTATGAATATCTTTTTCTTATGGAAGTGTTTGCATAACATGCTGTTACCAAACTAGGATTTTCTTACTATACATCTATTATGCAATCGTAGCAACCTGGCTTGCTTATCGAGGTTGATGGATAAGAAGATCTTTATTTTGAGATTGGCCAATAGCTCCCGGAAAAAATGTGAATCGATTAAACCAAATGGCTTAATACTACTGAATGAGTCTTCCACGTCATCAAGGAAATGATTCCTTTTTCCAAATGGGACATTGATCAAGAGTGGGGCTGTTTACTGGTCCATTGGAAACCGCACTAGCTTAACATTTATAGGTTACTCTGCTCTCTATTGATATTGGAATGGTGTCACATATATTGTGATATGGAACAAAGCACTAGGTACCACTTCTCATAGAAGTGTTATGTAGGAGGTAGGCTTAGTTGGTTTCGAATGACAAATAAAGTGCATGACCAACCTCTTTCAATCAAGTGAAGCAACAGTTTTACCGCCATTAGATTTATGTAATATCTTTCAATACCATGAGTATGTGGTGGGATGAGTTGGAGCACTGATTTCGGTGATCTGGAAAGTGAATGGACCCGGCATAGAAGTGATGAACTGGAATGGCAGTTCATAAGTGGGGTATAACAATCCCATTAGGCTGCATTTGGTCATCCTAATTCAGATTGGGATGACATAGGATAAGGTGAGATTAGAAATCCTCCGAATGTCCTTCGGAATCTAGAAAATCCCATCCTGTGTTTGGTGCAACTAAGATAGTATTGAAAATCTTGGAAAATCAACTGTTATATCTAGTTGCTTTGGTCTCCATCCGCCACTTCCAACGCTCTTTGTAGTGCCCCAAGTTTGTCGTCCCATCCGTCACCCACTTGATTGGCATCCTCTTGGTTGCCATTGTTGACGCAGTCTTACCTCGAAGGTCAAATTCTGATAGTTATTGGACTGGAGGTGCTTATAAGGCTAAAAACAACGGCAATTTTTTCACTGTGCTGGTGCAAATATTATTCCTTTTGTGCCTTTACATCCTGAAGAACAAATTCAGTATTCAAAACATAACCCGGTGTCTTTATTCATCTAGCCAATTGGTCCAGTTCATCATTAGGTCTCCGGTGCCTTTGGGTGTGAAGTGTCACCCAGATAGAACTTGTGGCCTATATTTTTCACTTGAATCCAGCTATGGCTTCTTTTAAAAGACTTTTCAGTTTCATCTTCATTCTGATCTCTGCTGCATCTTCCCATAGACCTGCTGAGGCATATGTATTTAATAGCAAAATATAGGCAGCAGGGTCATCCGATTCCTGCTTTAAAATCATTGCTGCAGCTCGTTTTGCCAGTTCAATGCTGCCACGAGCTTGGCAAGCTCAAGGAATTGCACACCACACCAGTGTATCAGCCCTTAGAGTCGTTGAATTTATAAACTATAAACTGAAGGTTTTGACAAGGGATCCAGATCTGCCCAATAAGTCACTATGCATGCATGGTATTTGATTCTGGGCAAGATACTAAGTTCAGGCTCCTTTTCACCCTCGGTTGTCGGAAAACAAAGTGACGGCGATTTAGGGCGCGCGTTTGTTTGTGTTTCTATTTAAAATTGTTCTAGGAAACGGAAATAGAAAAATATTTGTTCCTGGGAACAATTTTTGAACAAAAATACGCGTTTGGTAAACTTGTTCCTGAATAAAAAATAAATGTAAAACATGTTTGGTAAATTTGGATAATTTTTTTATTTCTTTTATTTTTTCTATTTTTTTCTTTTTTCTTTTTCGTTTTTTTTTTCTTCTTTTGGGCCGCCTGCCAGGCCTTGGCCGGCGACCGGTCGGGCGAGGGCCGAGCTCGCCTGGGCCGGGCGGGGCAGGCGCGGCTCGCCGGCCACCGCTGCGAGGCCGAGGCTCGCCGGCCGCCGGGCGAGGTCGGCCTCGCCGCCCTGGGCGAGCTCGAGGCCGGATCCGGGCGAGATCGAGCTCGCCCAGCCGGCGCGAGGTCGGCCTCGCCTTGATCCGGCGAGGTGCGGCCTCGCCGGCCACCGCAGGCGAGGCCGAGGCTCGCCGGCCGCCGGGCGAGCTCGGCCTGCCGGATCCGGGCGAGATCGAGCTCGCCAGCCGGGCTGGGAGGTCAGCCGCCATGGCCGGGCGAGCTCGAGCTCGCCCGACCATGGCGAGGCCGACCCGCCCGCCTACGGCGAGCCTCGCCTCGCCGGGGACGGCGCAGCCTCGGCTCGCCGGGGCCGGCGAGCTCGCCGTGGCTGGGCGAGGCCGCCGCCCTCGTCGGCCGGTCGCCGGCCATGGCCGAGGCCGGCGACCGCCAAAAGAAAGAAGAACAAAAAAAAGAAAAAAAAACAAAGTGTTTCTCGATTTGTGTTTTGAAACAAGAAACAAGTTTTTGTGTTTCTTGTTTCTTTCTTTTGTTCCTCAGGAACAAAAAGAAAAAGGAATGTAAACGCACACAAACGCGTTGCTGTTCCTTTTTGGGAACAAAACAGAAATTTCTGTTCCCGGGAACGTAAATAAGTGCCAAACATGCAGGCCCTTACTGTTGTGATGGTGGTCCTTGTGGCCAACGAAGCAATATCTGGACGCGTCAACTCCATCACTCCATCATTGGAAGATAGTGGGGTTTGTTATGTTTTTTATATTTCTAAAGTCTTTAATCCAACCCGAGCTTATCCCAACCTCTCTCGGATTTTTTATCCAACTTTTATTCGGGTATATCTGGTCCGTAGGACTTCGCCAAACACTTGATAGGATAATTTGTTATCCTATACGGACTATCAAATGCAACCTTAACACTTGACCAAAATGAATAAATCAGGCTCATGACCTTATTTTCCATTCTCGACATGCATTTCTTGGTCATGTTTTGGATTGGCTGGGTTATTGATATACTTCTCCATTTATGCCATGATTTTTGTGATCTGCTTATATTCGAGCTCATTATTAAATTGCAGTGACAGAAAGCGCAGGAAGAAGCAGCATTTGGATGGTCAAAGTGATGCTTCAGATCTCAATCTTCCGGAGGAGGCTGAAGATCGAGAAATAGTAGGGAAATCTACATCGTCCCAGTCCAAGTTTGCTCTTCTGGATCAGGTAAGTGAAATCTTTTTGGTATCCTAGTCTTACTTAGTTTAGAATTTTTCTTAAAGTGTGTTCCTCGGAAGGAGTCTGGCTTTTTTGATCTTGGAACTGGATATGCAGTTAAAGCAGGTAAGGTCAGATATCAACATGCTGAAGCACCACAAGAATCAGCAAGAGGTGAGTTTATTGTTTACAGGAATGCTTTTATGCTTCTCTTGTTTTATATTTGTTTTTATCTATATGGGAGCTTCCATACTGCTCTTCTTTTCTATTCTTTTTTGAGTGTTTTGTCGCTTTAATAACTGCTAAACTTGGGTGCATTTATTTAATATGAAGATGTACCTGGAAGAACAACTTCAAGAGGCAGATAGTCTATCCTCTAAAATTCAGGAGCTTGAAGATCAGTTGCACAAAGAAAAGAAAGAGTGCAAAAAGGTAGGAAGCAGCAAGTCTGCTCTTTTCTGGCATTCCATGATGCATTGCGTCTGTGAGGAATCTATTCTAATGTTATTGTTTCTCCATTTTGCCTGGTCTTTTTTGACATGATCGGATGTTCAGGATCACATCAAAGATCAAGAAATTCGTCAAAGCGCATCAGCGATATTCACGATCACAAGATGAACTGAAAAGGCAAAAGCTCTTTTCTTTTTATTTTCATGTTAATCTTTGACTTACGTATGCATGTTTACTTCCATGCATTTCGAATTGCTTCCAGCTTCAGAGAATTTCTTTTATTCATGGTTTTATCATCATTCTGAATTTTGCAGATCAGAACTCCAACTCCACAATCTGGGAGATCAGCTTGGCATGGATGCTATTGGTGTTGGAAACAATGAAGAGGACTCGAGTGTCAACATCGTCAGTGATGGAGAGCCTACTGGGAATTATGTTGCTAGCCCAAAGAGTATGTAATGAAATTCTTTGATTGTTTTTACCAGATAGATGATACTTTTTATTTGACTAACTAATTGCTGGTGTTTACTGCATTGTTCTTCCTATCTTTTTCCACTTCCTCTGTTTTTGGCTTAGAAAATTAATGTCATGTTGAAAAGGGAAGTAAGGATACAATTTATTGCAAAGGCTTGCCAAATGAGTTGGAACTATATCCTTCTGTTAGTTTTTTAAGTCTTAACGAGTATGGGAAAGGGAGGTCGATATGATTTTGTGGTCAAGTTGCCAGGAATCCAACTAAAGATCAGAGGATCTGGGCTCACTACTTCCTCATTTATTTAGGGAATGCATTAGTACAAGAAAACAGCAACTATCTTTTAATGATAGATACAGTTTTGCAAATTTCCGAGTCGTTGAAAGATGGAACTATCTGCATTCTCCAAAGTTTGGATGAAATATAAACTAGTGGGATAATTTTCATTTTATGGGACGAGTAGGTCTTGTGTCTGATGTTACTCATTTTTCTTGTTTGCTTGCATTTGTTTGTAAAACTTGCGATGTGAAACAGGTAGATTAAAGTATTCACAGGGGAAAGCATATCCTCAAGTGAATGATGACAAAGATGAAGAGGGGAATGGACAAAAGAATGGTCCTAAGCAAGCTGATGAAGGCAAGAGTAAGAGAGAGAAAGCTGTATCTTCTAGCATTTCTTCAGCAGAGAAGGTTCCCTTTTGTTCCTAATGCCTCAAATGTTTTGTATTTGAGATGATACAATTGTCTTTGTGTTGGTCATTAGAATTTTGTGATTGCTTGCTTGAGATATATTTCTTTTTCTTTCAATTGAAGGTTCTGCCTAAAGGACCTTTGATTGGGATGACACTACCACCAACAGGCATGGCTGCTCATGCTATTGATGAACTTGCTGATATTGAAGAAGAGAACATTGAATTAACTGAGCTTGCTTCAGCAGGAAATGAGGTGGCTGTATCAAAAGGCTTTCCTTCATCAATACAGTCAGTGCCCAGTGTTCACAAGAATTCTTTTTCTCAGGTATGTTTTCATCTTTTTTCAGCATTATTGCTAGGAGGAAGAGAGGATAGATCTGTTTCATGGGATTTGGTTGAACGAGTTGGTGTTCACCTAATTTGGTCTTGCAAATTGTTACGATTGTTCTCTGGGTCCTTCTGTCTTGCAGAACTATATGTTCTGAACTGATGACCACAGTACGCTATTGTCTTGGTTTTTTTGGTAAATAGTGGCTGTATTTGCTTCTTATATGGGTATTTTCTCTTGCAGTATAAGCATAATAGTGAGAACGTGGACTTGAAGGGGCTGGGGGAGGAGACAGTGAACGTGGATAATGTGTAGGATCATCCCATGCCTTAGATACGATTTATTATCTTTGTGAGATTCTGCGAGCCTTACATTTTCGGGGGACCTGGCTTGTGTACAGCATTTAGTTAGTGGGATGTACTCCTCTTATATGTACCTTCTTACTATTCTCAGTAGCATTAATTTGGAAACTGGAAACATGATGAACTGTAGTCCTCCTTTGATCAAAGACGTTGTAACTTGTGTCACTTGCCAAATCGTGTTAGGCTACCTTTTATCCTCCTATGTACATAGGGTGAAATCTCGTTGAAACATCTTGATGTGTTAGCCAAGATGACTTAAATATGATGAACTGTAAGTCCTCCTTTGATCAAAGTCCTTGTAACTTGTGTCACTTGCCAAATCGTGTTAGGCTACCTTTTATCCCCCAATGTACGTAGGGTGAAATCTCGCCGAAACATCTTTGATGTGTTGCAGTATTCTTAGTAATTTAAGTCATCTTGGCATTGTGACCTTGATCCATTAAACCTCTAATTTCCCAAACTAAGCTCGAAGATTATGCTGCAAAACAAGTTAAGAAATGAAATGACTATGTTATGTACTTTCTTCATGACTAAGAAATGAAATGACTATGTTATGTACTTTCTTCATGACTAAGAAATGAAATGACTATGTTACGAGGGAAGAAGTAAATTCTAAATGTCAAAATTGGCACTGGTGGATAATTAATAAGTATCAAAACTTTTAAAAGATACACTTAAATGTTACTTTTTTAAGAAATTGGATACTTAAGAATCAATTTCGGTGAGGTTTGCTGGAAATTCAATGTGACCGTCTACGTGTCTTGCAGGAATCTATTTAACAATCCTTGTTTCAAAATGATGTTGTCTCGTTCCCAAATTTAATTTTTAATATAAATATTAATTAAATTAAATTAAGAAGGACTAAATTTAAAATAAGGGTGAAATTAGCAGGGGGCTTCTATGGTCCTCGTTGTTGCCACCGCCCCACCATCGATGAAAAGGATCGGTAACAATAGGACAAGGGTTGGCTGGGATCACCACGGCTCTAGCTAGTGGTTGGTGACCTTGGTTGACCACAGGTGAGGGGTTGTGGCCTTCACCCAGATTGGGCCAAGGGTTATTGCCACAACTAGCGGTTGCTATTGGCCCCTCTGGGTGAGAGTCGATGACTATCCCTCAATCTAGGGGAGGGCTATGACCCCTTGTCTCAAATTTGGGTGAGGGCATGTGCTCTCACCGACGCTGGTTGGGATCACCGGCTCCTAGCTAGTGGTTGGTGACCTTGGTTGACCACAGGTGAGGGTTGTGGCCTTCACCCGCATTGGGCCAAGGGTTATTGCCACAACTAGCGGTTGCTATTGGCCCTCTGGGTGAGAGTCGATGACTATCCCTCAATCTAGGGAGGGCTATGACCCCTTGTCTCAAATTTGGGTGAGGGCATGCAAGCTCTCACTGGCAGTTGGCCTCGGCCAGGGTCACCGACCACTGGTCAACCCTCGCCATATTGTCGCTGGCCCTTTTCGGCAATGGTTGGGCGGCAGTGGCGGCGAGGACCATAGAGGCCCTCGCTAGTTTCCCTCTCTCTCTCTCTCTAAAGACATTAATATTAATATTAAAAATCAAATTAAAATTAAAATGACGTTATTTTGGGCTTATCTAGCTACGTCGATATCACATGGATAATTTTTTTTTAAAAAGAAATATCACATCATTTAAAATTCTTGTCGAAAAATGCCATGGCTAGAAATTCTCCACGTTTGGCATTTAAATGTTCATTTCTTCTTCGATTTTGATATTTGAGTGTATCTTTTAGAAGTTTCGGTACTTATATGTTCACCTGTGCCAAGTTTTAGCATAGAGGGTGTTCACATCTTGAAATTCAGGAATCCACTGTACAAGTCAACCAAAGTGAAAATGAACGATATTGATGGTCATTGCACAAGTATCGTGGTATGTTATGTGTTGCAATTACTTATTTTTCAGGGTCGAACTTTCCTTCAGGTTACAGAGTAAGCTTGTGGCTTAGCTCTAAAAGCAATGCCTGCGTGTCACTATAAATTGAGAGTTTGGGTGGAGTCCTCTGGTGTGCATATAAAACACCCCAAAAAAGTCACAAGAGTTTTCAACGTCATGTGTAAATATGAGAATTCTTTAGAGTTCTTCCAGCGAGGGTGTGTAAATACAAGAGATCTTAAGAGTTCATCAAGTGATGGTGTGCTTGTGATAGTTGTGAGGATTTAACGTGCGAGAAATACCGTTAATATATTAATTGTAATCCTTTGACTATAAAGGAACAGTTTCTGGATAAAGGTCCCATGGTTTTTTCCACATTAGGTTTTCACCTAGAAACTTCGGATGCATTGTTCTTCTTATTTTTCGTTTACTGTGTTATTTACGCCTTTCTGCAAGACATACGGTCATATGTTCTGAAGGCAAACGGGTGCATACTTCAACATAGGCGTGTTGCTCTTGCGGACGAGTGCTTAAACCATCGGGCAGAAAACGAGAGGGCTACACAGCCTTATATTAATATGCGGGTGTGAAGCAGAGAGTTGGGCAAAATACACGGGAGAAGCATACGGTCGTGTACAAATAAACGGCCAGAGACGGTAGCTTTGCAATTTTGAAGACTCATCAATATACGATCGCATATTGTGGGATTCTGAAAGTTAGAATTTCGCTACGATTGATTACGATCTGGCTTAATTTACAATAGTTACAAAAATTTGTCATAATATCATAATTTTTTTTTACTTAATTATGAGGACACGTTAAAGTATTATACAATACACCCAATATACCCAATTGGATAGGAGCCAAAATAAAGAGGAAACCAAGTGCTCGTGTGCGAGATGCAATGAGCGAGAGAAAGAGAAGAAAGTGAGGCCAGCGGTGATCGTCGAAAAATCGGATAGCCATTTCAGTCCCGATTTCCATGAAATTCTACTGCAACGTTTGTGGCGATGTGTGCTATGTGTTAAACGGTGCCAAACGTTGAAAAGCCTCCTCCATCAGTGTATTCTTGGCATTATTGCTCAGTAAGATCCGGCTGCCCTTTCCTCTATATTATTGCAATCCACCTAGGGGCGAGATAGGCTTTGTTGTTGCAGTCATCGAAGATAGTTATCTTGATGATATATTGTGTAACCTCTAGTGGGACAAGAGAAGGCCTATTGCAACTCCGCTTTGCATACCGGAAGTTTTCGGCGATCCCGCTAAGTGGGTTTTTCCCAACTGGGGCTCTCACGTTAAAATTCTATGTCGGAGTCTGCATTTTCGCTTCATTATTATACTATAGCAGTGTTTATTGTGCTAATTTATTTGCGCAGAGAGGGGAGAAAAAAGTTCCCTAGTGTGGTGTGATCGCACCACGGTTTGTTCTCAGCAGGTTTTGTATAGAGTGCAGCTTTCCGAATTAAGAGCGATGTCCCTCACTATGGTAAGTTGTACAATTCTTCATCCAAAGTCCCGAAAGACCGGCTATTATCAATTAGCCTCTCAGTTCACTCTTTGAAGCTATCTGCGCTACAAGATGGTTAAGACAAAAGAAGATAGCCCGACGGAGGTAAGGTTTGTCACCCGAGTTCAATTGGGGATGAGATTACTATTTTCGGGTGGGTAAGGAATTAGTGAAATGGAGAAAATTTATTCACATAAACAACTAATTAATTAAGAATAATTTTCTTCATATATGACTGTAAAACATCGAGATCAATAAGTACAACGGAATTAAAGCATATATGTTTGAGTCATTACTTCACTTGAAGAAAAATAGATTTTTTTGATAATTAAAGATCTATCAGAATACCAGATCTTATTTTCTATGATGCAGTTTTCAATAGTATTAAAGCAATTGATAGGTATAATCTACCGTTTTATAAGCTAGAGATGGGACATAGCAAACCTTGATTAATAGTGTCAACCGAGCTCATCCTATTATGGGTTTCAGTTAAACAAAATTGCCTATATCTCGCTACTCAATTAGGCCCGTTTAGATGCTAATACCCAATTCAATAAATCATTGTAAGGTTTAACAAATATTGAAATAACCATTATCTGATTATTTAAAATAGAAAATTAATTAATTAATGTAAGTTCATATTATAGAAAATTTCCAACATTATCCCACTTGAGCTATATTAATTAACTTATTTTATTTTGAAAAAGATTTTATATTGAAAATGACATTATTGGGTTAATAATTGAAAATTTTGTTTTATGTTGCCACAACTTTAAAAAAAATAATATTCTAAAAACGTTATCTCAAAACCAATTCGATCATATATAACCTTAGTATAAGACTATGGAGATGAATATGTTAATAAAATACTACTACACATGACTTTCCATAATCACATATAATAAGCATTATATTTTCATGAATCATGTGCCTAGTAGTGTAGTAAGAAATAGTGCCAACATATGATCAAAATATACACTATTTTTTTTTATCGGTTCTCATTGCAATTCCTCAATAACATGAAACTACATTAACACAATTTCTAAACAACATGAAATTGCACGACTATGTCACAATTCAACATGAGATTTCATAATAAGTGATATCCAATCATCTTTAAACTAAAATTTGTTTAAAGCTACCATTTTATACTTCAATTTCTCAATCAACAAGAGAAATGATAGCAATAGAATTAACAATAATAATCATTAAAAATAAATGCTTTAATAGACATTATAAAAGCATTATCAATTTGTATATAACTATAATACTCAAAAATACAAATTATATAGCCCCCACTAATAAAAGAAATAAAAAAGAATCTAAAACACTCATATTCTTTACACGTTCTTCAAACAAAATGGGTTGTAAGCCTTTTGTTAGGGGATTAGCTAACATAAACTCAGTTATGATATTTTCAATCACTATATCTCACATGTTTACCAAGTCTTTAACAATATAATATTTGATCTAGTTAACATTTCAACTGTGACATCTTGTTATTTATAGCAAAGGTCCTGTTTGTCACACATAATGCGATATGATCAATTATGGGCAATAAGCAATTCAACAAAAAATAATTAGTACATTATAAACTCTCATTTGGGCAGAGTGTATATTGTATCATTACTTTTCACAACATGAAATTTATAAAGTAGTAACAAGGAGAATTACATATAATTGTCAATGATTTATTTTCTTTTGGACAGACAAATCATTTGAATTATATGTCTCCATAATATCAATATAGATAAGAAGTACATATAATATTCAAAACATTTATCCCCTTTGGGCAGATAAATATTTTTCAATTACACATCCTCATCTTTTAAATTTAGGAATTAATCTTCATGTTTTTTTGCCAAATTAATATATACAATAACTCCCTTTGGATAGGTGATTATATATATTAATTTTTATCAATAGGAAATTCCAAAAAATTATGCCCAAAATTCATCAAACAAAATGAAATAATTTACAACATGTGCTTTCCAACATCATATTGCATTTATCAAACAACAATTTTTGCCACAATTTTTTAAAATCTTTATTTTTATTTTAGTATTATTTTAATATTTCGGACCCTCCCGAGGGCCCTGACCTTCGCTCGGCCCGTAGACCCGCAGGAGCCCACGCGGGCCGTTGGAACGGGCCCATAACTTCTTTTAATTAAAATTGGCCCACGAATTGGGCTATAGGCCCAAAGGAAATTAGATTGGGCTCACGCCCATTAAAAAACAATATAAGGGTTCTGGGCATAGTCCAGAACTTGAAACATAAAATAAAAAAGAAAGGATGGGTTACCAACGGGGTAAGCGAATGTTGATATCCAGAGACAAGAATAAAAGATGGGCTTAATTGGGATGATGACCTCTCCTAAGATCCCTGCTCTACCAACTGGGTAAGCGAATGTTGATATCTTCGAAAAATGGTAAGACTTCTTCGACCGGAGGTGTTTTCTTATCGATGACCTCGCGCAGCCACTTCAACGACCAAGGTGGATTCGCTCATCATGCGACTCTTTTGCTTAAAATCAAGCGGGCTGTTGTGGAGAGGAACGGCCTGTTCCAACACCTGCTGACAACATTTCAGCTTTGTTTTAGGACACAGACGCATACTGTAACAGCAAGCATAGAAGTACCACGAACACATCAGCAAACGCTAAACATAACCAATATTGATTTTGCTTCCTCTTTTCGATCTACCCCAACACGCAGTTCTTGAAGCTTCATCTAGACGCAGAACCCTGGCCTTGAGTGGCCTTCTCTTGCCAAAAGTCGCCCATTCTAATGGAGTCTTGAAGTTTTTCTATCTACCAAAGACCTTTCAGCAGCAGAGTGGAAGATTGGGAATGGAAATTTGGTTAAGATCTCCAGATTCTTCACCAACGACCAATGCAATGTAACGTCATTGATATTGCAAAGGAAAGCTGTGGAAACAGATCAAAATTTTCCGAATATGGCGGACTGTGACCAAACCCTCTGATCTCCAAGGTTGTAGACATAAAATGATCGCAGAATTCCAAAGAGAGCAGTGCTTCGTCTACTCTTTGAAAGTCATGTATTCACTTGGACATCCACTTTCTTTTCGATCAGGACACAAAGCATTCAGATTGTTGAAGTACAGAATTGGTCGAGATGAGCTCATTATCTCGGTGTCCCAGAGTGGGAATTCCGCAGCCATATTTATCCGCGAATCATGAACCTGCTAAAAGATTACTCTCTCTAAATCTGAGGTGGGCACCTTCCTGAAAGCTGATGTCACGAAATCCTAGCACTGCAATTGTCCTCCACTCCTGAAAAAGTTTTCCCCATTGTATGGTCACAGAGTCTCATAGAGTACACTCCCTGATCTTCACTTCGGATCAAGCCCCCTGATTTAGTTGGGGCAATCAATTTTAGAGTAGGTAGCTTCTAGATTAAAACCCCGGAACGGTTTCCTTAAGAACTAGCCTAGACCCAATTCGGCCAGTTCCAAGGCTGATCCGGGAATGCTGGGCCTATCTATTTTTCCCCCTTCCGTATCATTGTTTTTATGAATAAAGAATATTTATTCTCACTTGCAATTTAAAAATTTCCATTACAACAAATAAACATACGACTAACTAAAATACTTCGACATATGTTGTCAGTCGAGTGTCTGAGTTATAACGTTACAACAAATCAAACAGCAGAACTCTTGGGAACAACAGAACAACAATATTAACATAAGTCTTGGGCTCTTGAACACAACAAATAAGGTCTCGACAAAAAAAAACAAAAACACACACACACACACACACACAACAAACAAAGTAATAAACTACACAAAAGTTTCAATAAACATATCCTAAACCTAAGATAAATATTAAAAGCACAAAGCACGTAACATGAATTATAGAACTTCATTCCTCGTTTGTCCATGAAAGAGTGATCCAAGTTCTAATCTCCTGAAAAAAAAAGAGAACAAATATAGCTAATCACTAAACAATAGTTTCAAATTAAAATTACTATACATTGAACTCGAACAATTAATACTATATATTCATTCAACTTATGCTTTTAATCTCTATTTATTAATAATCTGATCATAAAGACAATTTATATATAACGACAAATTAAGCATTCATTTATTAGAAATACAAAAGAAGATATTACAAGATAAAAAGAAATATTTGACTTACTAAACTCAAATTAGATCTTCGAGGTTCCAAATCGGAGGACGTATTTCCTTGATTAATGTCCCAGAGTGATTCAACTCAATCAACGTCTTTAGCTCCCCAACAGCATCCACCTACCAGTTAAGACTCATATATTAAGATGATTAGTTGAAAGAGCAAATGAATCAGGTGAAATTGTACCATGATTTCGACCCATTCGCTCCAATGTTCTGTAATGATATTGCCCGAAAGCTTGAGAACAACTAGGTGATTCAATGCAAAGTTGGTTGCTTGAAGTTTCAGAGGACAACTATGCCAACAAAGCCGTCTTAGTCCTAGAAGAATATCCTCAAATTTGCCAGCAAAGTTCCCTCCATCCAATTCAAGAAACCTCATATTCATGAGATTTGCAAAACCTATGTGTGTAAAATTGTGTCTTGATCTCCATGGTGTGAGTGCTACTACATTTTCTGTTCCCTGACGATCAAAATAATATTAGATTATGTCTTTTGATTAGAGCAATGAGTTTGGATCCGTTAATTGTTACATAAGATAATAATGATTGTATCTAATGGTTTTCCGCTTACTCAGCAACGAAACTGATCTATTTACAGTTTTTTTTTTAGCTATTGTTGAGTAGGATTGAGGAACTTGGAAGGTTGAGGTTAACTTTAGTTTGATCTGCTTGCTCTGCCATAAACATCTTATCCTATTCTGCAACTGAATTATATGAAGACAATGAATTGAGTTCGATAGGTGACCCACAACCAAGAAGGCAGAACCCTCCCACATGTTAGTAATTCCAGTCCCTAAGTCTTTACCTACTTAATTTTGTTCTGGAATCAATTAAGAAATGCAATATTTTAGCACATAAACAGCATTATCTTTGGAGATAAAAGGCCAAAAGGGTGTGAACAACTTCAGAGAATTAAAAGGTACATTCCACCTACCTGGTACATATAAGCATACGAAGCAACGAAATCGTGCAATGAGACGAAATGACATTAACAAACTACGCGAAAAGATAACAACAAAGAAGCACAATCCAAAAGATTACAGGAAAAATAGCATCAAAGCATTACAGAACATAAAGATTCCATATTGTCTTTCTGAGTTTTGGAAATTAACCTACCTGCCATTCCTCAACACCCTGCAGGCTTTCAGAGTTCTATTTCTTGACTGCGATCACGGACCCACTGCCGCTTCTTGTCGATGGCTTCTCTTTGAGACATCCTTTGTACACTTTGCCGAATCCTCCTTCTCCGAGCACCATATCGGATTTGAAATTCTTGGTTGCTGCCTTCAACTCCGAGAAAGTGTAAATCCACAGATTTGGGTGCTGCAAGATCTGCCCATTAGGAAAAGCCTCGTCCCCACCCGACACGGAGAAGCGGCTGTTACGAGAAATATTGCTGCCGCCTGAAGATGTCGTGTTACTGGTTGTCTGGGAGATGACCCCGCAAGAACATAAGTCCAAGCAAGAACCCCGAAGATAATTAGAAGTCATGAATTGAGACAATCAAGCATAAGTAAAGACAACCCAATCAGCCAATTGCTGGCTTAGGAAGGACATTTAAGAAACTACAGGGGCAAGAACCACATGCACAGTGAAATTTTTCTGATTTGTGCATATATACAAATCAAAAAAATTGTAAAGTTAAATTGATAGGTACGATTATGTAACAGAAAAGTCAAATGGTCTTTTAAAACCAATTTTTATTGTTGACAGATATTTTTGTCTCATTTAAGTAATTTGAAAATGGGTGCACAATTTATTGGAGAAAACGGATAATTAAGAAATTTCTCTTTTAAGGAAAAGCATAATTGATTCGCTAGTTTCTTCTATAGCACAGGCTTCTTAGCTAGTTAAAAATGGAGAAGGTGTGCAAGAGAGATGACATCTTGGTTGTACTCACCTTTTTAGCTTGTGCTTTGTCCAGGGCCATATCAAGAAACCCCAATCTACTTGGATCTTCAAGTTTCCTCATCTCTCGACGAATAATCTCTCTTCCAAGATATCTTGACTGATTAAGCATCCATATGTTATCACGATCAGCAATCTTGATTGAGGACTTATTAATAAGGACATCAATTTCGACTTCCCGTATAAAGAAATGAGCTCTCCATATTGCATTAGTTTTTTTCTTATTGACAAAGAAACTTGCGCTGTCCAGAAAATTTTGTTTTGCCTCGTATCCAGATGCATTGTAACTTATCTTTGACTTCCATTGGACTTCTTGGAGAGGCAGTTTCTTCAACTTCTCCACTATGCTTTTCCACTTTGCTTTACTTTGGGTATGGAGATGAGTACCGATAGCGAGCAAAGCTCCGTGAAGATTCTCGTGAAAGGAGTGATTTTCAAATCGAGGATGCCACCTGTATCGTACGTCACTGAAGTCATGGATTAGATCCTTAATACCAACTAGATGAGTGAGGAAATCACGTTTTTTTATTGTGGTCTTCTGTGAAACCTCTTGAATAATATCTTTAATGACCCCAACTTGCCTATCATATTCATGAAATGTAGCACATGAGACTAAATATAAGCAATTAGGACTTCATATAGAAGCAAATAATTATAACTAGTCACTAGTGTGCCAATACGTATTTTCCATGTGACATTGGTGATGGATGTACCATCACTCTTAGCACATATACTGAATAAGGCTTAAAGAGTTAACCTAAACAAATTAAATAAGAGAAATGTCTTATTTGAACCAATCACTTGAGGCATCCATTGGGAGTTCATCAGCATGGACATAGTCTTGGCCTAGTAGTTGAAAATGATGTACACAAACCTGCGTGCTTGTGTGCGCTTCTCTTCTAATACACAATCGGAAGTATAGATCTAATGGTTATCGAATAAATAAATAGATAGTTAAATAAAACAAGATCATGTCAATACCTTTGATCTTTTAAATGCCATCCCTTAATTCTATCCACCGTTGTCGAAGCCTCCTTCCAAGGCTTTAATCGAAAGCAGTCATATCTCTCCTCCTGCTTGTTTAGGGCGCTTTTCTGCAGCTTTGTATCAAACGTAACATCCGAGCGATCCACGTCATAAAATATTGGTATTATCTTTTTCCGGCAAGTGCTTTTCACCATGCATGCCAGCTCTTCAAGACACCATTTACTCGAAACGTTGTCTTTGGAAAAAACTGGAACAAATATTTGGGAGCTTTTTCGTACCGGCAAGATCTCCCAGATCTTTTTGATCGGCTGTAAATCCTTGCTGTCCATAAAAGGACGGATTGTTAGACGGGATAGGTGCTCATAAAGTAAAGCCGCCACTGTACGACGGTTGTCGAGTCCTCGAAAGCTCAAAAATACTTCGTAGCGACCAGTTGTACTTCCTGAGTAGACTTCTTCGTCCCTCCTCCTTTTGCCCGCACGTAACTCCTCGTTGTCGTCTCTGAAAGGAGGTAGTTCCCCGTTAGCTGTCCCAGATAGATACGACTCAGTTGACGTCCTTAACTCCCCACCAACATCTGATAGCGAATTTAGACTTGTATAGTTCAATAAAGGCAAGGATTCAGGCAAATGACGAATATTGACTGTCTCCAGAAATTCAACTGATCCTGTATCCTCCATTGATAGACTTGGCAAACCTCTTAGATTGCCGATCAAGTCTGGCAAATGACGAACACTAGGATCCTGCATAGGCAAATCCCTCATCAGTTGTGTTCTTATGGAAAAACTGTTCATCCGTAATGTCAAATTTTCGAGGTTCCAAATAAAACAAGGCAGGTTCCCAATAATTGTCCCAGATAGATCCAACTCAGTCAATGACTTCAACTCCCCAAGAGCATCCGACAACGAATTTAGATTAGTACAATTGACCAAGCACAAGTGCTTAAGATCCACCAGCCCTTTGATTGTGTCTGGAATTTCAACTAATCATGTATCCTCCATTACTAGCCTTGACAAACCTCTTATATTACCTATCGAGTTCGGCAAATAACAAACACTATGACCCTGGATTAAGATGAGCTCTTTCAGGTCAGTCAGACAACCAATTTCCTTGGGCAACTCTCTAAGACGTGGACACCATTTGATTTTCAAGTAATTCAATCGTTGTAGTTCACCAATCGAGGGATCAATTTCTTCTAATCTCAGGAAATCTTTCAACACCAATCTCTCCAAAGTTATAAATTCAGAGAAGCGAGGAGTTTTCATCAAGGATCTAGATCCTGCAATTTTCAAAACTTTCAGTTTATTGGCTTCCTGCAAAACAACAATCAACTTAATACTGTCATGACTCTATATGCATTGCAAAATAGGTGCATCTCATCATATATTAAGATGATTAGTTGAAAGAGTAAATGAATCAAGTGAAATTGTACCATGATTTCGACCCATCTGTTCCATTCTTCCGTGGTGATATTGCCAGAAAGCTTGAGAACAACCAGGTGATTCAACACAAAGTTGTTTACTTGAAGTTGCGGAGGTCAATTTTCCCAACAAAGCCATCTTATCTCCGACAAAATATTGTCACAGTTGCCAGCAAAGTTGCCCCCATCCAATTTGAGAAACTTTACGTTCATGAGATTCCCAAAATCTTCACGTACGAAATTGCGTTTTGATCTCCTTGGTGTGAGTGCTACCGCATTTTTGATCCCTGATGGAAAACATAATATTAAACTATGTCTTTTGACCCGAGCAATGAATTCAGGTCCATTAGACGTTAAATAAAATATTGCTTCATATGAAATTCGATGTCTTTATTGTGCATATTAGATGACTGTATATATGCTTTCAAATAAAAATATACACTAGTTCTTCGAACTATTGCGTTTTTTTTGGGGGGGTATAAAAACTATTGTGTCTAATCATATTAAATATTTATGCCATAATAATGATTCTTTTTTATTCCATGGAACTGATGTATTTACTTAGTAATCTGCTCTCTCGGCAAGTAAAACGGATCTATTTCCGGTTCTTGCTGATGTTGAGTAGGATTGAGGAACTCGGGGGCTGAGGTTACTTTTATGAAAATGCACTCTAGAAGCGTGGAATTCTTTTTATATTAAATTTGATTGAACTCGGGGGCTGAGGTTACTTTTTGTAACATCAGCGATGAATTTGTATGAGGTTGATGTTTGTAGACTTTAGTCTAAAAGAATAATTTTCAAGTATAGTTTGAGGTATAAAGGATAATGTATTTTTTAATATCCAAGGTGTCACATCTTCACTCAATATATAATTCATGGTTACTTAGTGGATACTAAAGTAAACAATGATGATACCTGCTAAATTGAATTAGGCTTTTGAAGCGAGAATTATTTTAGATTTACCGGAGATTATTAATATAATCTTTAAAAAAAAACGTACTTATTTACATCCAACTCTTTCATATAACCTAAAGAATTTTCTAACCTAAAGACTTTTCTTTTTTTTTGAATGTGCATTATCTAGATAGAAAAAGATAGATTTTGCTACTTTTTAAAAAAAGACCTCATCTATACCAATCAGAAAAATTGTAAATTTAAAAGATAGATTGGATAGATATGATTATGCAATGGAGAAGTTCAAATAATCTTTTAAACCCATTGTTTTTATCTTATTTAAATAATTGTGGAAATGGGTGCTCTATTCACCGGTGAAAAAGGGATAATTAGCAAATCTGTTTAATAAATTAACACGTTTTTCTATAACGGGCTTCTTTGCTTGTAATAAATGAAGAAGGCAATATGCAACAGAGATGAACTCTTAAACGCACAGTAGAGCAGAAAAGAATAAGACGGTGTTGTTCGCATCATACCTTTTTTTCGCTTGGGGCGTTTCCAGAAACCACAATCTACTTCGATCTCCATGAGTTCTGATATTCTCTTGACGGATAATTTCCCTCCCAAGATCTGTTAATTGATCATGCATCCATATCCTATCACGATCAACCTTGATCAAGGACTTACGGATAAGGATGTCAATTTCAACTTCCGGATAAAAGGAGCAAGCTTCCCACATATACATTGCATTAGTTTTTTTCTTGTTAACAAAAAAACATGCAATGTCTAGAAAAATTTGTTGACCTTCACATCCAAGTGCATCATAACTAATCTTTAACCTTTGTTGGACCTTTTCATGAGGCACTTCCTTCAACTTCGTCAATGTGTTTTTCCACTTTGCTTTACTTATTGTACGAAGATGTGAACCTATCACCTCAAGCGTCAATGGAAGTCCTCTGGTGAGTTCAACAACTTGTCTTGAAAGATCATAAAGATCGTAAGGAGCTGAATCTGTGTTGAAAGCAAGCTTGTTGAAAAGAAGAAAAGCATGATCAAAATTCATTTCCTTCATTTCATAAAGCAAAATTTGTGTAGACTGTGTTAAGATATTTTCTTCCAATCCTTCCACATTAGTCATAGGAATATCTCTAGTTGTAATGATGATCATACTTCCCGGACCATACAAATAAGAATTCGTAGCTAGTTGCATGAATTGATCAATTTCATCCATATCATCCTAAACAATTAGGACACGCTTGTTAGGTAATCTTTTTCTAATCATATTAGTCCCTTCCTCACAGTCAAATGTCTCGGGAAGTGAGAAACCGAAAAGATCCGCTGCTAATTTTCTTTGCATTTTTACAATGCCACTTCTTGAAGATGACTCTCGGATGTTCAAAAGAAAGGAGTGACCTTCAAATTGAGGAGCGAGTTGGTTGAACACTGCCTTGACAAGAGTTGTCTTTCCAATGCCACCTATCCCATAAACAATGACAAATCGTACATCACTAGTACCACAACTTAACAATTTCTTAATGGCTTCTATACGATCATCAATTCCAACTAGATCAGTGGGCAAATATCTTTTTCTTATAGCGATCTTCTGCAAGACCTTTTCAATGATGTCTGCAATGACCTTGCCATGCTTGCTGCATTCATGAAATCGTTGCACATAAGACAATGTATAAGCAACTATGATTTCATATAAAAGCAAATAATGATAACTAGCATGCCCTTCTGGATTTTCCATGAGGTATTTGCCATGGATGTTCATAAATCGCTTGTTTCACATGTATCAATTAAGGCTTCTCTTATGGATGCTGAGTATTGCCTAAAAAGAGTTTATCTAGACAGTTTGAATAAGAGATATGTCGTAGTAGAGCAAAACCTCTTGAGGAAAACTTTGGGAGTTCATCAACCTGTAGATAATCTTAGCCTAGTCGTAGTAAATGATGTGTACAAACTTGCGTGCTTGTGTGTGCTGCTATTCTATTACACAACAGGAAGGTCAAGCTAATAATTAGCCAATAGATATATAAACGGATAAATAAAAGAAGCATGTCGATACCTTTGACCTTTCAAATGCCATCCCTTGATTTGAGCCACCGTTGTCAGAGCCTCCTTCCAAGGCTCAACTATAGTGCAGCCAAGTTCCTCCTCATGCTCCCTCAGAGCACTTTTGTACAGCTCCGTTTCAAGCTTAACATCCGAGGGATCCACATCGAAAAAGATGGGTAGTATCTCTTTTTTAGTAGATTGGCGAATGCACTCCACTATGCATGTTAATTCTCGGAGGCACCATTGACTTGAAGCATAACCTCGAGAGAAAATAATAATGTATATTTGGGAGCATTTTATTGCTCCCATGATCTCTGAGATGTTTCTGGCCGGCCCTAACGCTTCCTCGTCCCTAAAAATGTGGATTCCTGCCTGTTTCATGAACACATAAAGACAATCTGTAAATCCGTCACGAGTGTCTGGTCCTCGAAAGCTCAAGAACGCGTCGAACTCGCTGCATGTTGCAGTCCCTGAGTTGGCTCCTACGTCTCCCATCTGCCAACACGGATGGATGTTGCCGGTGACTTCTTTTTGTCGTACTTAAGGAGATTTCCACAGCGAGAAAGACTTGCCGCCTGAGGTTATTCATAGAAGTATAACATAATAAAATATATATATTGGTTTTTTCAATCTATGACTAACAAAGTACTATTGGTTTGGGACCTGAGTATGTTTTAAAACTGTTTCGTCTGAACTCTAGGATGCAAAATTCGGGAATATTCTCTAGGGTGAGGGAAGAAAAAATTTCTGTCCAATTAGGGGGACAGTGCATGCGGGCATCAACATATTAAAATAAGGAATGCATCCAAGTTAGGCACCGGGTTATTGGATTACCATCAAAAGCCCTTGTTGAAACTTGCTTCTTACTGGTTAGACACATGCTTTGCATAATGTCTAGATTGGCATGTCTAACTAGTACCCCTTGGTTCTAGATACTGTGCGATTTGAGTGGGATTTGGTGCCTACTCTAAGGTGGAGGTCATGGGTTACATCTCTTTATTTATTCATCGTTTCTAAATAAAGAACATAAGATCAGTTCTAAATTTCCAGTTGAAGTGGTCCGATCGCTCATTGCTATTACATTATTTATGTAGAAAAAAAATCATAGATATCAAACCAATCGGCATGCAGTATACACTATACCTGTGCTCGATGTGACTCGGATGACTAATTCAAATTTTATCGGACCATCCCATAAGACTGGTTTTTATTTTTTCCCGTGACAGTGTGGATTAACATTAAAAGCCCACTCTTAAGCGTGCTTGTGCAGGCGAAAGCGCAAAGCTATGTCTTGGAAATAGTCCTTGCCTAATAAAACCACGAGATGCAATTAAATCTGATAGAATAAACTTTAGTTGAAAAGTACGCCACATTCGAAAATCACAAAAGAACCTGTCACCTTATACAATTTTTGGCTTGTAGTTGATGAATTGCACACTGAATAAAGAAAATGTTAATATTATGAAAAGTCCAAACTAGTACGTCTATGATATATTTACTCCAAATTAATTTTTAATTATTAAAAATTTCAAACTAGTATATTTATGATAAATTTACCATCATCATTCGTTAGCTTCTATTAAGTTTTATATGTAGCAAATGGAGAGTTTTAGATTTGACTCTCCGTTTCAATTTTCTGATTTTTGTGATATTAATACAATTTCATGAAAATAAATGAAGGGTATATTTGTTATAAATATATTGATTTTAGATCTTATTTTTATAAAAAAAATTAATTTATAATAAATTTATTTCATGTATAATCCAAAAAAAAAGAAAAGAAAAAAAAAAGCTGGTCCATGCATCCAAGCGATGCCTCACATCACCATCCACAATCAAAATCAAAATCAAAAGGACGAAAAAAAACTAAATTTTCTGAGATGAAAAATTGTTCAAGATAAAAGATCATCATTACCATCATCATCATCCATCAAATGAAAAATTAATATGAAAAAGCCGTAGGAAAAAGCCCATCACCAACGAACCCTGAAAACCCTCTCTCTATCTGTCTCTCTCCCTCTCTTTCTGCCCACGCGTGCACTCACCCAGCCCGAGCCCGTTGCAGCTCCTCTACCTGCACTGCCACGCGACAGACACTCCCACTGTTTCGCACATCACACCGAAGAAATCGAAATAATCGCACACCAAAATCGAAACATTCCATGAAGAAATCGAAATCGAAACAGATATATATATATATATATATAGAGAGAGAGAGAGAGAGAGAGAGAGAGAGAGAGAGAGAGAGAGTACCTGAGAGCGAGCTGATTGATGGCAGACCGACAAAGGGGGAGGCCGCAACCCGTGAGACACAGAGAGAGAGAGAGAGAGAGAGAGAGAGAGAGAGAGAGAGTGGCGCTGCTGAAGAGAGTCGAGAGAGAGGCCAGACCTGAGAAAGCGCCGCTCGATAGACTATATATATAGAAAGAGGGAGAGACCAGATCTGAGAAGTTGAGGGAGAAATAAGAAGGAACTGAGAAGGTGTTGGGGAGACTTGACTTTCTAGAGTTGAGGTTTCATCGAAAAACCAGCGACAGCTAATTCACATCGGATCATTCCCATCTCCCATCTCTTGATTTACCTCTATATCCGTTTGATAGAAGCATTTGCATCTAATATCGTAGAATTGTTTCTGCGTCAACCAAACTTTGACTTGGATTGTTCTTCAAAATCAAGTTTTGTAAATCAACCTATTTCATGTTGCATTGTTAGCCTCAAGAAAATTGTACTGCATTTGGACCATTCTGCTCCTTTTTTTTTTTTTTTTGTTACAATATTGGCTGAAAGCCCGGGAACAACTTTGGTGATCTGCTTAAAGTTTTTTGCTTGAGGAAAAAGCCATCTTAGCTTCAGCAAAAAGTACTCAAAGTTGCTAGCAAAGTTTCTTCCATCCAACTCTAGTAACCTTGCGTAATATCCAAAATCTTCGGGTGTAAAATTGTGTCTTGACTTATTAATGTGAATGCTATCACATTTCTTATTCCCTAATGGAAAATATAATAGTATATCGTGTCTCTTGACTTGAGCCATGATGTCCGATCCATCAATTATTGACTATTTTATTGGGAAAGTGCAATAAAAAACCTAAAACTTGTCACTAAAGTGATTTCGAATTTTATAAATTTCAAAATTTACAATCAAAATATAAAACTTATCAATTTGAAATAATTAATTTTTTTTGTTAACTCCATCTAACTTGGTTAATGCTAACATGACTTTCTCATTATTTTTTTCCTTCCTAGGTAGGGTTGACATCACTAAAACATGGAACATAAGTCTAAAATGACGTCATTTTGATCCAAATCTTATTTTTTAACCCAAATTTTATTAAATTAGATTAACAAATAGAAGGCTAAATTTAATAAAGAAGAACACACAAAAAACTATGTGAGAGCCTTCAAGCCTTCAAGCCCACACTCCCGCACCACCACCATTGCCAAGGCGATGACCAACGTCGGTAGTTGTCTCGTCAGGACTCGAGAGATGGGTGGCGTATGGGTGGCAACCCTCGCCAACCATAGATGGGGGCCCAGGCCCTTGCCTTGATAGAAATTGTGTATATCACCTTCTATCCCTTTGCTTATTACATTTTATATTTGATAGAAGCATCTTGCACTTGATTTTCCAGCATATATAAAAACTTAGCTTGACTTATTCCGCAAAAATTGTTATGTTTTTATAAATCAATCTATTTTTGTCTTCTAGGTTGCATTGTTGGCTATAATAATTGGTATTCAAGTAGGTGGCTCATTCTTCAAATTTTAACAATTCTAGATATTTTTTAAGGTCAATCAATCAACAAGGTCCTTGATTAGATTCATAGAACTAGAGGCACGATTAGGATGCGTAGCAATTTCCACTCTCTTTCCCCGTAAGGCCACTCATCGAAGACCTTTTTAGCTTATAATTATTTAACTCTTTTTCTTTCCGCGTGAAGTGACTAATCAATTTCAGGTTTTCATTATTTAAGCATCAGGTCATCTGCGTGAACCAGTCATCTTGACAAAAGAGGTGGGAAAATGCTAAATAATCCCGACTCCAACACGCGGAATCTTCCAGCGGATTGATTGAGCGAACATTCGCAAGTTTCAAAAGCACGAGCGAGCCTAGAAAATGATTATCCAGCCTGCAACATGCAAGTTGTGGATAAGAGGCAACATTATGTGATACTCGTAAAATTTGTATCTTCAAATTAAGAGAGCAGTTGATCTTCAAGGATTGTTGTAAGGGATGCATCGGCTTGATCAATTTGAAGGGTGATCTCAATAAATTTGAATAACGTCAACTTGAAGCGCAAATGGATTTGAATTTTTTTACCATGCCAAGAAAATAAAAAAAGACGTCAAGAATGCTATAGATGCACGGACTATTTTAATAGATAGCACGCCAAATGGGGCTCTTATACATTGCCCATTATCCAATTTGCCCCATTGCTTTGTAAACCTTTTTTTTTTTAAAAATAAAAATTCAGCCTTTGCATCCTGAGCATTGCTAAAAGTTAATGACCTCACCGTTACGAACTAAAAAATTCACAGGGTTACTTATACCTCCTCTCTTCTGAAAGCTTTGTCGTCAGGATGGCGGCAATGACTCAATGATTCATGCAACTCTACAAGGGGAAAAATGCCGTGCCTGAAAGTTTGAAATTAATAATTAGCAAAAACGCCCGGCATAAATAACTAAACATCAGAAATCGCAGAAATCCAAAGAAAAGGAAATTGCTGAGTTTATGTGGGCACAATGCGGAATAAAAAAAAATAAAAATTACTTGACATCATCATAAGCTTCCGCTTGTCAGGTCAGGACATAAAACAAAGCAGGACCGCGTGTATAATTGTCAAACTGGGAGAGCCAGCTGATTCATATTTAAATTCATATTCTAAAGATGCTTCTTGGGTGAGTTATCCTATCACGTCAGCTAAAATGCAGTCAGCAAACATGCCGTGTCACTTTTCTGTTTGAGATTGTACACTATGTTATAATTGTGTGCTTCCTCTATTCCACGCATACATGTCAATGATGGAACGCCAGCCCATCAGTAAATAAAAAGATCAAACGCTGCAGAGTTAGACAGAAACAACGTGATCTAACTTAGTTCTTGTGACATGGGTAAAGGTTTACACGAACAGGTGGCGGAAATTAGAACAGTAATCGGGTTTAGTATATGATGAGGGATTCTTCAAGCTAGAAACACAGCCATGTTTGTTGATTTATCAAGTCCGTCCAGTTGAAGTTACGCATACCCTGACAACAAATTGCATACGCATTGCCAAGGGCATTCAAAAATGGTTGAGATGCTTTCATGGCCTCTTCCTGCCCAAAGAGACAATGGCAAAATGCACGAATTTCGAAATTTTGCAACGGATGTCAAAGACTGAAATGTTCGTCGTATATACCTTCTCAGGTTAAAATTCTATATATGTCGGAGTATGCATTTTCGCTTCATTATTGTACTCTAGCAGTGTTTATCGTGCTCATTTATTCACACAGAGGGGAGACGAAATTTCCTAATGTGATGTGATTGCAAGACGGTCTTTTCCTAGCAGGTTCTGCATTAGGGGACATTCTATGACGACTCTTTAGGAGTCTAATCAGGACTAGTCCACCCAGATATTACTTTAGTTGTGCAACATATAAATATGCTAACTTGCATGTTAAGGGAGAAAAAAACAAGCATCAACATGGATACATAAGAGAGGGTAAAAGTCTCCAAGATAGATATGGAGAGCAGCTTTCAGAATCAAAAGGGATGTCCCCTCACAATCAGGCAAGTTATAGAAATCTGCATCCAAAGACCAGCACGAGTGACCGTCAATAATCAGTCAGCTTCTCATTTCACTATTTGAAGCAATCTACGCTATTAGATTGTTGATAAAACAGGGTAGGGTGTACCCTCCAGCTTCAATATCCGGGGAGGAGACTCCTTTGTTTGGGTGGGTAGGGAATCAGGGAAAAGCAAGAGACAAGAAGAAAAGATGGGCTTACTTTGTGATGACCTCCTCCGATCGCAGCGGCACAAATGGAACAAGTGCATGTAGGTAACTTCGAAGAATAGATAGACTTCCACGGGAGGAGTTTCTCAACTCCTAAACAACTACATAGTTTGAAAATTCTGGAAGTACCGGAAGATCTACGCTCAGGATGCCATCTGATTCTGGTCTTCTTCCAGAGGACCAGCAATCCTCGATATCTTCCAAGCTGAAGGCTTTATTTGATTTGGGCTTAAGGCCCATCCGCCAAAGTTGGGCCCAGAAAGCCCGGCCCACGGGAATAGGGCCCGTGGAAAGAAGGGGGTATAAAAGGAAAGAGAGAGAGAAAGTAACGTTGGTTGAAATCATAATTTACGTCTTCTCTCCCGCGCGTATTCTCAAGAACGAACGCATACGGCTTGTTCTTCCTCCCTTCAAGGCTTCATCGGATCGAATTGCTCAGTTTCTCTTCCTCCATCAACGTTGGTGTTTAATCTCGTGGCTAAAAGGTACGCTCGAATCCGTGGTGTGCTTTACGATCGGTGATGCGTGTCGTTTTCTTGGGCTTCGTCTTCCGCATTGATTTAGGGGTTCGATTTAGTATCGAATCCGGGTTTTCGGGGATCAGTCATTCCCAACATTGGTATCAGAGCCCGCTTTCACGTTTTCCCGATCAATTTAATGTTCTTTGATTGAGTTTTCGCGAAGAAACTTTCGGCCGTACGGAACCGGGCGAAAATCCCGACACCCGAGACTTCTTCGGCCATTTTCATGAGTTTTAGAATGTCAAAAACAAATTCTGAAAGCACTGGGAGAAAGGCGACGTCGAGACGAGTCTGGAAATGTCTCGAGCGCAGCCGGGAGACGCCGCACGCGCCCACACGCGCGGCCGGAAGGCGCTGCGCATGGGCGCGACGCGCCCGGAAGGGCTCGATCGCCAGGCGCGTGCGCGCTGCCGGCCGGCGAACCGGCACGCGCCGGTCCACGGACCGGCGCGCCGCGCGTCATCATGACGTCACCCAACGGTCATAGAACGGCCGGGCTGGCGTCATCGATGACGTCAGCCGATGACGTCGGTTGGCTGGGCGGCGACCCGACCCGAGAACCGACCCGACCCGACCCGACCGGCTGACGATGGCACGCGCGTGGCAGGTGCCGCTGACGTCTGCGTGACGTCATCCCGCGCACGCACGCGGCACGTGCGGCCGGTCCGCCCGAACGGTCCGAGCGGTCCGTCCGGTCAGTCTGGTCCGACCGGTCCGTCCGGTCCGACGACGACCGTTGACCAGCGACGACCGTTGACCGTTGACTTGACCGTTGACCGACCGTTGACTTTGACCGTTGACCGTTGACTCCAAAAAAAAAAGAAAAAAAAAAAGGAAAAGAATGTGTTTCTTTTTCAATTAAGTCTATGTGGATGATATGTAATCCCTTATTTGTTCTGCATTTGTTGCAGAAACAATGCCTCTCCCGAGGATGCGCACACCTATTCGCGCAAAGACCGATGAACAAAAGGAAAGTGTCTAAGTTGGATGTACCGGAGGCGATCGATCATCGATGGGAGAGTGGTGACTTAATTGATCACGTCCTTGAAGTCAACGGGAAAATTCAACAGGTCATATGGAATGGTCGCCCCATGTCACGATCGAGATGGTGCGATTTTTCATAAATACTCTTCCACCCGAATGGCAAGATGTGTTGAATCGCATATGGGATGTCAACGGAGCTGCTTCCTATAAGAAAATTGTGATGGATTTTGTAAATGAATATTATTGTATTGTTTCAAGGGAAAAGATCAAGAAATTGAACAAAAGAGGATCTTTCCGTTCGTGTGCGACTTGGTGTTAGTTGTATTTGCCGATATATGTTAAGTGTGATTTGTGGACATATTATGTAATGATTACTACCTAATTGTGTTAATTGAAAGCATTATTGTTTTTATTATATGTTCTATTATATATTGTTTTTGTTATTGCTGGTTCTGTGGGTAATTAGCTGTGGGTAGTTTTAGAAGTTTTTGTAGCTTCATAGAATTGATTTTGCATAAGACAATTATATTGATGATAGTTTTAAGTTAGGATTTTGGAGGATGATTGGAAACATAGTGACCTTTTGATTCTGAAACCTTACTTGAAATTATTCATTAATGTGATGGGTCTATGTAAATAGGGATGCATAAATGATAGGCATTAATAATTCGTGCATATTTGTCTGATTTGTTCAGATCAATGGCTTCAGCCACAAAGAGCATAGTTGCCGAGCTGAACAAAGGTGAAAAGCTCAATGGAGACAACTATGAAATTTGGCAAATGAAAATCCAGTATGTGCTGGAAGAGCAAGAAGCACTTGAGGCTCTTGTCATGACCATGGTAGAACCCGAAGAGGGAACTACGCACAGCACAAAAGAAACAAAGAAGCTTTTTCTGCGTGGAAAAGAATGAACTCTCTAGCTCGCATCACGTTGCTGAGCAGCATGGAAAATGACGTCATGCGAGAGTTTCGGCGTTTTGACAATGCTAAGGAAATGTGGGAAGCATTGGTAGCTAGATTTGGTCATACTTCGGTGACTAGATTAAGGCAGCTCACTATCAGGTTTGACTCTTATAAGAAGCCTCATGGTCAGACCATGAAGCAACATCTTAGAAAGATGTCAAACATGATAACTGAGCTGAGAGATGCTGGCCATGTCCTCACAGATGAGCAGCAAGTGCAAGCAGTGATTCGTTCCTTGCCTCAGAGTTGGGAGCATATGAAGGTGCACCTGACTCATAATGAAAATATCAAAACCCTTGAGGATGCAATGCGTCATCTTGAGCTGGAAGAGGACCGCTTGTTGGCGGCTAAGCCGGATGCTGAACTTTATTATGCTGGTTCTAGCTCAAATGGAGCTTCGAGCTCCAAACGCAAGCGCCCTAACCGGTTTGATAAGGGGAAAGGCAAGGAAGAAGCAGGTCCTTCGGGGAAGAAACCCAAGTTTAACCAACATGAAAGAGGGAAGCGTCCCCGCATGAAAAAGCTTGCAAGGGTGAAATGCTACAACCGTGACAAGAAGGGTCACTATGCTCGCGACTGTCGTGAGCCAAAGAAGGTATGCACCCCTTGTACTTTTCAGAACTTTACTTATGTGTCGAGTTCGTGTTCCTAACTCGAGTCTAATCCTTTGTGGACTGTGGATTCGGGAGCGACAGACCATGTAGCGAAGGATAGAGGATCCTTCGTGGAATTCCGACGAGTACCAACCTGGAACTAAGTGGATCTATGTGGGAAACAACTCCAGAGCTGAAGTGAAAGGAATTGGCACATGCCAACTGAATATGCGTGGTGGACGCACCTTGTTTCTTCATGATGTATTGTATACTCCGGAGATTCGTCGAAATTTAGTGTCTGTATTAATGTTGGTTAAATTAGGTTTTAATATGAACTTCTGTAGTAGAGGTGTGAATTTGTTTTTGGAGACAAATTACTATGGTTGTGGCTATTTTCTGGATGGTTTTATTGTATTAGATATTGATTATGTTAATGCTAATGTTTGTTATTCCCTTATCACATCTTCTAATACCTATGATAATGATGTGAATGTGTGGCATGCTAGACTTGGTCACATTGGCCAACAACGTATGAATAGACTAGCCAAAGAGGGCTTGTTGGGTAACATTGAAAAAGTCGATTTACCCATATGTAAGCATTGCCTATAAGGAAAAACAACACGGAAACCATTTGGGAAAGGGAAAAGAGCTGAATTTTCTTTGCATTTAATCCGTTCTGATGTCTGTGGTCCAATGAATGTGAGAGGAATGCATGGGGCTGTTTATTTCATCACATTTATTGATGACTATACTCGATTTGGATATGTCTATTTGATTTCTCATAAGTCTGAAGCAATAAGTTGTTTCAAAATGTTTATGAACCTGGTAGAAAATCAATTAGACAAGAATATAAAAACATTGAGATCCGATCGAGGTCGAGAATATTTATCTGATGAGTTCAGAAAATTATGTGATGAAAAAGGAATAGAAAGACAGTTGTCTATTCCGTATACTCCTCAACAAAATGGTGTTGCAGAGAGAAGAAACAGAACCCTACCGGAAATGGTTAGGTCTATGATGGCGCATGCTAACTTACCTATCACCTTTTGGAGTGATGCATTGTTAACTGCTGCCTATATACTTAACCGGGTGCCTTCCAAATCGTTACTTCCACTCCATATGAGTTATGAACAGGTAGAAAACCGGACTTAAGTTTTCTTAAGCCATGGGGTTGTACTGCCTACACACATGAGTCCTCTCACAAATTTGGAAAATTAGGTCCCAGAGGAAAGAAGAGTATTTTCATAAGATACTCAGAACACTCAAAAGGGTATGTGTTCATAGGTGAGCAAGAAAGTGGAAGTATAACTGAGTTTGAATCACGAGATGTCACATTCTTAGAGGATGAATTTCCTAAGAAGGGCGAAATAGGGGAAGATTGTTCTCTATTTGAAACCTTGGATCAGGATAATGACCTTAGTGGACTTCGTCCAAGTGGGAGTAATATGAGAAGTGATGAATTGAATTCAACTCATTCTCAATTGCAACCACTTGATGAGACGACATCATTACCTAATCCAAGTGGGAGCATAATGGGAAATGATGTGCAAAGTGTACAATCTCCCATTAGGCGAACAAGTCGCCAAAGTATTCCCCGTCGACGTTTTGGCATTGAAGGGGAAACTTTTATGGTTGCTCCACAAGATGAGGATGAGCCAAGAAATATTAATAAGGCTCTGAATTGCCCTAGTAAGGAAAAATAGATCAATGCAATGGAAGAGGAAATGGAGTCAATGAAATCAAACCAAGTCTGGGATATGGTTGCGCGAAAGGATGTGAACTTACAGTACATATCTACGCATAGAATGGTAGCAGATCCTATGACAAAGCCAATACCTAGAGATGTGTTTTGTGGTCATGTAAAATCTCTAGAATTGCGTAGAGTCTAATGTACTGAATTGTAATTTCCCTGAGTTGTTCACATTTATGAAATTTTGTTTTTCATTGATTAATGCCTATGAATCTTTGTATGATCTTTATGCATCTTAATGCTTAGTGCATTATTTTAAGTTAAGAAGTATGTCGGACAGATATAAGATTAGCCCACTCACACGGGTAATCGCCTCTATTTACTGTGTGATAAATAGAGATGAGACTGTTTTTAAGCTTATTATCTAGGTGATAATCGAGAGCTCAAGCTTAAAACACGCATGTCGCCTTAACTGAGTGTTAAGATGAGGACATAATACTTACTATGTTCGAAAGTAAAATAACCCACATATTTTACTTTATCCGTCTAAAATGCCAGATGTGAGTTCGATGAATTTTGTGAATGAGTAGATACGTGAACTCAAGTTAGACATTGGGTATGTCTGAACTATCATCTGTACGGTATCGAAAGGTGTAGACATACGCTCCATGGGAAAGGAGTTAATACCGTAATACGTATTTCATACTACGTATGCATAAGACGACCAATAAGAGTGGCAAAAAGTTTGATCTCAACTTTTATGACGTGTGAGACTCTTGAGGAAAAGAGTTCCTCAATTTTTGTCCCCTCATGACTCTTACTTATTCTCAAGATTTCTATTTAGTGTTTGCTATCTTAGGATGTTGCCAATGGTCATGTGATGATTCGATCTAATGGGGCATTTCTAGAAAAGCAAGCTGGACTGAAATTGAGAGTTTGAAGGAAAGAGGAAGATCGATTTTGGAGAATCACATTATAGTTTTGTATTCACTGGTCGACCAATTATAACTGTCTTTGTGATAATTATAATTGTGATTACAATATATATCATTGTTTAAAAGAGATTAAGAGAGATATAAATGTGATCGATCGATCTAGGGTACTGCATACTAAATCTACTCGGAGTGTGACGCCCATTATGAGCTGCTATATATTCCTAACAGATGTATAGTAACGAGCTCTCAAAGTATGCTTGGTCGCACGGATTATTCACCGTATGAATGTTGAAGAGAGGTAAAGAGAATCCCTGTTTGGCCCACCATGTTAAGAGAGAGTCTATGATGGATTATTCTCCGATGGGCCCGAGTAGGGCCCGTCCGCCCATGTTGGTTTTGGACCACCATGTGCGAGTGGGAGATGAAGGCTTTATTTGATTTGGGCTTAAGGCCCATCCGCCAAAGTTGGGCCCAGAAAGCCCGGCCCACGGGAATAGGGCCCGTGGAAAGAAGGGGGTATAAAAGGGAAGAGAGAGAGAGAGAAAGTAACGTTGGTTGAAATCATAATTTACGTCTTCTCTCTCCCGCGCGTATTCTCAAGAACAGTAACGCATACGGCTTGTTCTTCCTCCCTTCAAGGCTTCATCGGATCGAATTGCTCAGTTTCTCTTCCTCCATCAACGTTGGTGTTTAATCTGTGGCTAAAAGGTACGCTCGAATCCGTGGTGTGCTTTACGATCGGTGATGCGTGTCGTTTTCTTGGGCTTCGTCTTCCGCATTGATTTAGGGGTTCGATTTAGTATCGAATCCGGGTTTTCGGGGATCAGTCATTCCCAACACAAGCGAAGCAAATCCCCCATCCGCGCGCTTTTATCGAACTCTTCTTTGTCCGTAATTTCAGATCTTTGAGTTGCAAAGCGACCGACGTAGTTCCTTGATACGTGTCCCCAATAGATCCAATTCAGTCAACGACTTTAAGTCTCCAACAACATCCGACAGTGAATTTAGACTCGAACAATATGCCAAACACAAGTACCGAAGATCCACTAGCCCTTTGATTGTGTCCGGAAGTTCGACTACTTTTGTATCCTCCATTACTAGCCTCGACAAAAGTCTTAAATTACTGATCGAGTCTGGCAAATAATGACCATTATCACTACGGATTAAGGTGAGCTCTCTCAACTCAGTTAGGCAACCAATTGCCTGGGGTAACTCTCTAAGACTCGAACGCCATTTGATTTTCAAGTAAATCAGCCCCTCTAGTTGATTAATCAAGCGATCAGTTTCAGCCAAGTTTAGGAAACCTTTCAAATTTAATCTCTCTGAACTCACAAGTTCAGGGAAGCGAGGTGTTTTGATTAAGGATTTAGATCCCGCGAGTTTCAAAACTTTCAGAGTACTTGCCACCAGTAAAACAACAACTGACTTAATAATTTTAGGACTAGGTAGGTGCATGTCATCAATAATAAGACAATTAGTTGAAAGAGTAAATGGATTAGGTGAAATGGTACCATGATTTCTACCCATCAACTCCAAAGTTCTGTAGTGAAATCACCTGAAAGTTTGACGACAACTAGGTGATGCAAAACAAAGTTGTTTGCTTGAAGTTTCGGAGGAAAATTTTGCCAACAAAGCCATCTTAGCTCCGGCAAAATATCCTCGAAGTTGCCAACAAAGTTCCCTCCATCCAATTCAAGAAACCTTGTTCATGAGATTCACAAAATGCTTACGAGTAAAATTGTGTTTCGACCTCCGTAGTTTGAGTTAGCTCACATTGTTCGTTTCCTGACAAATAATATAATGCTTTATTTGAGATAAATAGCTACTAAGCTATATGAACTATAATTAAGATTTTGATATTGGATACTTAAAATTGAAGTGGGAGCATCCTTGTGTAATTATGGAAGTAAGAAAGAGGAGAAGTCAAGATTCATAAGGAGACTATCTCTTTCGTTGTTGATTGGAGATTATCTCTAGTTCTTTTGGATGTGAAGGTCTATGATATAAGGAGACTAATGTAAGATAGGAACTTAATTTCTTAGGAGGTCGAGATTGTTAGTGGACAGAAGGATACTATTGGATGACTGTTGGAGTTATACATGTAGAGACAGTTTATGTTGACCTGATTCTGAGTCCGACCACTTCTAGTTATAAAGTTCTCTTAAAGGTACCTCTATAAATAGTTGATGGCTATGGCTTGGAGATTTAAAAAGAAAAGAAAGAAAGGAAACAAAAAAAAAAAAAAAAAAAAAAGGGAGGAGAAAAGGTTTTGTTGTGGATAAAGAGGAGTGGTCTGGGGATACGGAGAAGAATGATGCTTATTAGGCTTTTTGGTTAACTCGCTCTCGATCACTTCTGTGTATATCATGACACCGTCCATAAAGTAAAAAAGAACTTATTTTGTCCATCAATAAATTTTATAATTTATTATTGAGAAGAACATTGCCTGAATTATTGCATTTTTCATTTGGATTTATTTTCATGATCGACCTACATAATTATCGTACATTATGAAAATTGAAATTGAAATTCATAAGTGTGCATAGACCGATTTTGTTCGTGGCTTAATCTCTATCCATATGATTTTTGTGGCTTAACCACAGCTGAGATGGCTTCGTCTTGACTTGAGCAATAAGTTTGGATCCATTAATCATTGAATATAATATTGATCTCTCTAAAATTTGATATTATTTTTATTTTGGAAATTATGCATATTTGATGACTGAATTTATGCTTCAATGTGAAAAAAAAAAAATACACTATTTTTCGAACTAGTATTTCTAATTATATTAAGTATGTGTTATAAAATAATAATTGTATTTGATTTATTGGAAGTGATGTTTGCTACTTACTATGTTAGTGATCCAATTACTTGGCAGTAAAACCGACCAATTTATAGCTTTTACAGAAATTTAGAAGGATTGAAGAAAATTAGGTTGAGGTTAATCTTTTGAGAGTGCGCAGGAAAGCTTGGATATTTCTATTATATTTATTTTGATTGGTGATTACAGTTTTGGTGGTGAATTTTGATGGAGTTGATGTTTGTAGACTTTAGTGTAAAAGAATAATTTTCTAGTATTACTTGAGGTTTAAGGGGTTGTGTATTCAATCTTTGGGGTTTAAGTGGTTAACTAGCATTTCCTGAGTTTGGATTCGTGAGTTGTGAATTTCAAGGTGCCATATTTCTACTCGTGATATAATTCACAGTAAGTCAGTAGAGAATTAGAGGAATTTTGACTCCACGTACTAAATTTGATTAGACTTTTGAAGGGAGAATTATTTTAGCTTTACCAGACATTAGTAATGAAACTCTTTTGAAATAAATACATACATATATATATTGTTCGAATGTGCATTATCCAGATGGGACAAGATGGATTTTGCTACTTTATATCAATCAGAAAATGGCAAAGTTACAAGAAGGATTGGATAGCTATGCTTATGTAACGGAAAAGTTAAATGGTCTTCTAAATCCAATTTCTATTTTTTTGCACATATTTTTATCTTATTAAAATAATTTCGAAAATGGACGCGCTATTTATTGGTGAAAAAGTCAGATAATTAGCAAATTTCTCTTTTAAGGAGCAACATTATTAATTCACAATTTTTTTTTCTATGGCAGGGCTTCTTAACTAGTAATAAATAAAGGCAATATGCACGAGAGATGAACTCTCAGATGCGTAGTCGTATAGGAGTTGTCCGTACTTTTATCTTTTAGCTAGTGCCATGTGCAGGGCCTTCCCGGGAAACCGCAGCTTCGATCTCCATGTTTTTCAGTATTCTCTTGATGAAAAATTTCCCTCCTAAAATCTGCGGATCTTGCATACTGATTCTATCATGACCAACAACCCTGATCAGGGCCTTATTCATAAGGATGTCAATTTCGTACTCTGGATAAAAGTCACAAATTTTCCACATGTATGTTGCATTAGTTATTTTCTTGTTAACAGAAAAATATGCAATGTCAAGAAAAATTTATTATGCCTCATATCCAAGCGTACCATAACTACTCTTTAACCTCTGTGAGATTTTTTCAAGAGGCACTTCCTTCAACATGTTGAGTGTGCTTTTGCACATTTCTTTCCTTGTGGTCTGAAGAAGTGAACCTATCTCCTCTACAGCCAATGGACGTCCTATAGCAAGTGCAACAGCTTCTCTTGAAAGATCACATTGAGCCACAATTGTTCTGAAAGCAAGCTTGTTCGAAAAATAGAAGAGCATGATCAAAATGCATTTTCTTCATTTCATACATAAAAGGTTTCATGGACATTGTTGAGATATTTTTCTCCAATCCTTCCACCTTGATCTCAGGAAAAGTACTCTTATCTCTAGTTGTACTAATGATCCTGTTCCTTAGAAAACACAAAGTATAATGCTTTACTAGTTACATAAATTGATCATTTCCATCCATGTCATCGAAAACAAATAAGAGTATCTTGCAAGGTAAAATCTTTTTTATCACATTGTTTCCTCCCTCAAAAGGTTTCGGAAAGTGAGTAACCGAAATGATCCTTTGCTAATTTTCTTTACATTTTCACAATGCCACCGCATGGAGATGATTCTCGGATGTTTGAAAGGAAGGGGCAACCTTCAAATAGAGGAAAGATTTTGTTGAAAACTACATTGGTAAGAGTTTTCTAATATCACTAATCCCATGAATTATCACAAATCATACATCACTAGTATCACACCAATGTAATAGTTTATAACAACAATGTAATAGTTTCTTTGTACCTTCTATAAAATCATCAATTCCAACTAGATGGGTGGGCAAATATCTTTTCCTAATAGTGATGTTCCACGAAACCTTTTTAGTGATATCTTCAATGGCCTTGCCTTGCTTGCCATATTTATGAAATCGTTGCACATGAGACTATATATAAGTAATTAGAATTTCAAATAGAAGCAAATAATGTTTTTAAAATGCCGATATGTGTTTTCCACGTGGTATTTGCTATGGTTATACATAAATTGCTCTTTTCACGTGTATCGAGTAAAACTTCTGCTCAATGGTGGTGAGTGTTGCCTTCAATGAGTTTATCTAGACAGTTTGAATAAGAAAATGTCATATTTGAAACAATCACTTGAGGCACCTTTTCGGAGTTTACTACCGTGTAGATGGTCTTGGCCTAGTAGTGGAAAATGATGAATACAAACCTGCAGGCTTATTATGTGCACTCCTATGTAACAATAATCTAATAAATAAATAGACAAGTAAACGAAGATCATGACTATACCATTGAGCTTTAAGATGCCACCCTTGATTCTAGCCACCGGGGTCAAAGCCTCCTTCCAAGGTTTCACTTTAGCGCAGCCAAGGTCCCCCTCATGCTTAGTTAGGGTGCTTTTGTACAGCACCGTTTCAAGCTTAACATCCAAGGAACTCACGTCGTAAAATATAGGAAATATCTCTTACCCGTGGCTTGGCAAGCACACTGCACCATTTGTGTAGCTCTCGCAGCGTAGTTTTCGGAGAAAATAAGAATGTATATTTTAGAGTTATCTATTGCTTGTATGCTAGATCTTTTACCTGGCCGTAACTTTTCGTTGTCCCTAAAAGGCCCGAAATGATTTTGTGTTCCGAGCTCAAAAGCTTAATCCCCAGCTACTCATCAACTCGGTTATTGCAACAAATCCCAATATTAGTAGATGGGTAAATTAAAAACAAGCAAAATCGAACCAGTGAACAAGTTTACTCAAGTATGGACACCACCTGCCCGCGGCGTGCTTAAGCTGAATGCGGATGGGTCTTTCGTCGAAGAAACTGGGGAAGGAGGCGTCACTTGTGTGTGCCAATACAGCTCCGGTAAGCTGATCGACTGATTCGCATGCTCAATGCGAGCGTCTTCGGCGTTCCAAGCTGAGGCTATAACCGAAGGAGGTACGAAGCGTGGGGCAATAGGAACTTGGAGTTGGAGACAGATCACTCTGATCTAGAGAAGGAGATAGGCCGGTTGTCAGATCAACCGGGTTAGGACAGAAGACCTCTTGTCGTTGAGCCCCGCATGAAGAAGTTTCAGTTTTTGAAGATAGGCCACTGCAAAAGAGAGTGTAATAGGATTGTGGATTGGGTTGTCGAAGCCCACCGCCACAACAAAGTCGTACCTTTGAAGTTGAACTAGGTATCCCCTCCACTCTTTTGGAGCTGCGATGTTCTGAAGCTAGTACTGTATTCTCTCAGACAATTACGTAATGAAAGTAATGCAGTTTTTATACCAAAAAAAAAAAAGAAAAAAAAAAGCTTCAAAATCAACCCAGCAACCTAAAATTCGAACAGATGCAAAATTATAGCTTAACCAAGAGAGTCTATTCAATTGGATGAAATAAAACTTCAAATTCTTTCAAAGTGCTCCAAAATGGCATTAATCCGACCCTTAAGATGTCCCTGACTAGCTTGAACCGAAAACATTTCCCTTCCTCGCGCTGTTTGCTTCTCTTTTGGTTCTCCTGATTCTTCTTTTTCTCTGTTCGCTATTGTCCTCTTTTAATTTCTTTGAGAAACCACCTTGAGAAAAAATAAAGAGAGAATAAAAATAGGCTGAGGTCTGACCTAAATTCTTTTCCTTTCTTAAAGAGGCCAACGTACAAACATAACCAATATAGATTTCGCCTCCTCTTGCTCGCAGAAACTACAACTGCGTGTTTTTCTCAGGCAGCAAAGCATATAGTTCTTGAAGCTTCTTCTAGACACGGAACCCTGGACTTAATTGGCCTTCTCATGCCAAAAGTCACACATTGTAATGGAGTCTTGAAGTTTTTCGCTCCACTAAGGACCTTTCAGAAGCAGAGACGTAGACCACAAGATTGGGAGTGAGAATTTGGTTAAGATCTCCAGATTCTCTACCCGACACCCAATCTGATCACCGTGACAATTGTCATGTAAGGTCATTGAAAACGCAATGGAAGCGGTGGAAACAGATCATACTTCCAACCCAGACAGATAGAGACCGGCCCTCCTTATCCAAGGTTGTAGGCATAGAATGAGCGCAGAATTCCAAAGAGAGCAGTGCGTTGTCTTTTCTTTGAAATTCCTGCATCCACTTGGATATCCACTTTATTTGTATGAACATGGATGAACAACATGTTGAAGAGAGCACCGCCACTCTCTCTCCCTTCTCCAGAATTTTCTAGCAAAATTCATCAGCTGCGCCACTTCTAGACTTCTCCATAGAAATCTAGTTGTCAGGCTATAATAAAATAATACTTGTACAATAGTGTAGAAAGCCAGCAAAGTCACCGACTTTCCATCCTATAAATAGGAGCAACTTGCTCCTCATGTGTGTGTCCAACTAAGAGTGTGTGAGTAAGAAGTCCAAGAGGGTGTGCGTGGGTGTAGCGGGTGGCATGAGTGTAGGGTGTGGTGTGAGTGTAGGGTAAAATAGTGGTCCCCATTGTGTAGACATAGGAGTCTATAAAAAAAGAGTGTAAGGGGCTTTGTGTATGAGTGGAGTCTTTGAAAGTGGTTGTCTAGAGTCTGCTGTGGGTGTATATGAGTGAGTGACGTGAGAGTGGTGTACATGAGTGCAAGAGTTCATTGTACACTTTGATGCAATTAAGTGTTATTGTAATATTAAGAAAGTGTTTAGTATAATCGCGCTTTCGCAACTTGACACAACAGAGCTGTTGGCTCGTGTCAACAAGGCTGAACATGGATGTTGGCCCCTCTGAACATGGCTGTGGGACTGCAATTGTGTTGGACTGCGATATGATGGACTGAAATGTGTTGTGATGGCTGTGATTGCCGTGCTGTGATGGCTGTGATGGACTGAGATGACCGTGACGACTGTTATGTGATCATTGCAGTTGGTTGTAATTTCCTCTTATTGTTGAAAAATTGACGGTCTTTCTTTGTCTGAACATGGCTCAACAGAGCTGTTACCTTGTATGAACACGGTTGTTGGCCTGTCTGAACATGGCTGTTGGCTGTTGCACCTGTTGGACTGCAATTTGATGGACTGAGATATGCTGTGATGGCTGTGCAGTGACGGATGCGCTGTGATCACTGGAGTTGATTCTAATTTCCTCTTTTTGTTGTACCTTGATGGTCTTGCTTGACTTACGCTCAATGTTACTATTATGTGGTATTGTGACAGTAATCACTGTGGAAACATTGTACCTAAGATTAGTTCAGTTTCGATGTTTTATGTCCTTATCCTTGCCATCACCTTCAGAACCGCAACTACTTAGCTATTAGTCTCTTGACTATGAACTTAAAATTCAGGAGATTCTTGAAATTAGAATTTGGTGGTTTCCTGTTTCTTATTGAGCAATTATGGTTGCAAAACTTGGGAATTTAATTTTCAGTTATCTTCCGCTAGTGCTTTTACGCCTCGGATTTTTTGTCACGCAAGCCTGTAATCATCGGTCAGTATTTGATGCTTTCAATTAACTTTTTAATTACCCTATCTACAGTCCGCAGTTGCTTATGAAGTCCTGAAGAGAGTAAATGAGGCCTTGTTTCTTTAATCAACCGAACTAGGATTTTCTAGGAAGATTTACTAATACAAATGAATACAATTGAACTTGGATTTGCTAATACTGTTGAACACAATTTGACCTTGTTTGCATCATAGGATTGGTCTTACTTGCATCTTGCCTCCACTGACCCTACCCAGAAGCAAAAAAAGATAGACAAACAACACCAACCCCGATCCAACATTGTTGCCAGTCTAAGGCAACGAAAATTGTGTTTTTTTATCCAACATCAGCAACAGCATTGCGCACACCAATCCTATCAATGCAACAATGCCTCTCAAATAGATCTTTTCCTTTGCTTCCAATTGAGACGCCTCCACTTGTATCTTGTTCTTTTTTCGTTTACTCCTTTCTAGTTGCATTTGAAGACTCTGGACTTTCTCCTCAGATACTTTCAACTGACTATCTATACCTTCAATATTATTTTCCAAGGCTTTCTTTTCATTAATCAACGCACAAATCACTTCCCTGTCATGTAATGAGGGCTTAAGATCGATCCATTCAGAAGAACCACGATTATCAACCTGTCCAATGCAAGCAAGGAATTCAAATCCTAGCAATGCACACTTTACTCAATAGAAACTTCGAAGTCAACAATGCACGCATAACAAGTAGCAAAGCAAATAGATTCCTTGGAAACGCTAGAAATTATGCGAAACAGAGACCTTCATATACAGCACATGCACAACACAGCACAGCAATACACATTTTCTTGCTTTTTTTGTTCAAATGTGCACTATCTAGATATGACATGGTAGAATTCAATAATGATTTGCATTACATATTTATACCTATCCAACGAAACAAAAATGGTCATTCATCCACTAGAAATATGGTAAAGGTAAAAGACAGTTTGGATAGGTATGGATATGCAATGGACAAGTTCGAATGGTCTTTTAAACCCAATTCCTATTGTTTTTAGATATTATGGCGTGTTTGTTTTGCGAAAAACAATTTCCAAGAAAATGTTTTCCTCATTTTCCAGCTTTTGGTTCATTTAGGAAAATGAGTCAACGGAAAATATTTTCCTAGTCAACAGAAAATGTTTTCTTTCCAAAGTTTAAATTCAGGAAAACGATTTTCCCTTTGAAAGAACCGGAAAATGTTTTCCAAAATGTTTTAAGGTCCCTGCTTAATGCAAAATGTATTATTAAAAATAATTTCTAATTAAAATTTTTGAATTTGTTATTATTATATCTTTTCTTTTCTTTCTTCTTTCTTCTTTTTCTTTTCTTTTTTCTTGCTTTCTCTTTTCTTCTTTGTTTGTGAACGTAAACCCTAACTCCACCTCTCCTTTCTCCTTCTCCTTCACCCCCTCCCTTTCGTCACCGCCGCCTCCTCCAACCCTAGCCCCTCCTGTGCTCCTGTTGGCTTCGCTCCCTCCTCCTCCTCTTCATCGGCGTCTTCTACACCTTCATCTCCAATGGATTCGTCTCCATGCCGGCGACTTCGGCGCCGATGCTCCTCGGTATGCTGTTGTCGGTCGCGTCCGCAGGATCGTTGCCATTTGGAATGGCTCAGCCTGCTGCGAGCTCTGGTCCATTGCCATTTGCGTCGAGTTCCCCTTCACCATTGTTTACCTCATTGGGGAGCTCTGCTGCTTCTCTGGTCAGTGCGCCTTCGCCTTCTTCCAGTGCGAGCCCAGGTTCATCCTTGTTTGCAACGCGTGCGCCTACGCCTCGGGCATGGTCAAGGCTTGCCGGCTTGTGCCTGTGCTTGAAGCTTGGCCAAGCTTCGATGGATGGAATCGCTGTAGAGGGAGGTGAGGTCATCGAAGATGGCGGTGGACAGGAGGAAGGGGCAATGGGTTAGGTGGAGAGGCGGCTGGAAGAGAAGGAAGAAAAGGAAAAAAAAATATTTATTTAAAAAAAAATTATTTGAGAGAAAGCATTTTCCAATGAGGTCCAAACAGGAAAGAACGTTTTCAACGATATTTACCAAACAAAAGAAAACTAATCGTATTCCTAAAAAGTATTTTTCAGAAAATATTTTCCTTAATCATTGAGTTATCCATAAAACAAACACACCCTTATTATCTTATTTAAATAATTTCGAAAATGGGTGTACCCGGTAAAAAAAAAAAAAATCAGATAATAGGCAAATTTCTCTTTTTAGTAAAAACATAATTAACTCATTTTTTTATATTGTACGGGCTTTTTAGCTAATAATAAACGAAGAAGGGCACTTGTAAGAGAGTTGAACTCTTAGTCGCGTAGCAGTGGAGGAAAGAATATGATAGTGTTGTTCATACTTACCTGTTTAGCCCGTACTATGTCCAGGGCCATCTCGCTAAACCATAATCTGCTTCTATCTCCAAGTTGCCTATCATTCCCTTGACAAATAATTTGTCTCCCAAGATCTCTTGACAGATGACGAAGAGCTTCCCGCATATACATTGCATTAGTTTTTTTCTCGTTAACAAAGAAACTTGCATCATAATATATCTGTAACTGCTGTGGAAGATTGTAGCGAGGCACTTCCTTCAACTTCTTCACTGTGCTTAGCCAATTTGCTCTACTTTGGCCACGGAGATGTGAACCAAACATTTCAAGAGCCAATGGATTTCCTCCAATGAGTTCAACAATTTCTGTTGAAAGATCATAAAGATCAGGCGAAGCTGAATCTGTGGTAAAAGCAAGCTTGGTGAAAAGTTGAAGAGCACAATAATTGACCAATCCAGACTGTTTGTAAACACGCGTAAATCCCATCGGGGACAGATAACGAATGTCTGCTGTTCTGCTTGTAATGATGATCCTACTCCCTGGACCACATTGCCTAAAATTTTTCACTAGTTGAATAAATTGATCATCATAGCTAATGTCATCGAAAACAACTAAGACTCGCTTGTGAGGTAACCCGCTTTTGATCACATTGTTCCCTTCTTCAAAGTCACAGGTTTCAGAAAGCGAGAAACTAAAAAGATCTGCCACTATTTTTCTTTGCATTTTTTCAATGCCACCGCATGAGGATGATTCTTGAATGTTTTTAAGGAAGCATTGACACTCAAATTTAGGAGAGAGTATGTTGAAGACTGCATTGGAAAGAGTTATCTTTCCAATGCCTCGCATTCCACATATTACTATAAATCGTAGATCACAACTACCAACATCTGATAATTTGTTCAGATCACTGACTTGATCATCAATTCCAACTAGATGGGGGGGCAAATATCTATTTCGTATTGGGATCTTTTGCAAAACCCTTTGAACGATATCTTTAATAACCTTGCCTTCCCTGAAATATTCAAGAGATCGTTTCACATGAGGTTGTATCTAAGCAATTAGAAATTCAAATGGAAGCATATAATGGTGACTAGTTTGTCGATATGCATTTTCTATATAGTATTTGCCATGGATATATAGAAATCGCTCTTTCCACATGTACCGGGTAAAATGATAATAAGTTGCATGTCAATATAAATTTTCCATGTAGTATTCGCTATGAAAGTACATAAGTCGCTCTTTCCACATGTATTGAGGAAAGAGTAAAGCTTCCCTTACGGGGTAGTGAGTATTGCCCCCAAAGAGTTAATCTAAACAGTCTATATAAGAGATGTGTATGAACCTATTTCTTGAGGCACCCTTTGGGAGTTCAACAGCATGAAGATTGTTACGAAATAATGCAGAAACTAGGAGATCCTGCAATTGAAATGTAAAGCAAGAAGAAAAAAAATTAACAAATCAATTAACGATGAATGCTAAGAACACTAGAAATTTACGTTGTTCGATCCGAGCATCGACATCTACTCCATGGTCGAAGTAAAAGTCAACTACCAAGAAAATCGCTATGAATCGGATATATAGAGTTTGCAATCGCAAGTGTGGACCAGCCTTAGATTACACCCGAAGCAAAACTTATCTCACTCTCTCTCACAGTCACTCAAAACTTATAGAGAGAAAAGCCCTATCACTCCTCTCATTTGCTATAGTGTGTGGTCACCGATTATAATTCCGTTTTAATATGTACTTGTAAGTCTTGTAGAACTAGAAATCTATGCAACATAGAAAGTATTTTAATAATTTTCTACTTGTTCGGACATCAAACCACAAGTTATATTCGAATTCAGAATTTTTACTTGGATCAGAAGTCTTTCGTGGGCTCGAACTCAAGACATAGTGTAATCTAAAGAGTCTTAGCCTAGTACTAGACAATAATGTATACAAACCTGGGTGTCGTGTTCGCTCCTATTCTAAAACACAATCACAAGGCAGATATTATAATGATTCAATAAATACATAACTAGATCAAGAGACAAAGATCATGTCAATACCCTTGATCTTTCAAATGCCATCCCTTGATTCCAGCCACCATGGTCAAGGCCTCCTTCCAGGGCTTCACTTTAGGGCAGCCAAGTTCCTCCTCATGCTTCATTAGGGCGTTTTTGTACACCTCCGTTTGAAGCTTAACATCCGAAGGATCCACATGATAAAAGATGGGCATTATCTCTTTCTCCGGGAATTGCCGAGTGCACTGCACCATGCGTGTTAGCTCTTGCAGGCACCATTTACTCGAAGCATAGTCTTTGGAGAAAATTGGAATGTAAATTTTGGAGCTTTGTACCGCATGAAAGATCTCCAAGATATTTTTGCCAGGGCTTAACTCCTCTTCGTCCCTAAAAATGTGGATTCCTCTATGGCTCATGAACTCGTAAAGACAATCTGCGAATGTGTTGCGAGTATCAGGTCCTCGAAAACTCAAGAATACATCGTAGCCACCACTTGTTGGAGTCCCTGAGTCGGTCTCTTCCTTCGTCATTTGGCAAACAAATTGATGCTACTGCTGACTTCTTTTTTGTGGTGCTTGAGGAGATTTCCACGGCAAGAGGCCCGATCAAGATCAGTGGCGATTTCCACTGTCTTTCTTTCTGCGTAAGGCCACTCATTGAAGTTATTTTCAGCTTGTCATTATATACCTCCTCCTTTCCGCGTAAGGTCTTCCTTTCCACGAAGGTCACTAATTGACTCTTTTTCCTTTCGCATAAGTTGACTCCTCGAAGTCCGTTTCAGCTTGTCATTATTTAACAATCACTTGTCCTGCAAAATCCGCGTGACCGACGAGCGATGTATTTGCCCCCTTTGTCATCGAGGCGAAAGTTGTCGGAAAATGCCAAGTAATTCCCAATCCAACAGGCGAAATCTTCAAGCGGACTGATTGAGCTAATATTTGGATGTCTAATTCTACTGTCCACTTTGCTTTAGTTTTGTTCACTTTTCTTGTTGCATTTAACATCGATACAAAAACATGACGCACTCTTAATTGATGTGAATAAATAGCAAGCTCAATCGGTGAACAAAACAATCAGCGAGCTATAATATATATATATATATATATTTATGACTAAGGATCCGTCAGAACCCCCTTTCACTTACGCTAATCGGGTTCACACAATATGCCAGTGTCCACTGGCACCGGCGAGTTTTGCCGCAAGTTGCTATTTAGATGTCAGTACCTTAGGAGGAGCTAGCCTAACAACTCACCGCTAGAGCGCTCCACTTAAATCATGTTTGACAATGTAGGATTTGAGCTCTCGACCGCAAGATGTTGATACAACAAAAGGATGGGGTTAGTGTAGATGATATCAATGAAATTCTTCACCAATTAATAACTCAAGTTATCATAGCCGACTACTCAAAAGAAAAATATAGAGATTTGCCAATGGATCAATTGAAACTAAAGATGGTGAACTGATAAAAACACATGATTGCCAGGTGGTTGTCTATAATATCGAAATGTATATCTTTTTGTGGAACTTGAGGGGATTTCTACAGCAAGAGGAGACATGATCAAGATGAGTAGCAGCTTCCAATCACTTTCTTTCTGCTTATAAGGTTTCCTTTCCTCGCACGTGACCCATCAAAGTCTTTGTTGCTCCTTGAGGAGACTTCCACTCTCTCTCTCTCTTCCAACGAAAGGTCGCTCTCCTCGGGATCCTTTCCAGCTTGTTACTATTGGGAACTCTCTTTCCGCGTAATTTTCCGGAAATTTCACTGGAAAGTCCCCTTCAGCTTTGTCACCATTCGATTCTTTCTTTCGGCATAGGGTCTCCTCGCATCATTATTTAACCCGCTTTCCGCCTAAGTTGACTGGTCCAACTCCGTGCGAGCTTATCGTTATTAACTCCGTCATTATTTAACCCGCTTTCCGCCTAAGTTGACTAGTCCCACTCCTTTCAAGCTTATCGTTATTAAAATGTCACATTACCTTGTCATGTCATCAGTGGAAAAATGCTTAATAATCCCCTCTAACATTCTTTCGCCTCCTGCTTGGCCGTTTAATTTATATAATACCTACCGCAATAAATATTTTCCATTAATATTTTATTTAATAAAAAATAAAGGTTTTATATAAACATAAAAATGATTATAAACTAGTACATACATAAAAAAAATGGTGTCAACTTTTTACTTTGCTTTCAATAAAATACTGATACATACGCGCGCGCGCGCACATACTATTCAATTATTCAACCTAACAAATTTGTCTACATCCATTGTCCACCTGAGACAATGTTGCGGTTTTTATTGTTGCCTTTTTTCCCTTTCTTTTTGATCTCATCTATACAATTACATTGAAGGGAAGACATTAGATTCCCAATATGTCTCACTAAAAGTGGCTAGTGAAGTTAATATCAGTTGATCAAACATATTATTTAATTAATTCATACTTAAGATGTTACAGCTTTCATGACCATAGTTAAATCCTCAAACCATAATCTGTGGTGTGAGCAAACATTTCAACTTATGCACTGTTCTCATGGATTCTTCTTGGCATTTTTACACACTTGCACGTGAAACCATAGTCCGCAAGTAGGGCATGCCTCTTTTTAAAGGGTAAATCCTCCTCTATGTATGAAACGGTGACCTGTTAGTTTCAAGATTTCTCACATGTCAGTTGCACATATGCTCATCATAACAAAATGACGCCATATCGCTTTTCACCTAACTAAAATAAATTCTTCTGACCATATGGTTACATAGCCAGATTAAGCCGCATGAGATTACCTCTTCTCCATTCAAAATGGGCTTCAATGCCACAATCGTTGCTTGACCATCTCTTTCCTGAGAAAAATAGCAGCCATTAAATCACTTCTGCTGCATACCATTTGCATTCTTCACCCACTCAGGTGCCATGAAAATTGACTGGCTCAACATAGCATAGATATAGATGATGTTATGTGACGAAGGCATGACTTCAACAGTCCAAACTTTCAAAAGCATGAGTGAATCTCAAAAATGAGTATCCAGCCTACAATGCGCAAGTCACGGATAATAGGCAACATTTATGTAATATTTGCAAAATTTGTATCTACGAAGTAGAAGAGCGTTGATATCAGGAATATTAAAAGGGATGCATTGGGTCAATCATATTGAAGGGTGATCTCACTAAATCTGAATACCGTCAACTTAAAGCTTAAAAGGATTTAAAATGTTACAACATGCCAAGAAAAAATAAAAAAAAGTTAAGAATGCTACATATGCAAACACTATTTAGAAAAAAAAAAATAGTGGGCCAAACTCTGATAGGGTGCTTACACATAGCCCATTGTACAGATTGCCACACTGCTTTGTAAACAATTTTGGGAATGGGCCTTTGCACCCCAGCATTACTAAAAGTCAATGACGTCACTATTACGAACTAAATGTGCACGGGGTTACTTTTCCTCCTCTCTTTGAAAGCTTTGGCATTAGGATCGCAAGAATGATTCATGCTGCTATGCAAAGGGAAAAATGCTGTGCGTGAAAGTATGAATTAAATTATTATCAAAACACCTGGCATGATAACTTAACTATAGAAATAGGAGAAATTCAATAAAAAAGGAATTTCTGAGTATATGTGAGGACAACAAGGAATAAAAACAAAAACTTTACGCGACAACAATAATAATGGGGCGCATGACAAACCAAAATTTATATTCTAGAAATAATTTTTCTATTTCAAACTTGTTTCTGGAATAAAAATATATTTGATAAAATTATTTCATTTTTCTATTTATGAAATAGATTTTTGTTCCAGAAATAGGTTTGTAATAGAAATTAGAAGTAAAAATCTTTTATTTTTTTATTTTTGTAACATAAATAAGAAATAAAAATTCTTCTTATCGTTCGTTGTTGCTACGAACTAGTCGTCCATCTGTCACCATCAACCACCGTCTGTCATTCGTCGTCGACGGCTGCCGCTAGTCGTCGGCCCACGCAACCGTCGCCGTTGCCGCCGGTGGCCAATTGTTGGCCGCCCACAGCCGTCACTGCCTGCTGCCACTACTATTGGTTGCCGTCGGCGATGGCCACCGTTTGCCATCCGTTGCTGCCGGTCCTCAACCACTGTCGTCACCAACCACCACTCACCATCCACCACCGTTGATGGCTGGCCACCGCCACCGCTGCCAGTCACCATTGCTGCCGTCTGGAAGGGAAAAATTTTGTATTGTTATTAAACGAATTTTTATTTTGAGAGTAAAATTTTTGTGTTATTATCAAATGGATATTTTTACTTAGAAACTCATCCAAGAATAGAAATAGAAAAATTTATTTCCCTTCTAAAAATCAATTTCTGGCTAGAATGGTTATCATTCGCGTTCTAAGATTCTGCTTGTTAGGACATAAAACAAAGCAGCACCGCATGCATCATTGTCAAACTGGGAGAGCCTGTAAATTCACGCTCATATCCTATTCTAGAGTTGCTTTCAGGTAAGTTATCCTATCCTGTTAGCTAAAACGCGGTTGGCATCGCGTTTCTGTTCGAAATTGTCCAAGATGTAGTCATTGTGTGCTTTCTCTAGTCTCACAGCATTCGTATAAAGGTTCTGATGCCATCCTAGTAATACAAAGATCAAACAATGAAGAGTTAGACAGCTTCGAGGTAATCTAGCTAAGGCCTTGTGACATGTAGGTGAGGGGATACGCTTATCCGTAATGGCATAATTAGAACAGTAATCAAATTTTAATGATGAAGGATTCTTCAAGCTAGAAGCACAACCACGTTTGTCAAGTAATCGAGTCTGTCCAGTTAAAATTTTGCATACCCTGCCAACAAACTGCATACTCACCGTTAAGGCATCTTAACAACGTCGGGATATTTGTTGGCTTCTTCCTGCCAATATAGACAAAGGCAAATGCACGCATTGTATGTCGCTTCTCAGGAGATGGTAGATCGTCAACATACAAAATGTAAACTTCCACAGTAGATGCTACAACCAGATCACTGTGACAAACCAAAACCAAAAATAAGAAAAACTTAAATGCCTCAAGCAGATTATCGTGAGTAAGCTATTCACAAGACACTTGTCCTCAATACCAAGGAGACCAAGGCATCTTAACAATGTTGGAATACTTTCTTGGCTTCTTCCTGCCAGTATAGACAATGGCAAATGCATGCATTGTATATAGCTTCTCAGGAGGTGGTAGATCGTCGATATACAAAAAGTAATCTTCCACAGTAAATGCTACAACCAGATCACTGTGACAAACCAAAACCAAAAATAAGAAAAACTTAAATACAACAAGCAGATTTTCGTGAGTAAGCTATTCATAGGACACTTGTCCTCAATATCAAGGAGACAAAGTAAAATGTATTTTCTCATGTGAAGTAGACATGTCAAATATTTGAAACATCCTATTTCAATGTACTTTAATGCAAAAAAGAATGTAGAAAGAAAGGAAAATTGGAACCACCCGTGGTGGTGGCGTAGGTGGTTGAGCAAGGGAACTTTTCACGAGAGGTCCCGAGTTCGATCCACGGCGTCGTCGTTGCTTCAGTGCTAGCCGCACCTTACCCGGGGCACGTGGGTGGTGGTTTCCCACGTGTCTCCCCAGGGTTTACTCCACCGCGAAGCGGCGCACGGGGGTTCCCTGGGTCACCAAAAAAAAAAAAGAAAAAAAAAAGAAAGGAAAATTGGAACTATAATTCTTATTGCGATAAGAGTCAGAAACTAGGAAACATGCAATCCTTGATAAGTAAAAAACTTACAGATTATTCAACTCGAACATTCCAATGATATGCCCATAAATGTCAAGTGATATTCCAATGAAGGGTCAAAGTACCCAATCTCATACACTATAGTACCACTGGAGAGCCACAGAACAAAAAAAACTGATAATCAGTGAATTATGAGGGTTCTTGAAAAAAATACAAAGTTCACATTCTTTTTCGAAGATAGCTGCCTTCAGGAGTTGAGCTGCAATGACTGGAAAAAAAAAAGGATTATCAGGAAAATGACAACACAATGAAGAAGATCACAGAAATGCAAAGTGATAAAAAAAGAAAAAGGCAGAATTGACTATTTGACATTTCTCTAAAAAAGAGATAGAAGGTAGCTTGTGGCCACTTTTAGAATGAGCAACTGGGTTTGACCACTGATTTAAATTTACAATACACTTGAACTTCCAAAGGTGCTTGAAAATGGCAGTGATCTTACAAAGAAAAAGATAAGAACAAATCAAAAGTTAAAAAAGGCATGACTAAGGATGATGAAGCAGTTGAGATTTTCTTTTTTTCATGAGCAAAGAGAAATTAACTATGAGGCACCCCCATTATTTTAGGTAGCCAAAATGCACGCACGGGTACTGTTCATCGCCTCTCTTCCTCTGGGGTTTTGAATTGAATCTCGCCGGCCTCATCTGCTCGATCCGACTGATCCAGACCTCTGATTGGCGTGAAAATTGGGGGTTCAACTCCTCTGGGAAAGCCCTCGCTCCTCACCGAATGGATTCGAGTCTCTTCATCTCTGCGGCGAGATCTGAGCTACCTCTCCACGAGAATCGCCTGCTGCTGCGCTGCTCGGCCCCTTGAGGTGCGGTGCTGGTGCGGCTCTGCCCGCAGCGAGAGGTTCGCAGGCGTCCCAGCACCCTCAGGTAAGCCTTCCTCGGCTCTGCTCCTGAACGATTGCTGGTGCTCCCCTGTCCCGACCCTGCTGTGCCGCGCCCTGCACCGGACTGCTGCGTTGCTCGGCCCTTGAGGAGCAGTGCTGGTGCGCCTCGGGCTTGCTAGCAGCGGGAGGAGGGCGTCAGGTAAGCTGCCTTGCTCTTGAACGAACTGTTGGTCCATCCACCCTGCCTGCCCTTGCTGCTTCCGGCCAACCCGAGAGGTCTGAGGCGTCCGACCGGTTAGTCTCCTCTCTAGATGGCTGCTGTGTAGAGGTCTGGGTTTAGCTGGCTGGGTAATGTTATGGCTGCTCCAATGGCTGTGGGTGGTGAGCCGAGTAATACGGCACAATTGAGAGATGAATCGGAGAGGACTTCTAGCCCCCTCAATCGAGACAAGGAGGCTTGGGCCTCCATGCTCACGGGCAAGGCTCCTGCACTAGCAGAGACCTCAAACCGTGGTCCCAAAGATGTAGGCCGGGATAGGCGCTCGAGAGGACGAAGTAGAGCGAGGTCGGCTTCCAAACGGCCCCAAGCCTCACAAAAGCAAGTGAGAAAACCAGACGCCCCGGCTGTCCGAACGTGGGCAAATGTTGCGAAACTTGTAGCGAAAGGGTATGACCTTACCTTTGTTCCTCCATCGTTTGAGGATGATATCCCTGTAGTGGATCTTCTTGAAGAAGTGTTAGATGCGGTGGATCCCAAATGGCATGAGTGTCTGGTTGGGTATTATGTAGGGAAGAGTTTGCCGTTCCAGCTCACGGAGAACTCGCTCAAGCTAGCTTGGGGACCGAAGCTTGTTGAGGTTTTCGCCGATGATCAGGGTTTTTTTTTCTTCCGCATCCCTGACCCCGAGTTCCGAAGGAAGATTTTGGAAGAAGGTCATATAACGGTTGCAAGGGTTGCACTTGTTTTGCAACAATGGAAGCCGCTCCTAGAGTTGAAGAGGGAGAAGCAAACCACGGTGCCAGTGTGGATTCGCTTGAAGAACCTACCTCTTGACCTATGGACAGCCCCGGAAATTAGCGCTATCGCGAGCACCATTGGCAAGCCGTTATTTGTTGATCAACGCACGGAGCAATCTCAAAGGATCTCTTTTGCAAGAGTTTGTGTGGAGCTTCAAGTAAACAAGCCGAGGTTCTACTTGACCAATGTAAGACTAAACAGAGTTGTTCGGTCGATTGCCATCGAGTATGAGTGGAAGCCAGCGGAATGCTTGAAGTGTGGCTCCTTTGAGCACAATTGTGCAGCCTCTTTGACTGGTCGGAGGGCGGTGCAAGGCCAGAAGCAAGTTCAGCCCATCCCCCCCCATTAGTGGAGGCCCGCCCCTCTGAGACTTCACCAATGCCGGTGGTAGATCTGAATGAGGCTGAATTTGGATGGAAACAAGTCAAGGGGAAGAAGAACAAATCTCTCCCCCCCCCAAGGAGACATATTTAGACCATCCGGCCAGCTCTGGAGAAGAGGAACCATCTCTCAAGCAAACAACAGCAGCTCTTAAAAGCTTGCCATCAACCTCTACCCGGAGGGCTCAGAGTGGGCTTCAAGCACTAATCAGGGTGGATGACCACACCGCGACAATGGAGGAAGATCCCATTAGCCATCCAGATGCGGGCCTGGGGAGTGGAGCGGAGTTGAATGAGTCTGTCAACCACCTTAGCTCAAATGATGATCTTCTCTCGCCTTGTCAATCGCCGAAGGCCCCTCCAGGCCTATCGCCAAAGGCTCCTCCAACGAGAAACAGGGAGGAGAATACCCACGACAAGCCCCTGGTGCTTCCCCCAGACCCACCTCCTCCTTCGGCTTGAACGGCTCCCACTCCGAGCTGTCGCAAGCCTCCGAAAAGGAGGTAACCCTTCCTCGTTTCCTCTTTTGTACATATGTATATAGGATGCTGGAATATTAGAGGTATGGTTGATTCGACTAGGCAAGCGGAGATTCGTAGTTTTATTACTTCGAACCACTTGTGCTGTGTTGGTTTGGTGGAAACTAAGGTGCCACAGGATCGCTTTAACTCCATATCCGAAGCTCTATTGAGAGGTTGGTGTTGGACTGCAAACTATGACTCTTTCCCCAGGGGTAGAATTTGGGTCGGATGGGACCCCGTGAGAGTCAAGTTTGAAGCCTTCTCTCTTACCAAGCAGGCAATTCATGGGAACCTTAAGAGCCTAGACTCCGGGTGGCTTGCTGTGTTTCTTTTATTTATGGAGATCACTCTTTTTCGCTGAGGAGACCGCTGTGGGAAGACATCATCATGAAAAGCACCCATCTCCGAAACACTCCTTGGCTTGTCTTGGGGGACTTCAATGCTATTAAGGATCCATCGGACCGGGTCGGTGGCTCCGAAGATTGGCTCCCTTGTTTTAATGAGTTTGGATAGTGCTTGGAGCAAGCTGAGCTGGAGGACTTGAGGTTCGTTGGTTTTAGATACACTTGGACTACGTCCTCAGGGCATTCTAGGAAAGCAAGGAAGATTGACAGGGTTTTAGTGAATGCCAAGTGGAGCTCGGATCTATCTTACTCAGATGCCTCCTTCCTTGCTCCTGGAATCTCGGACCACTCGCCTATGGTGGTGAAGGTACTTAATCCGACTCATCGAAGGAAGCCCTTCAAGTTCTTTGACTTCTGGATGAAGCACCCGGAGTTCAATGAAATTGTCTCACAAGTGATGGATGCGCCGGGGAGTGGTGTCCCTATGTATAAGCTTGTCTCTAAACTCAAGGCTCTCAAATATCGGCTCAAGCAGCTCAACAGAGATTCCTTCTCTAATATATCTGCTAGAACTCTTGATGGGCGGAAGATGATGGAGGCCACGCAAGCAGAATTACAGCTAAATCCCTTCTCTGCTAACCTTGCTGAGGTGGAGAAAAGCCAGAGGTGTATCTATGCAGAGTTGCGCTCCTCGGAGGAGTCCTTCTTCAGGAAAAAGTCCAGGGTCAGATGGCTCAGGGAGGGAGACCGAAATACCAAATTCTTCCATCAATATGTCAACAAAAGACAGTTGAGGAACGAGTCCTCTCCGTCCTCGACTCTTCGGGGGAACATAGTGACGGAACCACGGCTGGTGCAACGAAGGTTTGTAGAGTTCTTTGAGGACCTCTTGATGCCGCAAGGGGAGATTATTAGACCTTCGTTAGAGGACTTGAGGGAGGTTATTCAACATCCACTTTCGGTTGATCAGGCTGCACTTCTTGCTCAACCGATTCAGAGATGGAGATCCGGAACATTATCTTCTCTTTGCCTAAGGGAAAGGCTCCTGGGCCGGATGGCTTCACAGCGGAGTTTTTCAAAGAAAACTGGGACACGGTTGGTCCTTTAGTAACGACTGCAGTGTTGGATTTCTTCAACTCCGGAAAACTCTTGAGGGAGGTTAACAATACCATCTTGGTAATGGTTCCGAAAGTGCTCAACGCCACTTTTGTGGAGGATTATAGGCCTATCGCCCGCTGCAACACTATCTACAAGTGTATTACAAAGGTGCTAGCTAATCGGGTGGCCCTAACTTTGAAGAACACGATAGGCCCTTTTCGATCGCTTTTATAAAAGGTAGATGAATTAGGGACAATATATTGCTGGCTCAGGAACTATTCTCTAGCTTCCACCTTGAGCCTTATCTACCTAAATGTGCGATAAAGGTGGACTTCAGGAAAGCCTATGATACCGTGGATTGGGGCTTCCTTGAGAATGTGATGCTGGCCTTTGGCTTCCCTCACTCGTCACTAGTCTAATTATGACGTGTGTTCGCACTCCTAAATTCTCAATTGCTTTGAATGGAGAGCTCCACGGGTTTTTTGCGAGCGGTCGAGGTCTTCGCCAAGGTGATCCCATCTCTCCTTACCTTTTCACTATGGTCATGGAAGTGCTCTCAGGGATCATTCTTAAGAACTCCTTGAGGCCTGATTTCAAGTTCTTCCCGGAGGTGCAAGGCGGTGGGTCTTTCACATCTCTTTTTGCAGATGATGTCTTCCTTTTTGTGAGGCGCACCTTCCTACGGCGACTCTCCTTAAGGAAGCTCTAAATATATTTTCTTCTTGGAGTGGCCTTTGTCCTAACTCGTGCAAGAGTGAAATTTTCTTGGCGGGTGGCAATCCCTCCCTAAGGAATAATATTCTTTTGGAGTTGGGCTTTCGAGAAGGAAGCCCGCCGTTGGTACACAGGGGTTCCCATTATCACTTCAAGGATCAATAAAGCAGACTGTTGTACCCCGGTCAATCGCATCACTTTGCAAGGGTTCGTCTTGGACCCACCGATTCCTCTCTATTGCTGGTCGGCTTCAGCTTATCGGTCGAGTTCTTCATGCTATACAAGCCCTTTGGGCTAGTGTCTTTGTTTTACCTACAGCTGTGATGGAACAGATAGAGAAAATATTTAGACAATTCCTATGGAAAGGTCCGAACCTAGGCAGGGGTGGTACTAAGGTAGCCTGGGATGAAGTTTGCCTTCCAAAGGATGAAGGAGGGCTAGGTGTTAGGAGGCTCCAAGATTGCAATAAAGCTTCCATGCTAAAGCATATTTGGATCTTGTTTTCCGACAAGGAAGCGCTATGGTGTAGATGGGTCCACTCCACGTTCTTAAAAAACAAGAATTTTTGGGTTGCTAGGAAGCCAACATCTGGATCTGGGCTCGGAAGAGCTTGTTGACCCTAAGAAGGAATTTCAGGATGGCCTTCTCGGAAAATTGGCGATGGCCAAACAACCTCTATGTGGTTTGACAAGCGGCACCCTAGAGGGCCCTTGAACCTGTTCTTCTCGAGATTCTCTTATCTATAGCTCAGGGCTCTCTAGACAAGCTTCTATTGCTGACCTCTTCTCAGATGCTGGCCAAGCTCTCAGGTTGGTGCTTCAATTGTGGGGACAACCTCTTCCGAGCCTGACGAATGACCCGGATCGTTGCTGTTGGCGAGAAAGCTCTTCGGGCCAATTCACTATGGCATCGGCGTGGAACTTCATCAGGAAGAAGAGGACGCAGGTCCACTGGTACTCCTTCGTATGGGACAACGCCATAGTGCCTCGATATCAACTCAATCTTTGGCTCATGGCCAAGCGTAGGCTTCCAACCCGGGACCTCCTTCGGCCTATGGTATAATTGGGAATGCTGTACGTGCGTTTTGCAAGAATGTGCCCGACTCTCTTGACCACTTGTTTTTTGACTGCTGTGTCACGGCTAGCGTTGCTTTCTTTTGGGCGTCCAGATGCAATTTACCCCGGCGCAACGAGAGGTTGGGGGAAAATTTCAGATGGGCAACTACCTATTTGATGGGGAAAGATTTCTACAAGTGCATAGCCCGTTTTTCCTTTGGCGCGTTGTGTCACATCATTTGGAAAAATAGGAATGACATCATCTTTAGAGACCAGCCTCTCTCAATTCCGGCCATCAAGAACCACCTCTTCAAAGTGGTCCGAGACAAGGCTATCACCTTCAGGAACGTCGAAGACAATTTCAGAAACAAAGAAGGCTGCGAGAGAAGTTGGAGCCTAGACCCGATTATTTTCAATGGGGACCCGTAGGTCCTTGATCCGACGCTGGCCTCCTCTTTGCTTTTGTCTGTTTGATAGCCGGTCGAGCTAGCCGTGCTTAGTTTGGCCTTGTTGTTGTAGTTGTTGTGCCGCCTCTGCGGCTTTTGCATCTCGTCACCCTTCCACTTCTTTTGTTACTACATTTGGAGTGCAAGTTACTGGTGTCGAGATCCTTTTGTACATTTGGCTCTTCTTAATATATTTCTTACCTTCTACCAAAAAAAAAAAAAAACTATGAGGCACCCCCGATTTACAAAAAGATGTTGGGAAGTAGTTGGCTCTGAGTCCATTTCACCGTGCCAAATAACAAATACTATTAGCAAACTAAGCATGGAAGGAAAAGAAGAAGAACTAAAGAGTGGAATGCAACCAACAAAATAATGAGCGAGCATCACGAATGAACACTGCTGCAGGAGCAGCCTCATAAGAACCAGCATGATCAATGATCGAGACACCAAGATTCATTTACCTAATTACATACCAGCATGGGAGATTTGAAAATCCCAAGCTATCATTTTTTATATTGTCACAGAAAAATGGAGTCTTTAACCCAGTCCAAATCTTTTCTTCCACTATTAAATCTCCTACCAGTCACAAAAAGGAGGCCTGTATACATAACTATCACACAGTGAATCACTAGAAGCAAGATTGGCTAAAATTACCAAATATAATCCTCTTAAAATGCAGTATCTCCAAGAAATTTGTTTACTTTAAAGCAAAGCTCTTTAATTTCCATCCTAAATACAGCTTCACAGAAGGATAAACATCCTCTGGCAAGGCTGTGCATTACCACCACCTAAATTCAGTTATATTTAATAAGTATAAGATCATCTGTTTGACAGATTAATTTTGAATAGGTAAAGCCTGACAGAAAAATTACCTTCTCTTGTGTCCGACTGATATTGGCTTCCATGCTTCTAAAAGTAAGGGCATATGACAGTTGTCCATAACACTAGCCGTGTCCTCCATATAACTATTCAGAAAAATTTCTTTTGACTTGCTATATCTTAATATGGTGTATGCAATTGGCTGAAAAATGAGAACCAATGCATTAGCTATCTGCACCAGTTTTATTGAACATGTGCAGCACACTGACTACTAACCGAGAATTAAGAGAGTCTAACTATGCGGTAGTATTCTATGATCCAATTGCTCTCTGATAATAAAGCATGACAATATAATAATATAGGCATACTGCAACAACCGCCAAGCAGTTTCTCAACAGGTTGGTCAACCAGATAGACATATGAATTGACAATGGCGAATTAAATTTTGGCTAATGTGAAAAAAAAAAAAAAATTCTCCCCTCAGCAGAAATGTCTTATATCGAAGACATCAGACAAAGAACAACATACGAGAGACAACGCCTCACTCAGCCGCCTACATTTCCGACCAGGAAGGGCAATTTAACAAGATGGTACATAATGAGTCGTCAACATCAATACTCAATATCATTGTTTTGGCAGTTCCCTAAGTTCAAGCATGATTATCTACCCAATTCTTTCTTTACCGATCTCTAACAGAAATAACAAGTAGTTTTTTTTTTTTTTTTTTGGTTGCAAATAACAAGTAGTTGACCGACACACTATTTCACAGTCAATCTTGAAAATGTGCCCAATATTCAGATATGACTAACTGTCAAAGAAAAGCCTGCCGCAAAACCTTTCTTTGCTAGAAGAACATCTTCGTATTGCATCACCAGAAAAAAATTACAAGATTTAGGGTAGGAAAATGAAACTTAGGAAGAGGAATAAGAAACATGGAAACTAATTATAGAAGAAGCATACTTTGGCTGCCATAATTAATATATCATTTGTTTCTGCAGTGAAAGAGAAAACGGAAAAAAAAAAAGTATCAATAGAAGTAGATAAAAATTAGAAAAATGAATCCCCTCCACAATATAGATTAAGAGCTTTACCATTAGCATGTCGTATGAATTGGAGAAGAGCCTTGTGGAAAGTGGTTCCGATTCGACCTCTCTCCAGAGCAGAGTAAAGAATGACATGAATCCCAGTTAGCACCTGCACACACTAAGGATCATGACAGTACTAAACGAAATAATCCACAGAGTCGCCCCATAAAAAAACTACTTACACAGCTAGCTCCACACACGACATAAGAAAATAAAACATAAAAAATGTGACTCAAAAACATAATGCTAATACTACTAATACACATCAGAGCTCAGTTATCATATTCAATTTCCCGATTTGCAATGCAAAACTTTTGGTGCCAGGACTGAGGAAAGCACCTTCTCCTGTATTCATCTCTAGGAAAGTAGCCTCTTTGGGCATAAATTAACAAAGTACTGTCAAAATCAAAAGAATTCTAAACATCAAGGAGATTTCTTTCCATACTCATCCTATTGGTCTTTTTCATACTAATACAACTTGCTCCTAAGCAGGATAAAAATGAGAGACCCAAATCTGATAGAAAAAAGTGTAAGGCCCCGTAACCTGGAATAGTTAGCTTCTTGACATCCCCTGTACATGGATAAACAGGTGGCGGGGAAAATTTGTCTGAATATGGCAATACTAATTCACCATTCCTCAATGATTCAACGATTTCCTTGGGCAGAGGAACTTTTCCTCTCTTGCTTCCTGAAGCATATCCACGAGAGTCATCATGACTTTTCTCATCCGTGATGTCGTCGCCATTGGATGAGTCTGGATGAGTTAGATGCGCCATGATCATTTGAAAAGTCAGAGCATGAATCCGTGTTACATCCATGGCTTGAAGAGAGACCTAAATCTTGAAAAACACAATCTTCTTCCAGTTTGAAGTTCTGATGTCGCAATAAAGTGAAAACAAAAGCTACATACTAGACGATCAATCTGCAATAACAAAAGTAAAGGGAGTGTTAGAATTGTACATGATAAAAAATCCTGACAAGTGCACATTGGGATCCATGCCAGCAAAACTTTGAGGGATGTTGACACCCAAAAAGCATGGAGAAGCTCCCCTTCTTTAAAATCCACATCAGCATAAACACCTGCAAAACTTTAATCCAACATATGCTCAATGGTGGAAAGCAGACTGCAGAAACCACTGTGCAAGAGCTCCTCCATCACATTAACTATGCAAAAAACAATCCAGTTCAACAGCACATGAAATTTCAGAACTTGAGCCCATTTTGCCTGATCAGAAACTACCTGATTAAAATGGAGAAACGACACACTGTAAAGCGATACGAAGTGGCTGATCACACAGAGCTATCCTAGAGTAAATGGTGTGCTTAGAATGGACTCCCCTAACTAGGCCGAAAAATGAATTTACTCGCTCTCATGACTACAGAAAACCAAAACAGTACGTGGAGATTCTTCTTTATTTTCCTCTACCATCCACTAGGAAGCATCCACCATTTCTTGGCATACACTTTAAGTAAAGTTTGTAGCATTCCGGTTGATGTCATTTCCTGCACATTTCATCTCTCTCCATTGACGCTCATGTATTTGCTAATTTCTCCTGAGAACTACCAAGGAAAATGGATGACAAGCTAAACACGTCACCAACAACACAACTAATTCTACAACAGCAAATTGTCGTCTAAGGGGAATAGCAGCTACCTCCGAACAATTAAGCGTCCGAGCATAATCAGCAACCTTGAGGCTACTCCCAGAAATGAACAAGATAGCAGCACAATGCCAAGGGTAAGAACTCACAAACGACGGTGCATCGAGCAGGAGACCAGTCTACCTTCCCCTAATCTGCCATCTTGTTTCACCCTTGAGGCAAGGCTAAAAAGTTGGTCAAAGTAATCCTGACCAGACGAAATTTAGACAACCATTGAAACCGAAAGGCGCGAAAAAACAAAGGGAAAATGCAAAATCTACTCAACGAAGTGTTCTGAATCTGTGGTAAACTCTATCCATTGAACGACCTACTGTCGCTCGATATTCTGAAGTCTCCACTGTTTCTGACTGCTGAAAGTCGGGAAGGATACATCTCGGTCACGACGCAAAAACGCGCATTTTGGAAATGCTTGGAGTGCCTGCGAATTTGTCCGCGGAATTCAGTCCAAGGTGAGTGCGCTTCTGGTTTTTGGGCGCGGGGCTCGATGAGCCGGTGTTCATATATGGAATTAACACGAAAGCATTTAACAAACACTAATAGAACTTACCGAGTAACGCAAATGATTATGTAAGTTTGACAATACCGCTAAGCGATGAAGGTTCCTTTCATTTCGCCAAAAAAATATGACATTTTTGGAAACTTTTTTTTTGCTAAAAAATCATTTTTTTACAGTAAAATGATAATATTTTTGAACGTTTGACTACAACCTAAAAATAAATAGGAAACTATCTTTTATTATTTGATATAAAGAATCTGATTTGATTCTTTCGGGAAAAGTCACTTAAAAAAAATAGAATTATTAATTATATATTTTAAAATTTTCTTTTTCCTTTCTTCAGCTACCGGTGAGGGACGAGCTCACCCAAGGCCGAGCTCAAGCCTCGTCAATCTTGGGTGAGCTCACCCGAGGCCGACAAGGCTCGTAAGCTGTAGTCGCTCTACGTGTTCGATCGCATTGTGCTTGGCGTTGCCCTCTCTCGTCACTACTCGGGTGTTAATCTCGAGCTCCACGACAACCTCACGGCTTCGAAATTTGAATTCTCTGAGGCTTTTTCCTACCGCTCTATGTGGTTGGAGCCGAAAGCTTCTGAATTCGTCCTAATTCCGGCGAATTCAGCGGGACGTCGAGGCGACCTCGAGTCCTGGGATGTGGTTTTGGTGTTTGTAATCGGATCGTGAATTTTGAGTTGCAGATTGATGGGAGAAGGGGAGACGAGGGAGTCACATCTCTGATAGGCAGCAATCGAACTTGGGAGGGAGCTTCGTGGGGGCGACGGAGAGTAACGCGGGGAAGAGATTGGTGAGGTAGCTTGATTTCACGGGGGGGCGGAGGCAAAAGGGAGAGAGCCAGAGCATTCACGGTTGCAGGCAGTTTCTTAGGCGGCGGCGATGCGGCCGTTGCAGGTGGTGGCGGAAAGGAGGAAGAAGTCCGGAAGCGGAGGAGGAACTCTGGAGTTGGAAAGAGATGAGTAGTGCGCAGGCGAGAAGAGGAAGGCGAAGGAATGCATGGAGGAAAGCGAGCTGGGGCTGAGTGAATGAAAGATGAAAGAATATGATTTCTTCTTTTTCCTCCACTTTTTAAGGTATTTTTTCATTGACCGAAAATATTTTTCTTGACCAGTTTCTATTTTCTGTGAACTAAACGACGGAATATCTAGATAAATTTCTTCTGGAAGTTATTCTCCGCAAACGGAGTCTATAATAAGAAACTTTTGGCCCAAATGTTTTCCGAGCTTCTTCCCCAACCCTTGTAGTTCCCAATTTACTTTTCGTTTCCTCCCAAGAAATTAGAGAAAGAAAATTGCCTGAAACGTTTTTAAAAAGTTTTTCTGAACTCCACTCATTCTTTTTGTAATTGATGCATTTTGGGGTTCATGGATTGTTGAATGTGATGATCTTTGTAGAAGAGCAAGTTGGTTATGACCAACCTGAGTCAAACTCCTTACTCACGATCACTCAGATGATATTTTCAAATGCATGACGTACACGCATAATACATCAAATGTCTTCATTATTATTTGATAAATTCTTATGTTCTGATACGCATAATGATAAATGATTCGTCGAGATGTGGATTGACCATTTTTGCGGGTCCAAACTAAAACAAAGGGAAATATAATTTATGGCATCTGCTGGCCAGCACGATTTATACAAACAAATCTTTCACATAATCAAAATCTCTTGACAAAAGTATACACTGGCTTGGTCCACAATCCTCCTTGAAAGAAATTAGTGTTATTTGTCACCTACATATTTATTGCATTTCTAAAAAGGGAAAATCATAACTAATTAAACCGACTTAATCATTAATTGTTCTGACCCAAAAAAAAAAAAATCTTTAATTGTGAATCCGTGAGAACGACAGAACCTATGTAAGATTCTATTGAAAAAGAATCTCACAATACACAGGATATACGACAAAAAAAGCTTTATGATATCTAGCTCTATAGCTCGCAAAATGTTGATATTGCAAAATGGGTAGTTGTACCACATACACTCAGAAACTCTTGTTTTTGAAACTAATGCAAAATGAATTGCAAATGCATTATTCATCACGGTTAAATAAGATTAATAATGAGTCAAGGCCTCCCACAAATTATCATCGAAAAACATCGATAGCTGGTGATTATTAGAACACTAGAGATGGTAATTTCTTTCGAATTCTTTTGAATGTCCTAATGATTGCAAGTTTCCATGACACTTACCATAATTTGATTTATTATAAATTCTTTTTTCCTTTTTTGTTTGTAACTTATTTTAGCACTCGCGATAATTCTTAACAGTTTGCAAGTTTAAGGAATTTGTCGGAGAGTAATTATCCTTCTATGTTGTAATTTTCCTTGATTAGCAATAGATTGATTATTTTATAGTTATTAACTTTTGTTAAATGTTACATATTTAACTTTTTTCCTTTTTTTCGTAAAAGCCAATGGACATTTCGATAATTTTGCTCTCCTAACAAATATCTCTAATTGCACGGGAACAATTCTGTTTTGACATGAGACAAGAGAATTTCCAGTTAAAAAATTAGCTTCTTTCAACCACTTATGCTCAACAACTTTTGTCCGGTAGAGCTTGCAGGCCCTGCACTATATGGTTCAAATGTAATCTGACATGCTGTAAAGTTCAAGAGAGCTTGAAGCTCAATTGCTATGCTTTTTGTTCTATTAGGATTAGGAATCTATTCCTCGCTCATCAATGTTTCCTCCTCTCCATTCTCTTCCGACAAAAAAAAAAAAAAAAAAAAAATGGGGATAAGTACACTATCGGTGCTAAAATTTGTATACGACGCTCACTTTGGTGTCAAAAGTTTCCGTTGGATCACTGTTGACACCTAGTTTTTTTATCTTTCAAATAGTATAAAAAAAATCAATCAATCAAAAAATCAATCAAAATCAAAATCAAAATCAAAAAATTTTTAGCTATTAATTTCCTAAAAAAAAAAAAAAAAAAAGTTGTGAGGTCGGGTCGGGCCGGATCCGGCCTTGGCCCGACCCGGCCCCTTTTTCCTTTTATTTTTTTCCTGCGTGGGCCTAAGCCCAACCCTCCCATTTACTTTTCTTTTTTTTTCTTTTCTTCCCCTTCGCACAGCCCAACCCTCTTTTTCCCTCTGGCCCGGCCCACCTCCTTGTCTTCTCCCTCAGCCGCCTACTGCACGGGGAACCAGCGAAGAGAAAGTAGCTGTCCGCTTGGGTAACTGGCGAAGCCGAAAGCAGGGCTGGAGAGGCAGAGGAGACAGCATCATCTCGCCGGCAGGTCAGCGGGTTGGGGGGAGCCGATTCGGACGCATGTGGAGCTGATTCGCGCGCACGCGAAGAGAAGTAGGGGGGATCTGCACCAGAAAAAGGAGAGAAACAAGGGAGAAAACGAGGGGGCGATAGAGAGAGAACAGGGGACCGAGCACAAAAAAAAAAAACCAGAGAAAGAAAAACGAGAGGGAAACACAGGGGAGGAGGAGTCGTGGTGGCAGCCCTCGCCGCGCCACCGCTACCCCTTGTGACGCCTGCAGCCCGAAGCTGCGACGCCGCCGCTGCCCTCCGAGCGTCGACCCATAGTACCCAACGCTGCAGCTCCCGACACCAAGCGAGCGTAAGAGAACCGGAGGAGAGGCACAAATAGAGAGCGAGAGAGAGGAGAGCGAGCTCGGGCGGAAGAAGACTCCCGTCGCCGTTCGTGCCGTTCTTGCCGTCACCACCCGCTCGCCGCGTCGGAACGCCGACCCCCGAGCCACTACACGCCCGCGATCTCGTCCGTACCGTTGTTTTGCCTAAGAGCCGCGACGGCTGCTGCGGCTTCAGCCTCAACCCGACGCCGTCCAAGCGAGCCGCCACCCCCCCTGCCCGACGCCATCCAAACCGGCACCGCCGACCCCTGCGCTCGTTGCCTTCGCAAGACCGCGCCGACCTGTGACTCGCCGCGCTCCGCCTGCAACCGCGAGGACCGCCGCGTCTCCGCCCCTACTCCGCCGCGCCTCCACCTGCAGAATCCGCGAGCCCTGTAGCAGCTCGCCATCGCCCACCGCGTCCCCGCTGTCACTCGCCGCGTCGCCGCCGCCGTCAAGTCCGTCGCTGCCGTCATCAGCGCCGCCAAGGAGCCGTAGGGCTTCGGCCACGAACCGGGTCGCACGGATCGGGCGCGGGTCGCGAAACAGGTAGGTTTTCTTTTTTAAACGATTTTGGGCTTGTTTTGGGCTTGGTTTGTTTTTGCTTGCGGGCTTAAGGATTTAAGAGATTGTGGGTTTAGGGAGTTGTGGGCTTCATTTTTTAAAATAAAAGAGATTGGACTAGATTAGGCCCGCCGGTTGGGCCCAATCCGAGCGAAGAAAGGCCCGACCAAGGCTAGTCGGGCCGGTTCGCCGGCCCCCATTTGGATCGAACCCGGTCGGTCGGAGACCGGACCCGATCGCGTTGACCGGGTCGGGTCGAACCGAACCCGACCCGGTTCACCTTTTAAAATTTTAAAAATATTTTCTTTAAAAATTAAAAATTAAAAAAAAATAATTTTTTAAAAAAAAAAAATTAAAACAATTTCGAAAATCCAAAAAAATATATTTAAAAATTAGAAATTAGTTATTTTTCTTTTAAAAAAAATTAAAAAAATTTCGAAAATCCAAAAAATATTTAAAAATTAGAAATTAGTTATTACTATTATTTTTAAGTTTTTAAAAAAAATTAAAAAAATTAAAAATTTCGAAAATCCAAAAAATATATTTAAAAATTATAAATTAGTTATTTTTTTTAAAAAAATTAAAAAAAAATTAAAAAAATTAAAAATTTCGAAAATAAAAAAATGATGGGGTTTGATTAGGACTTGCCATGTATTGCCATTTTAGCGTAATTAGACCTTTATGTGCTCGTATTTCGATTATGTTGCATGTTTAATTTGCATATCTAATTATGTTTGATTGCATGTGTTTAATTTTATGGCAATTAGAATCTTGATAATTATGATGTTTACTTTAATGATTGCGCACCCGCATGATCACCTCATATGTTAGTGGATAAGTATAAAATCAATTCAAACTGCCTATGAAAAATCTTTTTGTTAAAATGAACAAGATTAGGTACCGAAAGGGCACTAATTGGTTAATTAGTGTAAACAAGTCCCCGAACCTAGATTCTCTGGTTGTGTAGGAAGTGAGGCACACTCCCATGCCTCACTTGGTTTCTAGCCGACCCCAATAGGCTAGTGGCGACTCCTTTTATGCAAAATTTCTAAAGAATATTCCAATGTCACGCGGGGTATGGGCTTGGGAGAGCTCGCGCCTGATCATGGGCCTTAGTCCCGTCCTTTAGGCAATACCCCTAAACCTGTTCCCTCCCCCCGAGGGTAGGTCGCGACAGCTTGGCGACTCCGCTGGGGACGCGGTTTTGAACCTTAGAGGACTTAGGCCAGAATTAATTTTGTTCAAAAAAATATTTTTGTTTGGCAGCGAGGATTTCAGGTTAGTCCCTAACATTAAAGGTGTTAAATGTTTTTGTAGAATGGGAGGTATAAGGGGGGAAGTGTTTGCTCACCTTTGTCTTGTAAGGAGGTGTTGGAATGTATGGTTTATTTTCTTATGTACGGAGTGTTGATTGCTTATAAATTGTCATGCTTGCATCCCCTGCATTGCACTACACCATAGCACACACAACCTGCCGCCGGACCTGGGCCGCATAGGATCACTTAGGATGGTGTTGAGGTGGATACCACTCCGACTACAACCGTGTCATACGAGTCGCCCACCTTAACCCCGAAATTTCTTTCTTCATGTCGAAGGTACCCACCCCGGTCTGCAACCGCGCGACACGGGTCGGTTCTTTGACAAAGCCGGAGTCATGGGTAACCCGACCTAGCCGCGACCTTGCTGGTTCAGTTCGGTGATCCCATGGCTTCATTTTGAGCCGTCTAGAGTAGAAATCGAACCACCGCCCATGCGCATGTCTATGGCATTGCTACTTAATGAATAGGGTAAGGTTTTCAATTTTCTTTTATGTGCAATTTATTTATCCGTTTTCTTTTTGGTCGGTCCATGACAAAATAGGTTTGTCGTAACTTTGGTTGGCATACGATGGGGGTACCCGAGCTTCACATATTTTCCGCCCCGAGGGCTGAGCTCCGCACGTGGTGGGATGGACTGGATCTGACTGGCCGTGATTGGGTGCGATCTTATGTCGGACGATTACTCCCCCTATTAGAGATAGAAACTCATTATGGTGTCGTGCAAGCGTTAGCGCATTTTTGGTGCCCCGCAACTTGCACGTTCATATTCGGTGATCACGAGCTTACTCCAACCTTGGAGGAATACAGTATTGCCATTGGAAAGCCCTTAGCATCGGAATTGGTTAGCCCACCTATAGGAATTGAGCATGCATCGACCTTATCTGATTTTCTTAAAATTAAAGAAGATGATGTGAGAAAAGTTTTGAAAGCCAATCGCAAAACCTGCCCATTTTCATTTCTAAATAAGCTTTTTCAAAATGCTCCATCTTTCCAAAAGAATAAGATATTTCTACTAGCTTTCTTCGGGTTCGTGATATTCCCACATTGTAGAAATGCTATTAACCCTTATGTAGCGTGGGTAGTTCGTGAAGTATGTATGGGAAAGAGTTTTGTTAATGCTATCTTGACTGAAACTTTTCTTTCCCTTACTCGTTTTAAAGAAAATAAAGACAAAGTTTTCCATGCTCCTCCTGCACTTTTGCAAATTTGGTTTTTCTCTCACATTAAGGGGTTCGGTAGCTTGATGACTGTGAGCGACATTTCTGACTCTAGCCACCCCATCCTAAAGTTTAGAGATAGGAAAAATTTTGCCCCTGATTATCATTATTCTGAGTGGCTAGTTTTCATGACCAACCCTGGACCTGAGGATTTCCAATGGCATGCCAAATGGCTTCGAGTTCAAGAAGTGCGGTTCGTGTGTGGGCTTACTGGACCTATTCCTTTGTTGGGAATCACCGGAGTCACCGAATATTACCCGACTCGAGTCACCCGTCAGTTTCAAGAGATTCAACAGCTTCCGCCGGCAATCCAGGAGGACCCGCTCAGGATAGACTTCCCTAACGGATGCCAAGACCACGAAGACTCCGTTGTGTTGGTCAAGTCGATGTGGGATATGTGCCACCCCCGGAAGTTGATCTGCCCTGAAGAGGAGTTGGAGGGGCAAGAGAAGACCTATTATGCCTCGAAGGAGTACATTCTTAAACACAAGATTCCAGAGAGCCTCCGCCCGAAGATTCCTAAAGTGCCATTGAAGATCACCCACCAAGCCGAGATCAAGCGCCTCAAGAGGGAGCTCAAGGAAGTCGAGGAGCGTGCTTCAAAGTTAACCCGAGTTAGTGGAGCTACCACAAGCGGAAGCCATCCTCATTAGTTAGATTGAGTCGAGCGCAATATGTAGCGGGACCATATTCGCATACGTTGCAAAATTATGGAGTTTGTCTCGAGTCTCGATGTTGAAAAATTGGGAGTTAGGAGAATGTCTCTTCGTCTTTGAAATAGCTTTGTTGTTTAAGGGTTTTCTTTTGCGTTTTTTCTTGTATTATGTAGCAACCGGGCTTTCAATGAAACGAGCAAATTGGGGCGATTAGATCTTTGTCGTGGACCGACCGCCTAATTATTTACTTGTACTTATATATGCTTATCTACTTTTGCTTCAGGTACTAACCGATCGATTGTCTTCTACTGATCGTCGACACAGCCAAGCGGAGATCCCCAATTCGCACGCGCGCAAAAGTCAGAATGGAGAATGATGACACCAACGTGCGCATGGCCAAGATGGAGGACTAGCTGGCCCAAGTCACCGCAATGATGCTTGAAATAAGCCAGAAGCTTAAGGAGCCCCCTGCCGTAGCTGTCACTGGAACATCCACTCCGGCGTTATCGAACATGCTTCCCCGTCGACGGGAGGCACGCACGTTGCTGATCTCCCGGGAAAGAAATTGCTGGAGAAGCTCCTTCGCCACGCCAATCATCGTCAATTTAGATCCTCCTCCGAAGGAAAACCCAACACCTCGCCTAAGTGACGAGAGTGAAAAACGTTTGGCAAAGATGGAAGAGCGACTATGTGTCTTGCAAGGCTATGAGCTGAAAGGAGCTGATAGGTTATCTCCATACACCAAGACGAACTTTCCTGAGAATTTCCAAGAGCTTGAGTTCACGAGAAAGTATGACGGAACGGGATGCCCCAAGACCCACCTTAGATATTACATGAGGAAAATGGCTTGTTACACTAACAACGTGCCGATCCTTATACACACATTCCAAGATAGTTTCGAAGGCATTGCCCTGACGTGGTTCATTGCGCTGGACATTGAAGAATTCACTAGTTGGGACGACTTAGCCAATGAGTTCTTACAACAATACTGGTTTAACACCGAGCTTGCCCCCACGAGGGAAGAGTTGACTCGCGTTGAGAAGAAGAGGAATGAGTCATTCAAGGCCTTCGCGCAAAGGTGGAGGACCATGGCCTCACAAGTGAAGCCGGCCTTAAATGAGAGGGAGATGAAGCAAATTTGTTCCTCAAGACTTTGCCCTCGAATACTTCCAAGGGTTAGTATTCTCGGGTTGCCAAACATTTTCACAGCTAGTTGAGGTAGGTGAAGGAGTTGAATGGGCAATGGTTGAGGGAAAGATTTCAACCGGAGGCGCGAAGAAATTCCCACCAAGAAAGGATAAGGAGGCCGCAATTGAAGTAGCACTTGTGCAAGAGCCCCATTTCCCTCGGCCAACCGCAACACCCGCACACAAGCCTACGATGGTTCCAGGTAGTTCATCACAAGCATTCGATAATGGCAAGAGGCCGTTTCGAAAGGGGTTTTCTCCACTACCACGCCCGCTGTCAAAGTTATTACCCATGCTTCTTGAAAAGAGGATGGTCGCAAAGGAGGTGCCTAGAGATAACCCCCCAAGGTTCGCCGGATTCGATATAACCAAAACCTGTGAATACCACATGGGAGAAATGGGGCATGATGTAGATAATTGTCACATGCTAAGATACAAAGTTCAACAGCTTCTAGACAAGAACATATTGACTTTCAGGGAAGCTCAGCCCAATGTGCAACAGAACCCTCTACCAAATCATGTAGGGGGAGTGAACTCAATTTCCGAGGACACACGGGCGAGTCAGCAACCTCTAGTATTGGATGCTTCCGAGTTGTATGAATCCCTAGTGCTAGCGGGATACTATGAAGGCCAGGAGGATGTGACCCTAGAAGAGAGATTGAACCGCGTCCGTAGGATGATAACCATGGGAGTAATCAGACGCGGAGAAGAGGAAGAGAATGTCGTATCCGTGACAATGCCATCATCATTCCGCTCATCTTTCTACAACTTTGCTGGTATGTCTCGGGCGAGGAAGGCTATGCATGGAATTTCAAAGACCCCAGCTTTATACGAGGAAGGGTTGATAGCTATGATTACCCCAATGGTGATTGAATTGTCCGATGAGGAGCTCGCGGGCGATATCGAGCTGGAAATTGCTGAACCCACAGTGATCGACCTTATGGTCGAAGAGATGTCGACAATCGAAGTCACGGGAGGACACACAATGCCGGTCACGATTGAATTGCCTCCCCAGGAAGAAGACGAAATGGTAATGCTGGAGTATCCTCCCAAATTCGATTCCAAAGCTGTACCTTGGGGTTACGGAACCAATGAGGTAGATGCTGTCACGCGGTCAGGCCGCTGTTACGCACCTGATAAGGGAATAGAAAAGAAGGCTGTGACCGAGGAGGAGGCAAAGCAATTTTTGGCTGTAGTAAAGTCTAGTGAGTTCAACGTGGTGGATCAACTGCGGAAGTTGCCGGCTCAAATCTCCCTCCTAGAATTATTCAAATCTTCCGAGAAGCATAGGGACATCTTGCTAAAAGTCCTTAACGAGGTGCATGTGCCAGAGTCAATTGATGAAGTCCAATTGGAGGAGTTCGTTGGGGCCGTTCTATTAAAAGACCAAATTTCTTTTACTGATGAAGATCTCCCCCCGATGGTCCTAATCATACCAAAGCGCTACATATCTCGGTGAAACATGAAAGCACTCTTGTTTGCAGAGTATTGATTGATAACGGTTCGGCACTCAATATATGCCCGTTGGCTACTCTCCACCGTCTTGGCATTGATCTTGGGAGAATCCGTGCGGCAAGTCGGCTTGTGCGGGCTTTTGATGGGATGAAGAAGGATGTGATAGGGGAAATTGAGCTTGAGCTGCTGATTGGCCCTGTACTTTTCCAAGCCGTGTTCCAGGTATTAGATATACCAAGTGCTTTTAATTTTCTGCTAGGGAGACCGTGGATCCACACAGCGGGTGCGGTTGCCTCTAGCCTCCATCAGAAAGTACGATTTGTGGTGGACAACAGGCTTATCACGGTCCATGGAGAATCCGACTTCAAGATCTATCACGAGACAGCCATCCCCTATGTGGAGCCGAGTGTACCGAGGAATCCAGCTTTCAAACCCTCGAGCGGTATCCATGGTCCATGTACCGTAAGGTCCTTCACAAAGGCTCATAATTTGTCTAAGCCGGCCATAGGCGTGGGAAAGATTATGTTGGCAAGTGGGTATAATCGGAGAGGGCCTTGGATCACACGGTCGGGGTGTGCGAAAGCCCATTGAAGCTCATAAAAACTCGAAGAGGAGAGGCCTAGGATACGTTGAGGGGCGAGAAGGTCGTAGCGAGCAAGGTGGTCATGGCAATCGAGGGGGCCGTGGAAGGCAGAGAGGCCGGGATGCCCGAGGAGGCCGAGGTGGGTATAGAGATTGGAGTGAACGTATTGCCCAAACCGAGGAGGGTGAGGGCAATCGAGGCCCGTTTCATCCGTTGTTGGAAGAAACATTTCCAGGACCTCCAAGGATGTTATTCGAGGAAGAGGGGCACATTTATGGTGTGATTGAGCTATTCGAGGGAGATGTCATATGTGCCATCCTAGCATGCGAGGAGGCTGAGTCCTCTGAAGTCATGGTTGTCCCTTCAAAGTAGGGCGGTTCTCGTCTAGCCTAGTTTTTGTCTTATGTCTTCTCCCTGCGTGGGATCTCGTAGTTTTTCTTTCTTTATTTCCTGTTTATGCCATTTGTAATGTGAACTATGGTCAACCCCGATCTTGAGCCGTTGGTCGTGGGTGGTTTGTGTTTAAATACGGCCTTATCTTTCCTCATTCAATAAAATAGACACATGTTTTATTAAGGACATGTGGAGGCACATCAAACTAGTCCTATGATGGTCACTGAGGCCTAGGTCTCCACATGCTCCCTTATTTGACTGCCTCGCAAGGACGAGGAAATCCGAGGATATGAGGATGAGTTCTTGAAACTTTTACAAAAAAATACTTCAAAAATTCTTCGAAAAACGACATGCATTATTTTTATGGTCGACATTGCTCTAACTCATTTTATCGCATCTCAGGCATTACATTATGCATAATCATAATAAGGACGCATATGACTCGGACGTGCATGAAGAAAGTCTCTCAGGTTCCGATGACACTGACAATGACGATCAGAAGGGGATTGAACGCGAATGGAATCGATATGAAGGATCGAAGCCATTGACCGAAGAGCGAACAATCACCATAAATTTAGGTGACGCAGAGAATGTCAGGGAAGTAAGGATCGGGGCATGTCTCTCAGAGTCAGAGGCGGAAAAGACGACTAATCTTTTGAAAGAATATCAAGATGTGTTCGCCTGGACATATGCCGATATGCCGGGATTGGACCCCGAAATTGTGGAACATGCTCTACCAACAGATCCTGATATGCCACCCAAGAAGCAAAGACTCAGGAGAACTAAACCAGAATTGTCCAAGAAGATCGAAGAAGAAGTAATGAAGCTGCTGAAAGTAGATTTTATTGAAGTGACACGTTATCCGATTGGGTAGCAAATATTGTGCTCGTAATGAAGAAAGATGGGCGAGTCGGGGTATGTGTTGACTATCGTGATCTAAATTGAGCAAGCCCGAAAGACGATTTTCCACTCCCACATATCGATGTCTTGGTTGACAACACGGCAGGATTTGAGTTATTCTCCTTCATGGACGGTTTTTCTGGATATAATCAAATCCGTATGAAGAAGGAGGATAGGAGCAAAACATCATTCATAACTCCTTGGGGAACTTTCTGCTACAAAGTGATGCCTTTTGGTCTAAAGAACGCGGGGGCAACGTATCAAAGGGCCATGGTCACGTTGTTTCATGACATGATGCACAAGGAGGTCGAGGTATACGTGGATGATATGATTGCAAAGTCAAGACGGGGTGAGGACCATGTTGGAGTCTTGCAAAAGCTGTTCAAGCGTCTTCGGAAATTCAAGCTGCGCCTTAATCCCACAAAATGCGTTTTTGGGACGAGATCGGGGAAGCTGTTAGGGTTCATGGTTAGTAACAAGGGCATAGAGATTGATCCGTCAAAGGTTAAGGCTATTTGTGATTTACGAGCCCCGACCACCACCAAGGAGGTCCGCAGCTTGATGGGGCGGCTCAATTATATGGCGAGGTTCATCTGTCAGTTGTCTGAAACAGCGAGGCCATTCTTCAAGCTCTTGAAAAAGAACGCAAAGATTGAGTGGGATATCGAGTGCCAGGGTGCCTTCGAGAAGATAAAACACTATCTCACTCACGCACCTAGTCTTAATACCCCCTCTCCCTAAAATTCCCTTAATTTTGTACTTGACCATACATGATGAATCGTTGGGAGCCATGTTAGCATAGAAAAGACCAAATGACGGGAGAGAATGCGCGATATACTACTTGAGCAAGAAGTTTACTATTTTCGAGATGAACTACACAGAAGTTGAGAGAACTTGCGTGGCCTTGATTTGGGTTTTACACAGGCTGCGGCAATATACGCTCCATCACCGAATCCTGTTGGTGACCGAAAATGATCCCATCAAATACCTCCTGGAGAAGCCGGCATTGGTTGGTAAGTTGGCCAAGTGGCAAATCTTAATTTCAGAGTTTGACGTTCAGAGCCTGGGACAGAAATCCGTTAAAGGTCGCGCTATAGCAGACATGTTGGCAGAAAGTCTCAAGAGGTCCAGGACATCTGATGAGGATAGTGATGCAGGGGAACAAATTTTACTTGTATCAAGTGGCAAATTGACAATGTACTTCGATGGTGCGGTTAATTTAGCTGGGTCGGGTACCGGGGCAGTTCTTATCTCCCCAGACGGTCAGCACTACCCTGTTGCCGCTAAATTGACGTTCCCTTGCACGAATAATATTGCTGAATATGAAGCATGCATTCTCGGCCTCAAGCTGCTATTGATATGAAGATCCGAAAGATGCAAGTTTATGGTGATTCAGCCCTTATAATCTTACAGACTAAAGGCGAATGGCAAACACATGATTCTAAATTGATTCCGTATCATGAGTTCCTGGGGAAGTTGACGGAAGAATTTCAAGAAATAGCATTTGAATACTTGCCAAGGTCTCAAAATCAGTTTGCTGATGCCCTAGCTACCTTGTCTTCAATGTTACAAATAGCTGGAGGCTTGGACATTGAACCATTAAGAATTGAAAACTTTAGGCGCCCAGCTTATTGCATGATGATTGAAGAAGAACCGGACGGACAGCCTTGGTATCATGACATCTTGAAGTATCTGCAGAATGGTGAATTTCCCGAAGGAAGTGAAGCAGCAGATAGAAAGCATTTAATAAAGTTAGCATCGAAATTCTTCGCCAGTGGAGATGTCATCTACAAAAGGTCCTTCGACTCGACATTGCTAAGGTGTGTCGACGCTAAAGAAGCCGACCGTTTGATGAAGGAGATACATGAAGGGGAGTGTGGCCCCCATATGAATGGACACTTCTTGGTAAGAAAAATCATGCGACTCGGTTATTATTGGCTAACCATGGGGTCCGACTGCATTCAGCACGTACGACGGTGTCACCAGTGCCAGATTTATGGGGATAGGATAAATGCCCCTCCAAATGAACTTCACCAAATGTCTTAACCCTGGCCCTTTTCAATGTGGGGAATTGACGTGATTGGGCCCATTAACCCCAAAGCTTCAAATGGGCATCGATTTATCCTGGTGGCGATAGACTATTTTACCAAGTGGATCGAGGCCAATTCATATGTTAATGTTACTGCCAAGAATGTGGCGAAGTTCATTCGTCGCGACATTGTTGCTCGCTACGGGGTGCCGAAGGCGATCATTACCGACAATGGCACTAATTTGAACAACAAAGTCGTAGATGGATTGTTTAGTGAGTTTCGAATTAAACATTTGAACTCGTCACCGTATCGTCCTCAGATGAATGGAGTAGTGGAGGCGGCGAACAAGAACATAAAGAAAATCCTATCGAAGACCGAAATTATCGTGATTGGCACGATAGACTCCCTTTACGCGTTAATGGCGTATCGAACTTCTATCCGCACCTCCACGGGGGCAACTCCTTTTCACTCGTGTATGGGATGGAGGTAGTCTTACTGTTGAAGTTGAGGTCCCTTCTCTAAGGGTCCTTTCCCAATCGTGCTCGATGAGGCGAGTGGATGCAAAGAGGCATGAACAGTTAAACTTGATTGATGAGAAGAGATTGCAAGCTGTGTGTCATGGCCAATGCTATCGAGACGAGTTGCAAAAGCCTTCAATTGAAGGGTGCGTCCTAGATACTTTGAAGTCAATGACCTGGTCGAGGAAAGTGCTTCCGATTATACCAGACCCTCGTGGAAAATTCACCCCGAACTATGAAGGGCCGTATGTCATTAAAAAGATTCTGCCTGGTGGTGCTATGATTTTAGTTGAAATGGATGGCAGTGAATTGCCTAGACCTGTAAACTCAGATGCAGTCAAGAAATACTTTCCATGATTGAAATCAAGGTCGAAGAACCACTTCATGCACAATCTGAGTCACATGGCATTATGCATAGCATCATAGATATCATACATATATCACATACACGCATATCTATTTGTGTTTCAGGCACCTTACCGTTCGATGAGGAAATGGCGGAGGGAAAAGTCGATTCAAAAGACCCATCAAGTCTCCGCACAAATGGTTGAATATCTCTTTTTCTTAAATGAGAGGTAAAAAAAAAAAAAAATCGGGGGGCATAGCCTCATTCCCACCACTTATTTTCTGGTGCCACTATACGCGCTTCATGTCGGTAATTCTCGAAGAGGGGAGCTCGTAAGAATGATGTTATTCAGATAAAAGTTGAAACATTAATCATGCCAAACAAGGAGTGCTTAGGATGAAGAAAGGTAAGTCATTTCCAAACACATCCTTCAAACACTTCCAAGAGTTGAGTGAAAAATAACCTTCTCTTACGACGAAGGATCCATTCGCATTGAGCATTGAAGATCGAAATGATAAAGGCATTTCCTTCACCAATCCCAAACGCCAAGTTGACATATTGCTAACCCTTCAGGCCAAATAGAGATGATCCTCCAAAATACCCCAGTCGAGGACAACCCGAAATTGGGGCAGCATAGGAGGTTACAGTCGTGTTGTAAAGCAAAGGATTGGGAAAGATCCTATTACTTTCACTTGAATCAATCTTCTGGTGATAGCTTCAAAGGAATTCTCGTTAGATCTTGACTCATCCCAAAGTGAAGAAGAGCATTTCCTTCTCTACCCAAACACATATCCATTGCTTTAACCAATTTGGGCCTGATTATTCATTTTTAAACCCCGAGTGGTGATCATCTCCCTTCACTGGGGCAAAGCATGAGAATTGACCAAATACAATTGAGAGTCATGAGGAAATGCGAAAAGCATCTCAAAAGTCATAAGAGCTCCAAAAGTTCAAAGAGCAAAAAGTTCGACAAATTAGGGGGCATAAAAAGTAGTGTGCCCGGTAAAAGCAAGGCCAATACCCACATAGAAAAAAAAAGCCAAAAGGCTGCATCTTATGTAAAATAAAAATAAATTATTATCAAAGTCCCAGTGCCTGCAAAAAAAAAATCATCATTGCAAGTGCAAAGAAAATTAGAAAAAGCGGGCAAAGCTCCCATGCATAAATGATTAGTCAATGGACTTTCGAGATGCGTTATATTTCAAAAGCCAAATGATTTGGAAGGATCAAGTGACCTGGTCACGATGCCATGATGATCATCGACTCCTAAAGACCCTGTTGAAAGTTTTAAGCCTTTCGAGCCTCTCCCAAGCCAACATTACAACCCTCTTCCGAAGTCTCTTGATTGGGATGGTTTGAGTGAAAATGAGAATGCCACAAAGAAGCTACTGCTTGAAGGAGTGGAAGTAATTCTATCTTGTCTCATCTCCCAAGCTCTCGACTTGTAAAGCCGATGAAGATAGTGACAAATGTTCCTTTGTTGGCCTCAAAGCAATAATTTCTTTGTGTAAGCCCTAACCAAGCCTATATTGCGGTCCTTTCAAAAGACCTTTTTGATCGATTAGATTGTGCTCATTGCGAATGTTTCGGAAGCCTTCGACGTAGGTTATGTGAGATACCTTCAGCAACCAATTATCTCCCACATGAATGGATGGGATCAAGTAGCCATTTTATTGAGAGTGCGTAAGAAACCCTTTCGACTAAGAAGCTTTAGTTTGACATGCTTAATGAACCTTTTTCTCGAGTCGTAGCCGTTCGATAAGAACTTGTCTCCTAGAGAATTTGATGATTAATGATATATCCATGAGCAAGATGACAATTTTGCGCCGCATGAGGTTAATGGAGCATCGAATTTTTTCTGAAGCAATCGGACTTAGCTTGATTATTTTGTTCAACTATTGCTGCAATTTGCCAATACATCTCTTGATGACGTCTCTAATGACATTTGCTTAAGTTGAGTTTGACAGGATTCATCAGTGAAACCATGCCATCTCCAAAGGTTTATGGTTAACCTTAAATCATGTCATTTCCAAGATTGGTGGGTTCATCCGTAAACCATACTTGTCTGCCTCTTAATCGAAATCCGTTCGTACACGGTGAGACTATCATTCGATCGAAACCCGTTCGTACACGGTGAAACCTACCTCTCAGTCGAAACCCGTTCGTACACGATGAGACTATTATACCCAATCAAAACTCGCTTTTACACGATGAGACCTCGGTCATTCCCCTTTTTCTCATGACCCGGAGAGCTTTGTATCCTGGAGTCTTCCCCCCTTCTTATGACTCGGAGAGCTTTGTATCCTGGAGTCTTCCTCACTTCTTGTGACCCGGAGAGCTTTGTATCCTGGAGTCTTCCTCACTTCTTATGACCCGGAGAGCCTTGTATCCTGGAGTCTTCCTCACTTCTTATGACCCGGAGAGCTTTGTATCCTGGAGTCTTCCACCTTTCTTATGACCCGGAGAGCTTTGTATCCTGGAGTCTTTCTCACTTCTTATGACCCGGAGAGCATTGTATCCTGGAGTCTTCCTCACTTCTTATGACCCAGGAGAGCCTTGTATCCGGAGTCTTCATCACTTCTTATGACCCGAGGAGAGCCTTGTATCCGGGAGTCTTCCTCACTTCTTATGACCCGGAGAGCTTTGTATCCTGGAGTCTTCCACCTTTCTTATGACCCGGAGAGCTTTTGTATCCTGAAGTCTTTCACCCTTCTTAGGACCCGGAGAGCCTTGTGTCCTGGAGTCTTCCTCACCTCTTATGACCCGGAGAGCCTTGTATCCTGGAGTCTTCATCACTTTTTATGATTCGGTGGGCTTCTGCAGCCCGAAGTTTTTCTTCACCTTATTGACAAGACGCATTTTCATAATTATGAGTCCTTTTCGTCGACCTAATATGTGCATATGCACCTAGGGTCTTTCTATCGCCAAAAATAATTTAGGTGTCGTCTGTCTTTGATTGCAACCTCTTCGAGGCTACATTCAAAGAGGGGCAGCTGTTGACACCTAGTTTTTTATCTTTCAAATAGTATAAAAAAATCAATCAATCAAAAAATCAATCAAAATCAAAATCAAATAAAAAAATGAAAATCAAAAAAAATTTAGCTATTAATTTCCTAAAAAAAAAAAAAAAAAAAAAAGTTGTGAGGTCCGGGTCGGGCCGGATTCGGCCTTGGCCCGACCCGGCCCCTTTTTCCTTTTATTTTTTCCTGCGTGGGCCTAAGCCCAACCCTCCCATTTACTTTTTCTTTTTCTTTTCTTCCCCTTCGCACAGCCCAACCCTCTTTTTCCCTCTGGCCCGGCCCACCTCCTTGTCTTCTCCCTCGGCCCGTCCTGCACGGGGAACCAAAAGAGAAAGTAGCTGTCCGCTTGGGTAGCGGGCGAAGCAGCGGGGCTGGAGAGGCGGAGGAGATAGCATCATCTCGCCGGCGGCAGTCGGCGGGTTGGGGGAGCCGATTCGGACGCATGCGGAGCTGATTCGCGCGCACGCAAAGAGAAGCAGGGGGGATCTGCACCAGAAAAAGGAGAGATACAAGAGAAAAACAGGGGCGATAGAGAGAGAACAGGGGACCGAGCACAAAAAAAAAACAGAGAAAGATAAAACGAGAGGGAAACACAGGGGAGGAGGAGTCGTGGTGGCAGCCCTCGCCGCGCCACCGCTACCCCTTGACGCCTTGCAGCCCGGCTGCGACGCCGCCGCTGCCCTCCGAGCGTCGACCCATAGTACCCAACGCTGCAGCTCCCGACACCAAGCGAGCGAACGTAACCGGAGGGAGAGGCACAAACAGAGAGCGAGAGAGAGGAGCGAGCTCGGGCGGAAGAAGACTCGCCGTCGCCGTTCGTGCCGTTCTTGCCGTCACCACCCGCTCGCCGCGCCGAACGTTGACCTCGAGCCACTCGCCCGCGATCCCGTCCGTACCGTTGTCGCTGCCCAGGAGCCGCGATGCTGCTGCAGCTTTAGCCTCAACCCGACGCCGTCCAAACTGAGCCGCCGCCCCCCTGCCCGACGCCATCCGAACCGGCACCGCCGACCCCTGCGCTCGTTGCCTTCGCCAGACCGCGCCGACCTGTGACTCGCCGCGCTCCGCCTGCAACCGCGAGGACCGCCGCGTCTCCGCCCCTACTCCGCCGCGCCTCCACCTGCAGAATCCGCGAGCCCTGCAGCAGCTCGCCATCGCCCACCGCGTCCCTGCTGTCACTCGCCGCGTCGCCGCCGCCGTCAAGTCCGTCGCTGCCGTCATCAGCGCCGCCAAGGAGCCGTAGGGCTTCAGCCACGAACCGGGTCGCACGGATCGGGCGCGGGTCGCGAAACAGGTAGGTTTTTCTTTTTTTAAATGATTTTGGGCTTGTTTTGGGCTTGGTTTGTTTTTTGCTTGCGGGCTTAAGGATTTAAGAGATTGTGGGTTTAGGGAGTTGTGGGCTTAATTTTTTAAAATAAAAGAGATTGGACTAGATTAGGCCCGCTGGTTGGGCCCAATCCGGCGAAGAAAGGCCCGACCAAGGCTAGTCGGGCCGGTTCGGCCCCCCCCCATTTGGACCGAACCCGGGTCCGGTCTCCGGACCGGACCCGATCCGCGTTGGCCGGGTCGGGTCGAAGCCAGAACCCGACCCGGTTCACCTTTTAAAATAAAATTTAATTTAAAATTTTAAAAATATTTTCTTTAAAAATTAAAAATTAAAAAAAAAGTAAAATTTTATTTCGAAAATCCAAAAAAATATATTTAAAAATTAGAAATTAGTTATTTTTCTTTTAAAAAAAATTAAAAAAAAAAAATTTTAAATTTAAAACAATTTCGAAAATCAAAAAATATTTAAAAATTAGAAATTAGTTATTATTATTTTTTTTTTTTAAGTTTTAAAAAAAATTAAAAAAATTAAAAATTTCGAAAATCCAAAAAATATATTTAAAAATTATAAATTAGTTATTTTTCTTCAAAAAAATTTAAAAAAATTAAAAAATTTAAAATTTAAAACAATTTCAAAAATCAAAAAATGATGGGGTTTGATTAGGACTTGCCATGTATTGCCATTTTAGCGTAATTAGACCTTTATGTGCTCGTATTTCGATTATGTTGCATGTTTAATTTGCATATCTAATTATGTTTGATTGCATGTGTTTAATTTTATGGCAATTAGAATCTTGATAATTATGATGTTTACTTTAATGATTGCGCACCCGCATGATCACCTCATATGTTAGTGGATAAGTATAAAATCAATTCAAACTGCCTATGAAAAATCTTTTTGTTAAAATGAACAAGATTAGGTACCGAAAGGGCACTAATTGGTTAATTAGTGTAAACAAGTCCCCAAAACCTAGATCTCTCTGGTTGCGTAGGAAGTAAGGCACGCTCCCATGCCTCACTTGGTTTCTAGCTGACCCCAATAGGCTAGTGGCGACTCCTTTTATGCAAAATTTCTAAAGAATATTCCAATGTCACGCGGGGTATGGGCTTGGGAGAGCCCGCGCCTGATCATGGGCCTTAGTCCCGTCCTTTAGGTAATACCCCTAAACCTGTTCCCTCCCCCCGAGGGTAGGTCGCGACAATCACTTAAGTGCCAAATCAGAGGAAAAAAATGATCACTTTGGTGCCACCAGCGAAAGATTCCGGCCAAAATGATTACGTGACTTTAAAAAAATAAAAATCGACAGGGCCTTTAAATGACGTCGTTTTTTATCCTCCTTAAGAAAATGACGTTGTTTTGCCATCCTACATGGATGGCCTCACGGGAACGACGTCGTTTAGCTCACATAGAGATTGAAATTAGGGTTTTCGTCGCTTGGCCACCGTCGTTTGCCTGCCGTCGCTCGACCACCGTCGCTCGGCCACCGTTGCTCAACCACCATTGTAGTTGCTCGACCAAGTGAGTGAGGAGAGATTGAGATTGTTGCTCGAGCAATAAGTAGCAGGAAAAATCAGAGGCGATTGTGGAGGAGGAGGAAGAAGATGGGTGAAGGTGTTGCTGGTGCACTGCTACTGCTGGTGCGTTGTTGGTGTCGTTGCTGGTGCGCTACCGATGCTGCTGCTGGTGTTGTGCTGGTGCTATTGCTGGTGTGGGTCTTCAAGGAAGAATAAGACGAAGACGAGCCTTCCCTCTCTCTCTCAATTTGGGAATTAGGGTTTCTAAGTTGGGGGAAAGATGCCAAAAGGCATTGTTTTGGTGTTTGGATGTTGACTCAACTCTTCGACGAGCCACATCGGCTTCAAAAATTAATAAAAAAAAAGGCCACGTAGGATTTCTGGCCAATTTTATTAGCGTTGGTACTGAAATGATCGTTTTTCAAAATTTTTGACAATTCGACGGAAACTTTTGACACCAAAGTAAGCGCCGTACACAACTTTTGGCACTGATAATTTACTTATCCCAAAAAAATGACTCGTCCCTTTATGCATGAGAGAGAGAGAGAGAGAGAGAGAGAGAGAGAGAGAGAGAGAGCTCTTTTGTTTTGTACAAAATTGCTTCTCGTCACTTGCGTAGTTGCATGAATGGGGTAAAATTTGTAGCATGTCGATTCCAAACAGAGAAGTTATTGCATGATTTGGACTCTATTTGGACCAAGACCTTTTGAACTATTAATTACGTGATTCCAATATGCGATCTACATAATCAATAATCTAGATGGACTTGACTTACTTGGTCTAAAGATCATGCAATATTTTTCATGCGAAACAAGTCTATTGAAGTTTTTGCTGGGGAAAAGCATATTCTCCTCACAGCGAAAAAGAGATGCCCGCAAAGGATGGTAAGAAGCATCAACGGTGGAGATTTTCAGAAGTATACAGCTCCTTAGACAAAGAGTAATTCGTATGGTGATTTTTCCTGCTAAAATTCATATTCAAGCTATGCTACGAGAGAAGAGTGCTTGTTTGTTAGCCACGCATCTAACTCGGCTAAAACTTTGTGCTCCTTTTTTTTTGGAATTAGACTCATCATAAATAGGCTTCCGCTTGTCAGGACATAAAACAAAACAAAGCAGGATTGGGGGGAAATTGTCCAAAAAGTCCTAAACCTATTGCACTTTTGCCAATTCAGTCTTAAATCTTTTAACTTTACCAATTGAGTCCTAAACATTTTCATTTTTCGTCGATTAAGTCCATCCGGCCAATTTTGGCCGGAAAATGTTGACGTGGACGCCGACGGTGCCACGTAAGACTGCCGGCGCTGACATGGACAATTTTTTAATAATTTTTAAATAATATTTTAATATTTTTGAATATTTTTATTTTTATATTTTCTGGTTTTCTTTTCTTTTTTTCTTTTTGGCTTGGCTTTTCTGGTGGCTGGTGCAGCCGACGGCCAGCCCACCGGCCACAACCGGCTGGGCGAGGAGGAGCATCGGCGAGGGCAAGGGAAGCCCTTGCCCAGGCACGGCCCGGCGAGGGTTGCCTGGGTGAGGCCGACCCTCCACCAGGCGAGGGTGGCCTCGCTGGGCATCGGCCGAGCGACGGCGATGCTAGGCAAGGTCGTCCCGGCCCCGGCGAGGGCCGGGCTCGCCAGATTTGGCGAGGGAGCCCGGGCTCACCCTTGCGCCTAGGCGAGCGTCGGCCTCGCCCTCGGCCACGGGCCGGCACTCGCCGCTAGGGGCGAGGGCCAGCCTCGCCAGATTTGGTGGGTGAGGGCCAGCCTCAACGAGGGCTCCCCTCGCTAGATCTGGTGAGGCCGGCCCTCACCGGGGCCAGGCGGCCTTGCCCGGCGCTGCCGTCGCTTGGCCGACGCTCGGCGAAGCCACCCTCGCTTGGGGAAGGGTTGGCCTCGCCTAGGCGACCCTCGCCGGGCTGCGCCTGGGCGAGGGCTTACCTCGCCCTCGCCGGTGCTCCTCCTCGCTCGGCCGGGCCTCGCTTGTGGTGGGCGAGGCCAGCCGGCCGTCGCTTGTGGCCAGTGGCCGACCACTGAAAAAAGCCAAGGAAAAAGCCAAGATAAAAAGAAAAAAAGAAAAGAAAAAGAAAAGAAAAAGGGGAAAAACCAGAAAAATAAAAAAAATAAAAGAAATTAAAAAAAATAAAATATTATTAAAAATTGTCCACATTAGCGCCGACAGTCTTATGTGGCACTGCTGGCGTCCACGTCAGCATTTTCCGGCCAAAATTGGCCGGATGGACTTAATTGACAAAAGGTGAAAAGTTTTAAGACTCAATTGGCAAAATTAAAAGGTTTAGGACTAAATTAGCAAAAGTGCAATAGGTTTAGGACTTTTTTGACAATTTTCCCCAGGATTGGGCGTATCTTAGTCAAACTGGGAAGCCTACTAATTCATATTCATGTTCATATTCTAAAATTGCTTTTCAGGTAGCTTATTCTATCCCGTCGCCTAAAATGCGGTCGGTAACCATGCTGTATCATGTCTTTGTTTGAAATGGTACAATATGTTGTAATTGTGTGCTTTCGGTAGTCATGTAACATGCATGTCAATGATTAGATGCCAGCCCATCAATAAATAAAAAGAACAAATGCTGAAGAGTTAGCCCGAAACGATGTGATCTAGCTCAGGCCTTGTGACATGTTTGTAAAGGGGTACATGAACAGTAATGGCGTAATTAGAACAGCAATCGGGTTTAGTATGAAGAGGGATTCTTCAAGCTAGAAACACAACCATGTTTGTTGATTCATCAAGTCCATCTAGTTGAAGTTATGCATACCCTGACAACAAACTGCATACTCATCTCCAAGTCCAAATATGGTTGAGATACTTCCTTGGCTTCTTCCTGTCATTAGAGGCATTGTCAAATGCATGAACTTCCAAAATTTTGTGACGGATGTCAAAGACTGACATGTTCATCATATATACCATCTCCTGAGTGGTAGATTATTGTTAAAATTTAAATGTACGTAGAAGCATGGTGAGGACAAACGCCCATAACCATCCGATATTGTTGACACCTAAATTTTTGGGGTTAATTTGTTGCTAAATAAAAAAATAAAAAATCATAATCACATGGCATATAGTTTAGGAAAATTTTATTAGGTATTTTTGCTTTACTTTATTAGGCAAGTTTAGGTTTTTCTCTATTTTTTATTATTATTATCTCTTTATAAGTTGTTCTCTTTGGTTGAAATACCTATCTATGCATAATTGGAAATCCCATGTCACCTGATTCGCAACCGCGCCATGGTTTTTTATTTCATCTATAAGGCTTTAGATGAAATAATTAATTAAGCGGGAGTAAAATTGATATTTTGATCTTTAAGACTTAAGATCAATTTATCGATGTTATTAGTGAAATATTATCTCTTGATCTGAATGATGTGCGATATTTTTGATGATTTTGAATGAATTGTCTTAATTGCCTTGTTTATCTCGAGATATATTTGAGTTAGAATATTGCATGTCCTAGGTTTACATGTTTAGAATAGGAATTTTAGTTCAAATTTAAGAAAAAAAAATCAAAAATCAAAAATCAATTTAGGTTGCTAGATTTTAATTTAGGTTGCATGTTTAATTAGTTGGCAATTATTAATTTCGAAAATTAATAAAAACAAAAAAAAAAATCATCATGCATATGTCATGTAGAATTAGGGCATATTTTGCACGTCATTGCATATTAGGGTTAAATTGCACTTAGTTTAATTTTAGATAATATTTTTTTAATTTATTATAAGTGTAGGTATTTTTTAGATATATTGCATTTTAGGATTATTTAGGTTAAGATAATGTTTTAGTTTAAATTAGGTTTGACTCAACCTAATTCCATATATAAATTAAATAGGATCTTAATCTCATTAGGTAATTTTCACATTTCACCAAATTTCAAGTTTCACAAAAAATGTCATAGGTTAAATAATTTTTATTATTTAGGATAAAATGCATTCTTTTAGGAAAAAAGAAAAATGTCATATGCACATCATTAGGATTAGATTCATTGAAATGCATGTCATTTAGTGATTGTTGTTAGATCCATTTAATTAGAAATTGTATGTCATTAGAATTAGGTCATTTAGTTATATCGCATTGCATATTGCATGATTTTCATTAATTAAGTGAAAACAAAAAAAGAAATCACGTGTTAATTAGAAACCATATCTAGGGTTGTTGATGTGGATTTTAATTTAACATTGCAGATGCTTTCGTAGCTTGGAGGTAAGTTTTTGCAATTTATTTATTGTTTATATGGGTGTTAAATTGGTGGTTTGCGCACTCGTGTGATCACCTTACATGTTAGGGAGATAGTTTAAAATCAATTCAAGCTGCCTGCAAAACCTTTTTGTCAAAATAAAAAGAAATTGTACCGAAAGGGCATTAGAGAAATCTAGCGTAACCAAGTCTCCATACTCAAGTCTCGGGTTCGTAGGAGTAAAGTAAATCTCCCGTTACTTTACTTGGGTTTCTAATCGACCCACCAAAAATAGATTAGTGGCAACTCCTAGTTAAAAATCAATTGCATGTTAAAAAACTTGAACCTAAAGTCGCGAATTGGTATGCGCTTGGGAGAGTCCGAGTTAAGTCTAGGCTTAACAATCCATTAGCCAAACTCTAGGTGGTTCACACCCGAAAAATTTGGTCGCAACAGATATGTCTAGCTCTGATACCATGTTAGAATTTTTGGATGTGAGCATGCGGAAGAATGGTTTTAGATATCGATGATAGTTTTTTATTAGTGATGTTGTGTGAGTGTATGGTATATTTTGTAGAGGGTGAACAAGGGACGGGATAGGATAATTAAAGGATAAAGAACATGGGATATAATTTATCCAGTTGATGGAAAGTACAAGATGTTTTGGTAATGGAGGAATATTTCATGATATAGAAACTATCTTAACTCTACTCCTCCACACCAATGGAGGTATAAAAGCCTATTTATAGGCGTGAGTCACTACCTTAGTACAACATTCTAAGTTGTCCATGTAGGCTTCATCTAGGAAATTCTAGATTATAGTTCTTCTAGAGAGTTCTACATTTATGCTTCTACATTTTTCTTTGCCACCAAGCTAGATTTTCTTAAGGATTTTTCTTGACTTTTCTAGCTAATATCAATCTTGAAGTTTCTAGAAAGTTTTAGAGAAAATGGATCACAATTTCCAACAATTATTACAAAAAGTGAATTCCCACAGGAGATGCTACAACCGAATCACTGTGACAAACCAAAACCAAACTTCTTAAATGCCCCAAGCAGATTATCATGAGTAAGGCATTCATACAACACGTGTCATCAATATCAAGGAGACCCAGTCGACTGTATTTTCTTATGTGAAGTAGACTTGTCATAAACCTCATATTTCTTGTTTGCTTGCATTTGTTTGTAAAACTTGCGACTGTGGCATATCGACATGAAACAGGTAGACTGAAGTATTCACAGGGGGAAAGCATATCCTCAAGTGACTGAGGACAAGGTTGAAGAAGGGAAGGACAAAAGAATGATTCTATGCAAGCTGATGAAGGCAAGAATAAGAGAGAGAAAACTGTATCTTCTAGCATTTCTTCAGCAGATAAGGTTCCCTTTTGTTCTTAATGCATCAATGTTTTGTGTATGAGATGATACAACTGTCTGTGTTGGTTATTAGAACTTTGTGATTGCGTGCTCGATATATATTTCTTTTTCTTCCAGTTGAAGGTTCTGCCTAAAGGACCGGTGACTGGGATGTCGCTACCACCAACTGGCATGGCTGCTCATGCTATTGACGAACTTGCTGATATTGAACATTGAATTAGCTGAGCTTGCTTCAGCAGGAAATGAGGTGGCTGAAATGAAAGGCTTGCCTTCATCAACACAGCCATTGCCCAGTATTCACAAGAATTCTTATTCTCAGGTATGTTTCCATCTTTTTTCAGCATTATAGCGAAGAGGAAGAGAGGATAGATCTGTTTCACAGGATTTGGCTGAAGGAGTTGGGTGTGCACCTAATTTGGTCTTGCAAATGGTTACAATTATTCTCTGGGTCCTTCTGTCTTGCAGAACTATATGTTCTGAATTGATGACTACGGTACGCTATCGTCTTGGTTTTTTTGGTAAATACTGGTTGTATTTGCTTCTTATATGAGTATTTTCTCTTGCAGTATAAGCAAAACGGTGAGAACGTGGACTTGAAGGGGCTGGGGAGGAGACAGTGTACGTGGATAATGTGTAGGATCATCCGATGCCTTAGATACGATTTATTATCTTGGTGAGATTTTACAAGCCTTATATTTTCGGGAGACCCGGACTCGGCTTGTGTACAGCATCTAGTTAGTTGGATTAATGTGGAAGATCTTACTCCTCTTATAATATGTCTTCTCACTATTCTCAGTGGCATTAATGTGGAAGATGGAAACATGATGAACTGTAAGTCCACTTTGGTCAGAGTCCTTTTCACTTGCCAAATCGTGATAGGCTACCTTTTATCCCCCTAGGTACATAGGGTGAAATCTCGCTGAAACATCTTGATGTGTTGCGGTATTCTTTGAACTTAGCAGTGTAAGTCATCTTGCCATTGTGACCTTGATCCATTAACTTCTAATTTCCCGAACTAAGCTTGAAGATTATGCTGCAGAGCGGTTAAGAAATGAAATGACTATGTTATGTACTTTCTTCATGACTAGCTTGTATAATTCCAAAGCATATCTGAGGTTTAGGAATCCACCGTGCAGGTCAACAAAAGTCAAAATAAACAACATCGATGGCCATTGCACAATTATCTTGTTATGTTAGAAATTGCAGTTACCTATTTTCAGGGTCTAACTTTCTTCAGGTTGTAGAGTAAGATGCTTGTGGCTTGCCCTCTAAAGGCAATGCTTGCGCCTCACTATAAATAGATGATTTGGGTTAGAAAATACTCCATAAACAACGTGTGTAAACACGGGAGTTGTTGAGAGTTCTTCAAGCGAGGGTGTGTAAACATGAGAGATTTGAGAGTTCATCAAGTGAGGATGTGCTTGTGATAATTGTGAGGATTTACCATAAGAGAAAAACCATTAAATTATGTTTGGTTATTCGGATTTCTAACAAGGATAAGATTGGATATGATATGGAATTTAGGGATTTTGTTATATTATATCTATTGTTTGGTTATTATAATAATAAAGTCGGATATATGCACATCATATTATATACATTGTTTGGTATAAAAAGTATATTAATATAAATGAACAAAAGCTCTTACAAATGAAGGTGGTAAAAATCTCTCGTGATACTCTTGCTTACTTAAATTTATTTGCTTTTTTATTCTATTTTCCTTTTTTTAATAATTTATTTTTTATTTCTTTCTTCCCCTTCCATCATTCTCTAATAAAATTTTATTAAATAATAAATTGTACTTAAATACCTAAAATACTACAATACCTAAAATATGTAATAAATATAAATATATTTATATATTGAATTTATATTATAAAATATAATTAATTTGAATATATAAATACAAATAAGATTAAATTAAAATAACTATTTTTTTTTTTTGCTATTTTGAATTTCTTATACTAGAATTTGAATACTATTTATATTGAAATATAATTTTAATTTTGTTAATTTAACAAGTTTGTTATTCAATAAAAATAACTTTCCTATTATAAATGTTAGAAATCCTATTTACCTTTATCCCACATTTTTAACAGGATAATTTTGTTGGGTTATATCCCATTTATATCTGATTTTTATCCTGTATTGAGCATGCATCAAACACATGATAAGATAATTTTATCATATCTTGAATTTTATCTTCACTACCAAATGCAGCCTTATAGTATTAATTGTAATCCTTTGACTATCATGGATGAGTTTTTGGATGAGAATCCTGTGATTTTTTTCCCACATTGGGTTTTCCCGTAGAAACTTCTGGTATATTGTTCTTCTTGTTTTTTGTTTCCTGTGTTATTTAGATCTTTCTGCAATATATACAGTCAGATATTCTAAGGGCAAGCGGGTGCACACTTCAACATTAGCGTGTTGTTCTTGCAGACGAGCGCTTAAGCGATCGGGCAGAAAACGGGAGGGCTACACAGCCGCATATCACTATGCGGTTGTGAATCAGAGAGAAGCATACGGTTGTGTACATATAAACGGCCAAGAGAAAGTAGCCTTGCGATTTTGAAGACTCGGCAATATACGGCTGCATATTGCACAATTCTAATAGTTAGAATTTTGCCATGATCAGTTGCGATCCGACTTAATTTACTATAGTTACGAAAGAAAGGTTGAAAAGTCAAAAAGAGAGAAGAATAAAAAAGGGAAGTGATAAAACGGAAAAGAAAGCACACTTTTGGGCATAAGTCGGGCACAAGGAAAAAAGCGAAAAGAAGAAAGAAGGAGGAGGAAGAAGAAGAAGAAAAAAGAGGAGAGAGGACTTTGTGCCTTCAGGCCGTGGGCACTTCATCAAGCTTATTCACAATGCTTGGTAAGAGCTTAAGCTTCTCATTCGTCCAATCGAAATATTTTCCTCGTTTATGGCTCAAATTCAAAATTTTAGGAAAATCGAGTAGCGAAATCCAATTTTTGAGTCGTTCGGCTACTTATTTTCATCGAAATGACAGTTTAGAATGTTGTGGAGCCGTAGGATTTTGCGGATCGTGATTTAAGCTACAGTTTGCCCGAAACAAAATTTTGAACTTTCCCATGCATGATGAACAGTGCCCGTTGATTTTTGGCTTGATTTTGGGACGGTTAAGTTGGGATTCTTGTAGTACGTTGAAAGGCCTTTCTATTGATCATAAGTATGTTTGGAATGGGATTTGAAGGAGAAAGTTATGGCGTGATCAAATTTTGCGCTCAAATTTCCGCTTGCGAATGGCTTTAATAATTGTTTTGAGTATGCTATTTGTTAGTGTATATGAATCGTTTTATTAGCATTAAGGCATAGTTTAGTTGTTTCATAGTTGAGGTAGAGTTTTATCTTATTTTAATATTATTTATCGGTTATTTAGTAGGGCTACGAGTTCAATGATACGAGTATTGTTTGTTATTTGGTCGTAGGCGACGATGTGAGTAGTACTATATCTTCTTTAATTTTGTAAAATCATGTCTTGAAGTATATATGTATATATATTGAATTGAGGAGAGCATTTTTATTGCATAAAAACCGGATCGAACATTTATTACTTTTTGGTTGATTATGAATGTTTAGAAAACATGTCATACAAAGTATCGTGGAATAATATATATGAAATTGATTTGCAACTAGTTTATAAAAATATTTATGTTGATTTGAGAAATGAATAAGAAATGGATGATGAATTATGGTGCAAATTTTTATTTGCTTGGTTTATGAGGTTGATTTATGGATTGATTTTGCTAGTATTGAATGATGGTTATTTATACTCAATATGATTGTGTCTGATTAAAGATTTTTGGGGGTATACATAACGTATTTAGGATATTCTTATGGGCCGAGCCATTGGTTTTGTAAGTGGAGATATTGCCAAGGGGGAATCTTGGTCACCTTGTCACAAGACGTTGTGTCATGACCATGGTTAGATATTAAGCAAAATATTAGTCGATGGATGGACCATTGACGTGTGTTTTGATATAAGATGAATCAATGGATCTAAACCATGATGGTGGATTTAAATGTGTATTTTCAACTTGTATAAAGTTTTCTTGAAATGAATAACTCGTACTTGATTTGATATGTATAATTTAATGAGTTGGATTATAGGTTTTTGATAGTGCTTTATACTTACATATGCATAGTGACTATTCGATCTGCTTAGAAGATATATGTATTATTCATTGAGCTTGTGGTTGCTCACCCCTTTATTTTCCCAACCTTTTAAAGTTCTTTGGTTAGTAGCTAGTAGAGCGAGATCGCTTTTAATAAGGACTTTTGGAAGTGGACTTTAGGTAAGATTTGAGGCTCCTTCCTTCGAGTGAAAAGATGGCCATGTCACCCCACTCTTGATGGTTTCGGGGTGTGACAAAGACAAAAGAAGATAGCTCGATAAAGGTAAGTTTTGTCACCCGAGTTCAATTGGGGATGAGATTACTATTTCCTGGTGGGTAAGGAATCAGTGAAAACCTAGTGAACAAGAAGAAAAGATGGGCTTAATTAGGATGATGACCTCTCCTGAGATCCCTGCGCTACCAATGGAGCAAGCGAATGTTGACATCTTCAAAAAATTGGTATACTTCTTCCACCGGAGGTGTTTCCTTATCGATGGCCTCGCGCAACCATTTTAATAACCAGGGTGGATTCGCTCATCATGCGTCTTTTTTGCTTAAAATCAAGTGGGCTGTTGGGGAGCAGAAAAGCCTGTTCAAACACGTACTGACAACATTTCAGCTTTGTTTTAGGACACAGGTGCATACTAGGTACGTTTGATTGGAATTTTCGAGAAAGCTTTTAGGAAAATAATTAAATAAATTTTTCAAAAAAGCAAATTACATTTGATAAATTATAATCTAAAGATCTATCGCGAAATATCTTTGAGCAAAATAATAATTGGAAAAAGTTACATTTACATTTACAAAGAACTTTTGTGATAAAAAGAAATAAAAAAATAGTTGGTCGGTGAAGGACAGGCGACCGTCGGTGATTGAAATCTGTTGCCGGCAACCAATGTCTTAAGTTGCAAGACCTCAAGTGGCTGTTGGAGACCACCGGCAAGGGTCGCTTGGTCACGTGACCTCCAACGGCCCTTCATAGAGGTCACAACGACCCAGATCTAGGTCGCCAAAGGTTGCACGACCTTGGCGAGGGTTGCTTGGTCGCACGACCTTGGCGGCTCTTCACGGAGGTCTCGTGACCCAGATCTAGGTCGTGGTGATGCAACTCGCAGTGAGTTGTCGCAACTTGCGGTGAGTTGCCATGACTCGCCGAGGTCGTGTGACTGGTCGGTGATGATCATTGGGGTAGTCACGACCTCGCCGGCCTCTCTCCAGCTCGTCGCCAACCCATCGCAGCCTCGGGTAGCCACGCCACGCGACTCAAACGGAGAAGAAGATGAACATTGATCCACGAGGGCAAAAGCGAAAAAACAAAAATTGAATGGGGATAGTTTTGGAATAAAATTTTTATATTAAACTCTAGGTGGCCTTCAGAAAATTCTGAAGGCCAAGGCAACCTAGAATCTGTCTTTAGCCTTTAAAAGGCCAACATTCCCTTGAGGTGGGTTTCAAAAAGTTTATTAAACACCCAATATTTGACCAAATGGACTTTGGACACCCAAAGCTCCTTCCCAAAGCTAGGCACAAACGCAGCCACTGTAACAGCAAGCATAGAAGTAACACGAACACATTAGCAAACGCTAAACATAACCAAGATTGGTTTTGATTCCTCTTGTCAACCTACCCCAACATGCAGTTCTTGAAGCTTCATCAAGATGCAGAACCCCGCCCTTGAGTGGCCTTCTCGTGCCAAAAGTCGCCCATTCTAATGGAATCTTGAAGTTTTCTATCTACCATGGACCTATCAGCAGCAGAGTACACCACAAGATTGGAGAGGAAATTTGGTTAAATCTCCAGATTCTTCGCCAACAACTGATCTAATGTAATGTCATTGAAACTGCCACAGAAAGCTGTGGAAACAGATCAAAACTTACTGAAAATGGCGGACTCTGACTGAACCCTCTGATCTCTGAGGTCACGCATAGATCACAGAATTCCAAAGATAGCTGTGCCTTGGTCTATTCTTCGAAAGTCATGTGTTCACTTGGACACACGCTTTCTTTTCGACCAGGACACAAAGCATCCAGATTGTTAAGGTACAGAATTGGTCGAGAAGAGCTCATTATCTCGGTGTCCCGAAGTGGCAATTCCACAGCAATCTTTATCCGCGAATCATGAACTTGCTAAGAGATTACCCTCTTTAAATCTGAGGAGGATCGACCAAAAAAAAAAAAACAAAACAAAACAAAAAATCTGAGGAGGACACCTTCCTGAAAGGTGATGTCATGAAATCCTAGGTTACAGTTGTCCACGACTCCTGAAAATATATTCCTATTGTATGGTCTCGGAGTCTCAGAGTGAACTCCTTGATCTTCACTCAGGATGAAGCCACCTAGTTTAGTTATGGGAGGTCGAATTTAGAGTGAGTTCGCTCCAGATCAAGATCCCAGAATTGATCATAATCAGTTCCCAATTTGTAAAATTGACAACCAAACCGGTTTCTTTAGGCTGCGCATGCCAATGCTTCTAAGCTGGGGAAGAGTTTTTTTTTTTTTCAAAAATAGTTATTTTCTATTTCTATTCCGAGGAACAATTTTTGAGTAAAAGAACGCATTTGGTAACTATACAAAATTTCTACTCTTGGAATAGAAAAAGAATAGAAATGCGTTTCGTAACACAATAATTTATTTTTTGTATTTATTCATTTTTTATTCTTGCTCACGAATCGCCGATTGCCAACGGCTGCCGCGGCCGCTGCACGCCAGCTGGCCGTCGACGGTAGGGCGTGTAGAGGCGGTAGCGGCAGCGGCGATGGTCGACGGCAGACGGTGGCGGGCGGCCGCGGCCAGCTGGCGGGCGGCAACAGGTGGTGGCGGCGGCGGGGGACGGTTGGCGATGGCTCCGGGCGGTTGGAGGTAGCCACGGCAAGAGAGAAGAATAAAAGAAAAATAAAAAAGAAAATTGGCTTATTTTTAGAAATTGTTTCCAAGAACAAGAAGCAACTTTTTTGTTTCTCATTTTTGCTCCAAATCTATTCCCGAACTAACTTTCTATTCCGGGGAATAGAAATATAACTTGGCGTTACCAATCGGATTTCCGTTCTTTTTTTTTTTTTTTGTTCCGGAGAACAAAAGAACAGAAATTCTAAAGAACAAAAATGTTACCATGTAGACCCTTAACAGCTAGCCTAGAACCAAACCGGCCGGTTCCACGGCAGATCTAGGAACTAGGCCTATCTATTTTTCCCCTGTATCATTGTTTTTATGAATCATGAATATTTTATTTGTACTTGTAATATATAAAATTTACCAAGAAGCAAATAAACAAACATAAGATTAGCTAAAATACTTCAACATATACCGTTGGTCAAGTGTTTGAGTTATCACATGACAATAAATCAAATAATAAAACTCTTATGAACAACAGAAAAATAACATTAACATAAGTCTTGGGCTCTCGAACACAACAAACAAAGTAACAGCCTCCACAAAAGTTTCAATGAGCATATCCTAAAAGTAAGATAAGTAATAAAAACACAAAACATGTAACATGAATCATAGAACTTTATTCCTCATTTATCCATAAAAGGGTGCTTCAAGTTCTAACCACCTGAAAACAAAACAAGAACGAATATAGCTAATCACTAAACATTAGTTTCAAATTAAAATTACTATACATCAAACTCAAACAATTAATGGAAAACCTCACCATATATATTCATTCCACTTCAACAATTAATCTTTAATTATCGATGATAAACTCCTTAATAAGACAATCCATATCTAACGACGAGAAAAGATTGATTAAGAATTTGCTTATTAGAAATACAAAAGAAGGAAATATGCGACTTACCAAAATCAAAATTTCTGCATTCTTGATGATAATCTCCTCAATAAGATGATCCATATCTAACAATAAGAAAAGATTGATCAAACATTTACTTATTAGATATACAAAAAAAGGAATTACAAGATATATACACACACGACTTACCAAACTCAAAATTTTCCCCATTCTTGATGATAATTTCCTCAGTAATGCAATCCAGATCTAATAACAAGAAAAGATAGATTAAGTAATTTACTAATTATATATACATAAGAAGGAATTAGAAGATAAAAAGAAATATACAACTTACCAAACTCGAATTATTCCGCATTCTCGACGCTCTGTTCGGTATTAATTGACACAAAAATAGCTCTCAAACAATTTCGAGTGCAAATAAAAGCTTGCACCATTCTAAAGCTCCAGAAACTTCCAAAACCATCGATAACGATTTGATTTGGTCAGAGCCGTCTCCTAACCAACGGGAGATAAGGTCCTGTTGGTGGTCCCGTTCGCGGTCTTGTTTGCAGATTAAATCAGCCCATAATCTCCATAGGAGCCCCGTTCGCTATCCTTTTTGCAGATCAAGTCAGCCCAGAAGCTCCGTAGGTCCTGTCTCTTGTTCTGTTTGCGGTCCTGTTTGCAGATAAAAGCAGCCCATAAGTTCCATAGGACCCGTTTGCAGTCCCGTTTGCAGATTAATTTGGCCCAGAAGCTCCATAGATCCAGATTTCTGTCCAGCTCGCGGTCCCGTTCCCAGTCCTGTTTGCATATTAACTCGGCCTTCCCGTAAACTCTTTTCTTTGTGGATTAAATCGGCACAGAAGCTCCGTAGATTCCGTCCTCTTCGAGTGTACAGGTCATCCAGCTCAGTCCACCTTATTAACTGCCCGACAGCATCCGCCGGCGAATTTAGACTCATACAATTCAACGGACTCAAATACTCAAGCCCCTTTATTCTGCACATAAGAGTAGCTAATCCTGTATCCTTCCTGACTAGGTTTGACAAACGTCTCAGATTGCTGATCGAGTCTGGCAAATAGCAAATACTATCCCCATGTATAGGCAAATCACTCGTCAGTCGTCTTCTTATCCCCCAACTGTCTATCCGCAATGTCTGAATTGAAGAAGGAAACCCCCGGTAGTTGTCCTAGATAGATCCAACTCAGGACCTTCGAAATTCCAAATTGAAGAAGGGAACCCCTGGTAGTTGTCCTAGATAGGTCCAACTCAGACGTCCTTAACTCTCCAACAGCATCTGATTGCCAATTTAGACTCGAAGAGTACAACAACTGCAAGGATTTAAGATGCTCTAGCCCATTGTTCGTCTCCCAAAGTTCAACTAATCCTGTGTCCTCCATTGATAGCCTTGGCGAATCTCTTAGATCGCCGATCAAGTCTGGCAAATGACAAACACCCTGACCCTGCCTTGGCCAATCCCTCACCAGTTGTGTTCTTATCCCAAAACTGTTCGTCCGTAATGTCAGATCATTGGGTTTCAAAATCAAACGAGACAGGTTCCCAATAGTTGTCCCAGATAGATTCAACTCAATCAACGACTCCAACTCCCCAAGGGCATTTGGCAGCGAATTCAGATTAGTACAGTTCACCAAACACAAGTGTGTAAGATGCACCAGCCCTTTGATTGTGGTCGGAAGTTCAACTAATCCCGTATCCTCCATTACTAGCCTTGATAAACCTCTTATATTACCTATCGCGTCTGGCAAATAACGAACCCTATGACCCTGGATCAAGATGAGCTCTTTCAGATCAGTTAGACAACCAATTTCCTGGGGCAACTCTTTAAGATGTGGACACCATTTGATTTTCAAATATTTCAATCATTGTAGTCCACCAACTGAGGGATCAATTTCAGCCAACATCTGGATATCTTTTAGAACCAATCTCTCCAAACTCATAAATTCAGAGAAGCAAGGAGTTTTGATTAAGGATTTAGATCCTGCAATTTTCAAAACTTTTAGTTTATTTGCCACCTGCAAAACAGAAACCAACTTAATACTCTCAAAACTCTATATGCATTGCAAAATAGGCACATCTCATCATATATTAAGACAACTAGTTGAAAGTGTAAATGAATCAGATAAAATTGTACCATGATTTCAATCCATCTGCTCCATTTTTCTGTGGTGATATTGCCTGAAAGCTTGAGAACAACTAGATGGTTCAGCAAAAAGTTGTTTGCTTGAAGTTTTGGTGGACAATTTCGCCAACAAAGCCATCTTAGCTCCGGCAGCATACCCACAAAGTTGCCAGCAAAATTTCCTCCATCCAATTTGAGAAACCTTGCGTTCATAAGATTCACAAAGTCTTCTCGCTTGAAATTGTGTCCTGATCTCCTTGATGTGAGTGCTGCCACATTTTCTGTTCCCTGATGGAAAATATAATATTAAAACCGTGTCTTCTGACATGAGCAATGCATTCAGGTTCATTAATTGTTAAATATAATAATGATTCATATGGAAGTCGATATATCTTTACTATTTGAAATTGTTCATATTAGATGACTGTATTTATGCTTTCATATAAAAATATATACTAGTTCTTCGAAGTCTTGTGTCTAATTATATTGAATATATATACTATAAGAATGATTGTTTTTGATTCCATGGAACTGCTGTTTGTTACTTAGTATTCTGCTCACTCGGCAAAGAAACTGATCTATTTACAGTTTTTGCCGATGTTAGAGTAGGATTGAGGAACTCGGGGAATGAGGTTAATTTTTGGAAAGTGCACTGCAGAAGCGTAGTATTCTTTTTATGTTACATTTGATTGAATTTTCGTGATTATAACTTCAGCGGTGAATTTTGATGGAGTTGGTGTTTTTGGAAATGGGTGCACTATATATAGGGGGAAAAAGATAATTAGCAAATTTCTTTAAAGAAAAACATAATTAATGCACAAGTTCAATGCACAAGTTCTTTTCTTAGCTCGTAGTAAGTAAATGAAGAAGGCAATATACAAGAGAGATGGACTCTTAGGCACGTAGTAATGTAGAAAAGAATAAAATGGTGTTGTTCATACTTACCTTTTTCACTTGGGACATCTCGAGAAACCACAATCTGCTTCGATCTCCCAAGTTTTTGATATTCTCTTGACGAACAATATTCCTCCCAAGATCTCTTAATTGATCATGGATCAATATCCTATCATGTTCAATCTTGATTGATGGTTATAGGTGATGGGCCTAAGTTGGCCCGTCCGCCCATGTTGGGCCTAAAAGCCCGGCCCACAAGATTAGGGCCCATGGATGAAGGGGTACGATTCTTTGTTTTTTGGAATGACGTATATAAGGGAGGAAAGAGAGGGAGAACGTACATTTTGACATTACGTACGTTTCTTCCTCCCTCTCTCCCTCCAAAAAGAACAGTAAGCAAAAGAGGCTACGTAGTCTTCCCTTCAAGGCGAATTGGCGTCATCGGATCGAACAGGGCCAATTTCTCTTCCTCAATCTTCAGCATTGGTGTTTAATCTGTGACTAACAAGGTACGCTCGAATCCGTGGTGTCCTTTAGGATTGATGATACGTGATTTTTCCCGGGCTTTGTCTTCCGCATTCGTTTTAGGGGTTCAATTTAGTGTCGAATCCGGTTTTTAGGGATCCGTTAACCCCAACATTGGTATCAGAGCCCTAGTTCATGTTTTCCCGACCCCTTTCATGTTTTTTGATTGAATTTTCGCGAAAATATTCGGCCGACACGGATCTGGGCGCAAAATCCCGACACCTGAGCACTTTTCGTCCATTTTTTTTTCGAGTTTCTGTAAGTCGAAATCGATTTATGAAGACATAGGGTGAAAGGGCTCATTGAGACGAGTCCGGCGACATGTCGTGCGCCGCTGGGAGATGCCGCACGCGCCCACACGCTGGGCCAGAAGCCATTGCGCGTGGACGCCACGCGCCGGTCGGCGAACCGGCACGTGCGCGACACCGGCAGCGAACCGCCGCGTGCTGACATCAGCATGATGTCACCCAATGGTCGGTAACCGTTGGGATGACGTCATCGATGACGTCAGCACCGACGACAGTTGGCCGGGCGGTCACCGGTCGGCAACCCGACCGGCGACCCGACACGACACGACACGACACGACACGACCCGACCCGCGGACGCCTGGCACGTGCGCGGCACGTGCCGGCTGACGTCTGTGTGACGTCATCCCGCGCACGGGCGCGGCACGTGCGGTCGGTTCGTCCGGTCCGACGACCGACGACCTGACCGTTGACCCGTTGACCGGTGACCTGTTGATCGTTGACTGACGACCGTTGACCGTTGACCCGAAAAAAAGAAAAGAAGGAATTTGTTTCTTTTTCAATTATGTATGTGTGGGTTAGAGGTAATCCATTTTTTATTCTTCATTTGTTGCATGAATCATGGAAAATTATGTATTTTCCATTTTGTTTATTGTGGATTATAAGTGATCCATTTTTAGTTCTGCATTTGTTGCAGGAACTATGATGCGTTATGCACGGATACCTGCAATCCCGAGAACGGACGAAGGAAAAGCAAGACTTAAAAGGCTGATGACAGAGTTAGCTGATTATCGGTGGCATGACGGTGATTTAGTATCACACGTGGTCAGGGTCAATCAGATGATACAGGAAATCATCTGAAATGGTTATCTTATGCCGGATTTTGAGAAGGTGCCGGCTTTGATGAACACTCTTCCACCTGAATGGCAAGCTGTGTTAGATCGGCTATGGGAGGTCAACGTGGTCCCGGGTTATAGGAGGCTAATGGTAGCTTTTGTTAAAGAGTACTATAGGGTTGAGTTAACCAAAAATTCAACCCTTAGATTGAGCACCACATGGCGCAGAGTGAATGCGCCTTGGAGGCGACATGAGAGCTCTCCAAAAGCTTTTCCATGGTTGGCAAATGTGCCTTCAAATTTCTTAGATATTTTGACTGATAGATTAGAAGAGACATTCCCTATTTATTTCTTAGACTAGTTTGAGATGTTTTTTAAGTGTGAATATCTCTTTCTATGTTGATATTTCTTCTTTGAATATATTACTTAGTGTAATTGATTGTTGTATTATGTGAAAGCATTGTTATTCTATTGGATGTTAGATATTATTTGATTTCTGTTATTGTTTGACTGCTGTGGGTAGTTCATAGAAGTTTTTGTAACTTCATAGAATTTATTTTGCATAAGACAATTATATTAATGATAATTTTGAGTTAGAATTTTTGGAGGTTGATTGGAAACATAGTGACCTTTTGATTCTGAAACCTTACTTGAAATTATTCATTGATATGATGGGTCGTGCAAAGTGAATGCATAAATGATAGGCATTAATTATTCGTGCATATATGTCTGATGTGTTCAGATCGATGGTTTCAGTAACTAAGAACGTAATTGCTGATATGAACGGCAACAATTGTGAAATATTGAATATGAAGATTCAATATGTGCTGGAAAAGCAAGAAGCACTAGAAGCTCTTGACCATGTTATGGAAGATCTTGAGGATGATGTGCGCTACCTTGAGCTGGTAGAGGACCGCTTAACGGCATGTGAGCCGAAAATAGATATTTGCAATGCTGGTTCTAGCTCAGAAAATGGCTTTGAGCTCTAAGTGCAAGCGTATTGATTCGTTCAATATGTGGGAATGCAAATGATCAAGTCCTTATTGCAAGAGATCAAGAGTTAACCAACACAAGAGAGGAAAACGTCCTCAAGTGAAGAAAATGTCAAGGGTGAGGTGTTACAATTGTGACAAGAAAGGTCACTATGCTCACGACTGTCGTGAGCCAAAGAAGGTAAACACCTCTTGTACATTTGAGAACTTTGCTTATGTGTCAAGTTCTGTATTATTGGCTGAATCCAATCCTTTGTGGACTGTAGATTTAGGAGTAACAGACCATATAGCGAAGGATAGAGAATCCTTCGTGGAATTCCGACGAGTACCAACTGGAACTAAGTGGATCTATGTAGGAAATAACTCTAGAGATGAAGTTAAAGGGATTAGCACCTGCCAATTGAACATGCGTGGTGGACGCACCTTGTTCCTACATGATGTTCTATATGCTCCGGAGATTCGTCGAAATTTAAGTGTCTGTTTTTGGTGTTGGTTAAGCTTATTTTTTAGTGTGAACTTCCGTAATAGCAGTGTAGATTTGTATTTGAATACAAACTACTATGGTTGTGGTCACTTTCTAAATGGTTTTATTGTACTAAATGTTGACTGTGGTAATGTCAATATTTGTTATTCCCTTGTTTCACGTCTTCTACTTAATATGATAATGATGTGATTATGTGGCATGCTAGACTTGGTCATGTTGGCCAACAACATATGAATAGACTAGCCAAAGAGGGTTTGTTGGGCAACATTGAAAAAGTCGATTTGCCAATATGTGAGCATTGCCTAGTAGGAAAAACGACAAGGAAATCATTTGGAAAATGTAAAAGAGCTGAATTTCCTCTTCATTTAATCCATTCTGACGTCTGTGGTGCAATGAATGTGAAAGGAAGGCATGGGACTGTTTATTTCATCACTTTTATAGATGATTATACTCGATTCGGATATGTCTATTTGATTTCTCACAAATCTGAAGCATTAAGTTGTTTCAAAAGGTTTATGAACTTGGAAGAAAATCAATTAGACAAGAAAATAAAAGCATTGAAATCCGATCGAGGTCGAGAATATTTATCTGATAAGTTCAGAAAATTATGTGGTGAAAAAAGGAATAGAAAGACGGTTGTCTATTCCAAATACTCCTCAACAAAATGGTGTTGCAGAGAGAAGAAACAGAACCCTACTGGAAATGGTTAGGTCCATGATGGCGCATGCTAACTTACATATTACTTTTTAGAGTGATGCGTTGTTAACTGCTGCCTATATACTTAACCGGGTGCCTTCCAAATTAGTTAGTTCCACTCCATATGAGTTAAGGACAGGTAGAAAACCGGACTTAAGTTTACTTAAGTCATGGGGTTATGCTGCCTATACTCATAAGTCCTCTCACAAGTTTGGGAAATTGGGTCCCGAAGGAAATAAGAGTATTTTAATGAGATACTCTGAACACTCGAAATGATATGTGTTCATAGGTGAGTAGGAAAGTGGAAGTATAACTGAATTTGAATCACGGGATGTCACATTCTTAGTGGATGAATTTCTAAGAAGGGCGAAATAGGGGAAAATTACCCTTATTTGAAACCTTGGATCAAGATAATGATATTAGTGGAGTTCGTCAAGTGGGAGTAATATGAGAAGTGATGAATTGAATTCAACTCATTCTCAATTGCAACCACATGATGAGACAACGTTATCATTATCTAATCCAAGTTGGGAGCATAATGGGGAATGATGTGCAATGTGTACAATCTCCTATACGGCAAACAAGTCGCCAAAGTATTCCCCGTCGACGTTTTGACATTAAAGGGGAAACTTTTATAAATACTCCGCAAGATGAGGATGAACCAAGAAATATTAATGAGGTTCTGAATTGCCCTAGTAAGGAAAAATTGATTTATGCAATGAAAGAGGAGATTGAGTCAATGAAGTCAAACCAAGTTTGGAACTGGTTGATCTTCCAATAGGACGCAAAGCTATTGGGAACAAGTGGGTTCTCAAAATAAAGCGTAAAGCTGATGGCTCGATATAAAGGCATAAGGCTCGCCTTGTGGCGAATGGGTATAATCAACAAGAAGGAATTGATTATGAAGAAACATTTTCTCCTGTAGTGAGATTTATCTCGATTCGCATAATTCTGGCAATAGTGGTTAATATGGATCTTGAGTTACATCAAATGGATGTAAAGACTGCTTTCCTCAATGGAGAATTAGAGGAAGGAACATATATGGAGCAACATGCTGGTTTCATAGTGAAAGGCCAAGAAGAAAAGGTCTGTCGACTTTTGAGGTCGATATATGGCCTTAAGTAAGTCGTCAAGATAATGGTATATACGATTTCATAATGCCATAATGGCATATGATTTTACAATGATAGATGATGATCATTGTATATATATCAAAAGATCCAATGATCAATTTGTGATCATATCATTATATGTTGATGATATACTAGTTGCCGGAAGCAATATGGAGCTTGTCAATACTGTCAAAAGTTGGTTGTCTTCCAACTTTGAGATGAATGATATGGGATTGTAAACCCATAGACACTCCTATTGCAAAAGGTGAGGGATTTAGCCATAGATTGTGTCCAAGGACTCCACAAGAGAAGGAACAAATGAAACATGTTCCTTATGCTAGTGCTGTTGGAGTTTGATGTATGCTATGATGTGTACAAGACCTGACATATGTTTTACAGTTGGAATGGTGGGTAGATACCAATCCAATTCAAGTCCAGCACATTGGAAGGCCGTTAAGATAATACTGAGGTATCTAAAGGGGACTGTTGATTATATGCTGAGTTATTAGGGAAATGATCTGCGACTCTAAGGCTATTTTGATGCTGATTGGAGAGGAGATTTAGATGAAAGAAAATCTACCTCTGGGTTTGTTTTCTTACCGAATAATGGCACCATATGTTGGAGCACTAAGAAACGAAAGTGTATAGCCTTGTCCACGATGGAAACTGAGTTCATGGCATTATCAGCAGCAATATAAGAAGATGTTTGGCTTAAGAGATTATTGGATCATTTAGGTGTTATTAGAAGTGCTGAAGATTCATTGTTGGTTAACTGTGATAGCCAAGCAGCAAAAGCATACACCAAAGATCCAAAATATCATGGCAAGACCAAACATATAGATACCAAGTATAATTTTGTCAAAGATATGGTTGCACGAAATGATGCGAACTTACAGTACATATCTACGCATAGAATGGTAGCAGATCCTATGACAAAGCCAATACCTAAAGATGTGTTTTGTGGCCATATGAAATCTCTAGGATTGTGTAGAGTCTGATGTACTGGATTGTAATTTCCCTGAAGTATTCACATTTGATGAATTTGTGTTTTTCATCATTAATGCCTATGAATCTTTATTTGATCTTTATGCATCTTAATGCTTAGTGTATTATATTAAGTTGAGAAAGTATGTCGGATAGATATAAGATTAGCCCACTCACACGGGTAATCGCCTCTATTCACTGTGTGATAAATAGAAATGAGACTGTTTTTAAGCTTATTATCTAGGTGATAATCGAGAGCTCAAGCTTAAAATACGTATGTCGCCTTAACTGAGTGTTAAGATAATGACATAATACTTACTATGTCCAAAAGTAAAATACCCCACATATTTTACTTTATCTGTCTATAATGCCAGATGTGAATGCCAGATGTGAGTTCTGATCAATTTTGTGAATAAGTAGATACATGAACTCAAGTTAGACATTGGGTATGTCTGAACTATCATCTGTACGGTATTGAAGGTGTAGACATACACTCCATGAGAAAAGGAGTTATTACCGTAATACGTATTTCATACTACGTATGCATGAGACGACCAATAAGAGTGGCAAAAGGTTGATCTCAACTTTTGTGTCGTGTGAGACTCTTGAGGAAAAGAGTTCCTCAATTTTTAGTCCCCTCATGACTCTTTTCTTATTCTCAAGATTTCTATTTAGTGTTTGCTATCTTAGGATGTTGCCAATGGTCATGAGTTGATTCGATATAATGGAGACATTTCTAGAAAAGCAAGCTGAACTGAAATTGAGAGTTTGAAGGAAGAGGAAGATCGAATTTGGAGAATCACATTGTAGTTTTGTATTCACTGGTTAACCAATTATGACTGTCTTTGGAATAATCATAATTGTGAATACAATATATATATATATATATATATATATATATATATATATATCATTGTTTAAAAGAGATCAAGAGAGATATAAATGTGATTAATCAATCTAGGGTACTGCATACTAAATCTACTCGGAGTGTGATGCCCATTATGAGCTGCTATATATTCCTAACAGATGTATGGCAACGAGCTCTCAAAATATGCTGGTCGCACAAATTATTCACCAGTATGAATGTTGAAGAGAGGTAAAGAGAATTACATTCAGCCCACCATGTGCGAGTGGGAGATGATGGTTTTAAGTGATGGGCCTAAGTTGGCCCGTCCGCCCATGTTTGGCCTAAAAGCCCAGCCCACAAGATTAGGGTCCATGGATGAAGGTGTATGATTCTTTGTTTTTTGGAAGGACGTATAAAAGGGAGGAAAGAGAGGGAGAACGTACATTTTGACAGTACGTACGTTCCTTCCTCCCTCTCTCCCTCAAAAAAGAACAGTAAGCAAAAGAGGCTACGTAGTCTTCCCTTCAAGGTGAATTGGCGTCATCGGATCGAACATGGCCAATTTCTCTTCCTCAATCTTCAACATTGGTGTTTAATCTGTGGCTAACAAGGTACGCTCAAATCCGTGGTGTGCTTTAGGATCGGTGATACATGATTTTTCCCGGGCTTCGTCTTCCGCATTCGTTTTAGGGGTTCGATTTAGTGTCGAATCCGATTTTTGGGGATCCGTTAACCCCAACATTGATCAAAGAATTCTGGATAAGGTTGTTCATTTCAACTTCCGGGTAAAAATTACAAGCTTCCCACATATACATTGCATTAGTTTTTTTCTTGTTAACAAAGAAACAAGCAATGTCCAGAAAAATTTGTTGCCCCTCACATGCAAGGTCATCATAACTAATCCTTAACCTCTATTGGACCTTTCCGTGAGGCACTTCCTTCAACTTCTTCAGTGTGGTTTTCCACATTGCTTTACTTATGGTATGAAGATGTGAACCTATCACCTCCAAAGCTAGCGGAAGTCCTCCGGTGAGTTCAACAACTTGTCTTGAAAGATCACAAAGATCATGAGGAGCTGAATTTGTGTTGAAAGCAAGCTTGTTGAAAAATAGAAGAGCATGATCGAAATGCATTTCCTTCATTTCGTATAGCAAAATTTGTGTAGACTGTGTCAAGATATTTCTTTCCAATCCTTCCACGCTACTCATAGGAAAATCTCTAGTTGTAATGATGATCCTAGTCCCGGACCATACAAACAAGAATTCATCGCTCATTGCATAAATTGATCAATTTCATCCATGTCATCCAAAACAAGCAAGACACGCTTGTCATGTAACCTTTCTCTGATCATATTACTCATTTCCTCATGGTCAAATGTTTCAGGAAGTGAGAAACCAAAAGTATCTACTACTAATTTTTTTTGCAATTTTGCAATTTCACTGCTTGAAGATGACTCTCGGACGTTTGAAAGGAAGGAGTGACCTTCAAATTGAGTAGAGAGTTGGTTGAACACTGCCTTGGCAAGAGTTGTCTTTCCAATGCCACCTATCCCATGGATGATGACAAATCGTACACCACCAGTATCACAACTTAACAATTGCTTTATGGCTTCTACACGATCATCAATTCCAACTAGATTGGTGGGCAAATATCTTTTTCCTTATTGCAATCTTTTGCAAGACTGTTTCAGTGATGTCACTAATGACCTTGCCTTGCTTGCTGCACTCATGAAATCGATGCACATAAGACTATGTATAAGCAACTAGAATTTCAAATAGAAGCAAATATTGATAACTAGCATGCCTATATGTATTTTCCATGTGGTATTCGCCATGGATGTTCATAAGTTGCATGTTCCACATGTATCGAGCAAGGCTTCTCTTACAAGGGTGGTGAGTATTGCTTTGAAAGAGTTTATCTAAACAGTTTGAAGAAGAGGGATGTTATATTTGAGCCAATCACTTGAGGCACCCTTTGGGAGTTCATCAGCATGTAGATAGTCATAGCCTAGTCATAGTAAATGATGCATACAAACATACGTGCTAGTGTGTGCTACTATTCTAATACACAACCAGAAGGTAGAGCAAATAATAACACAATAGATATATAAATGGATAGATAAAAGAAGATCATGTCGATACCTTTGTTCTGTCAAACACCATCCCTTGGCTCTAGCTGCCGTTGTCAAAGCCTCCTTCCAAGACTTCACAAGAGTGCAGTCATTGTCGACCTCATGCTTTATTAGGGAGCTTTGATAAAGGTCCGTTTCAAGCTTAACATCCGAGGGATCCACTTTGTAAAAGATGGGTAATATCTCTTTCCCTGTGGATTGGCGAGTGCACTTTACCATGCATGTTAGCTCTCGCAGGCACCGTTGACTTGAAGGATAGTCATGGGAGAATATTCCCCCATCTGATAACACAGAGCGATGTTGTCGGTGACTTCTTTTTGTGGTCCTTGAGGAGAATTCACAGCAAGAGGGACTTGGGGCGTTAGACCACTCATCAAAGTATCGAATAATCACTATTATATATTATTTTATCAATCCATGGCTAATGAAGTCCTGTCAGTTGATTGTGTTCTTGTGCCTACCTTAAGGTGGAGGTCATGGGTTGCATCTCCTTATTTATTTATTTGTTTCATAATAAAGCGCCTAAGATCTACTCTAAATCGGTTCGCTCCAAATTTCCAGTTGAAGCGGCCTGATCGCTCACTACTACTACATTTAAGTAGAAAAAAGTCATAGATATCAAACGAATGGATATGCAGTATACACTATACTTGTGCTCAATGGGACTCGGACAACAAACTGAAATTTATTGGACCCTGCCATAAGATTGGTTTTATTTTTTCCGATGACGGTTTGGATTAACATTGAAAGACCAATGTTAGGAGTGCTTATTGAGGCGAAAGCGCAAAGCTATGCCTTGGAAAACATCCATGCTTAATAAAACCATGAGATGCGATTAAACCTAATAACAAAACTTTAATCGAGTATTTGGAAAAGTACACCACATTCGACAATCACATAACTATCTGTCGCCTTATAAAAATTTTGGCTTGCAATTGATGAACCGCACACTGAGAAATTAAAAAAAAAAGAAAAAAAAAAGAAAAAAGGAGCTGGTCCATGCACCCATGTGAGGCCCCACATCACCATCCACAAATCAAAGTCAAAAGAACAAAGAAAAAGGATATTTTATAAGATGAAAAATCATTGAAGATAGAATATCATCCTCGACGTCGTCATCCATCCAATGAAAAATCAAAATGAGAAAGCCATAAAAAAAACAAAAAAACAAAAAAACCATTACCAACGACCCCTGTAAACTCTCTGTCTCTGTCTCCCCACGAGTGTGTATGAGATAGAGAGAGACGCACCCAGATTGAGCTCGTTGCAGCTCCTCTAACTACAAAGCGACCGACAGACACTCCCACCATTTCGCTCATCACACCGAAGAAATCGAAATCACAGCACACCAAAATCGTAACATTCAAAGAAGAAATCGAAATCGAAACCGATAGAGGGAGGGAGGGTACCTAAGAGTGAGCTGATTGATGACAGACCGACAGAGGCGAGGCCGTAACACGGGAGACCGAGAGAGAGGCGTCAACCGATTATTGAGAGAGAGAGAGAGATCGAGTGGCTCTGCTGGAGAGATAGAGAGAGATGCCATATCCAATAAGGCGCTGCTCAATATAGAGAGAGGTCAGATCCGAAAAAGTGAGGGAGTAGGAAATGAGCATGTCCGAGGTGAGAAAATGCTTGAGAGACTTGGACTTGAAAGAGAAGGTTCCACCTGGAAAAAGTAAACTTATTATATGATTATAAAATTCAATTCTAATTCAACCTTACATCTTTGCATAGGACCAATTTAAGACGTTTTGCGTGAAAAATTAATCATTCAAAAAATATTTTTTATAAAACTCTTATTTATATTGTTTACAAAAATAAATAAATGAAAAATATTTCCTCATCCCCAAAATAAATAAATATAATTTATTGGCAATAAAAAAAACATTTTTCATTGACAATCAGAAAATATTTTTTGAATTATTTATTTTCTGTGAAACAAATGGATAATTAGTCCTAAATTTTTTCACATTAGTATTAATTTAGTTTATGTGGTCAATTTAGATTGAAAATTGATAATATGAATACTGGTAAGAATGAGCGGTTTCAGATTTCATACAAATTCCACTTAGAATTTGGAATCTACCCATTGGAACAAACTCCTCATATTCTTATAGGTTCCAGGGTTTACTCAAGTTCCATATTTATGATTAATTACATGATTGCACTAAATTATCACATTTAATAACCACTACTTGCTATTACAATTCACTGACCATAACTAATATTAAGACACACAAAAAATATGAAATATTAATAAAGTAAAAGTCTTAGTCATAAAATGGAAGTTTGAAATAGTGAAATCGAACGTCATGGAATATCATAAAATCACACAAAGACATAGATCAAGAAAACACAAAAACTTATTCTAGATTTTAGGTTATAGGTTTCAGGTTCCAAATTCCACCAATTTAGAAGCTAGAACTTATTTGTCAAAAGAGTTTCCTTAATTTTTTGGAACCTAGAATCTACCATGCATATCGTTGACGCTAGAAGCTGGACAAGGTCCCACCGGAGGTTGGGACACCTGGAGTGCATGGCTTGGCGCGGAGGGAACACTTAAGTCTTATAACTTTGAAATGGTACACTTAAGTGCTAATATCGGAGTAAAATGAAACAATTAAGTGCCACTTCGGCAAAAATCCGACCAAATGGTGACGTGACAATTTTCCGGTGAGTTTGGTCTAAAACGGCGTCGTTTTGCGCGGCGCGTGGCGAGGAAAATGCAAAAACGACACCGTTTAGGTGCCTACAACGTGTAAATAATAATATAAAAATTAATTAAATTAGATTTAAACTTAATTTTTTATTTAAAATATTCAAAAAATTTAAAAAAAATTAAAAATTTTAAAAATTATTGAAAAAAAAATAAATGGGGGGGGGTCGAACGGGCGGGCGGGCGGGTCACGCCCCTCGCCGTCGGTCGGTCAGGGGTCGGCGACCTCGGCTGGCCCTCCCTCCGTCGCCGGCCCTTCCGGCGATGGCGAGAGCGGCGGCGGTGAGCTCGGCTCTCGGCCGCGTTAGACCTCCCCTCCCCCCCTTTTTTAATGTTTTTTTAATTTTTAAATTTCTCTTAATTTTTAAAATTTTAAAATTTTTCTTAAATTTTTAATCTTTTGAATATTTTAAATAAAATTAAGTTTAAATCTAATTTAATTAATTTTTATATTATTATTTAAAGTCGGTACACAAATGGCGTCGTTTTTGCATTTTCTCCGCCACGTTAGTGTGTAAAACGACGCCGTTGGCAAACCGCCAAGGAAAAGTTGCCACGTCAGCCATTTAACCGGATTTTCACTGGAGTTGCACTTAAGTGTTCCATTTAACTTCGGAAACCGGCACTCAAGTGTACCATTTTTGAAGTTATATTTTTTCAAAGTGTCTCTCCCAAGTTATAGCTGGGCTGTTCTTCTACCGTCCCACCGGTCCGGTTCTCATGTTCGGGTTCTACCTTTAAAATCATACTCCCTAAACACTGGGCATCATCCGTCGTTAAGGTGGTGCATATATATATATATATATAAATTTTTCATTTTCTTTTTTTCTTTCCTTTCTCCTTTTTCTTTCTGCTTTTCCTTTCTTCCTTATTTCCCTCTACCTATCGATAGCCTCAATAATGGTTGGCAAGGGCGAGGGATAGGACGCCCGTTGACCTTTGGCGAGGGTTGGCCACACGATGGGAGAGGCGATGGAAGAGAGAGCTTTAGTGAGAGAAATGGACCCAAAGTGGGATCACATGGATTGAAATGGCCAATGTCATTCTCGTGGCGGAGCATTAGGTGGCGATAGCAACCACCCGCTCATTGAAGGGAAGGTCTAGGGTTTTGCAATGGCAGTGGAACACACATGGCGATATCATCAAACCATCTCCACAACTACCAAAACTTTGACTTGAATTATTCCGCCCAAAAATACTCAAGTTTTGTAAATCAACCTATTTCATGCTGCATTGTTAGTCTCAACAAAATTGTAATTTCACTATGGCGATATCGCTTGGAAGCCTATGAACAACTTGGTGATTCAGCAAAAAATTGTTTGCTTGAATTTTCGAAGGATGATCTTGCTAGCAAAGCCATCTTAGCTTAGGCAAAATGTCCTCAAAGTTGTAAACAAAGCTTCATCCATCCAATTCAAGGAAACCTCACCTTGATGAGATATCCAAAATCTTCGAGTGTAAAATTGTGTCACGATCTCGATAGTGTTAATGTTACCTCATTTCTTATTCCCGAAGGAAAAATATAATATCGAATGGTGTCTCCTGACTTGAGCTAAGAGGTCAAATCCATTATCTATTGATTACATATTGATTTCTTTGAAATTTGAATTTTTTTTTTTTTGGGTTAAGTGCACTATAAGTCCTGAAACTTCTCATCAAAATGTGATTGAATATTAAAAATTTCAAAAAATACAATTAAATTATAAAATTAGTCAAATTTGTGTAATCAAGTCATTTTGTTAATAAAAAATGCTGACATAGATATTTTTATTAATTTTTCTCTTTCATATGACATTAACGTTGCTAAAACATAAAACATAATATTAGAACAATGTGGTTTTGATCCAAAAAATTATTTTTAAACCAAATTTTTATTAAACTAGATTAACAAATATAAAAAGGCTAAGTTAAAAAAAAAAAAAAAAAAAAAACGAGCGACTGTCTTCGACTTCCACTCTCCTTTTCCCGTAGGGTCACTCATCGAAGACCTTTCCAGCTTATCATTGTTTTATCTCTCTCTCTCTCTCTCTCTCTCCGCGTAAGGTCATTCATCCGCGTGAATGAGCCATGTTGACAAAAGTCGTGGGAAAATGCTGAGTAATCCCCTCTGCAACGGGCGGAATCTTCTCCGAGCATACGCCATCAAACCACATTAAGCCACTACGAAATTACCACCTCCCTTCGAAATGGGCTTCAGCGCCACTATCATTGCGTTACCATCTCTTAGGGGTGAGCATGGTCCGAGTTGGTCCGGGCCACCCCATAACCCTAGGACTAACCCGTACAGTGTCGGTCCTCAATTTTTAGGATCGAGGACCGACCCTATTGAGCTTGGGACCAAGGACCGGACCGACTCAATGGGTTCGGTCCGGTTCCCGGGTCAACCCGGAACCGATCGATAATTTTTTTTGTCTTATTTTTTATACTCTCTAAAAAAGTAAACCTACAAATTCAAATTACACATCCATCGACAATGCGGCATTGTGCAACTAAATTATAAATACCAATACATATTTAACAAATTTAAGATGACACAATAATAGAAATTTCGTACCTGCTAACCGCTCATCGAGATATGGGACAAGATGGAAAGTTCTTGTAATCATCTATCTTTAATATTCATAACACCATATGCAAAAGCGTTTTTCTGCATTTGATCATGTAGAATCCACTCAACCAAAAAATGAGCTTCACATCACTTGACTAGCAAATCACCGTAGCAACTGCAGTACTACTCTACTATTCAAAAACTTCTACTATTTGACACAAATTGAAAAGCAAATTGTAGCTAAAATTCATTAGTAAAATACAATTAAACCATAAAAAGTTCAAAATACTTAATATAAACCATGAATATATAACTTCACATCTTGTTAATTCACTTGAATTTTTAAACACCTGAAAAAAAAAAACAAACGACACTTAATTAATACTCAACAAAAGTTTTAAATTGAAATTACTATTAGTGCTATTGATAGAACATCTCAATATAATATAATATAACAAACATTTTACTTAAGTTTGAATATATAAAAGAATTATTATAATATAATATAATATAATATAATATAATATACAGGGTTGGTCAAGGTTGGACCTACCAAAACTTTTAAGACCAAGGCCAACTCCATACGGTGTTGGGCCCTGAAATTTCGGACCAAGGACCGACCCGGTCCCCAGGAATCCTGGACGGGACCCGGCGAGGGTTGGGCGGTCAGGGGTTGTCTGGGGTCGAATTGGAAGCCCTAAACTGCTGCTCACCCCTACTATCTCTATCCTGAAAAGACGACAGCTGTCAAATTAGGCCTGCTGCATATCATTTGCATCTGTCCTGCCACTATCATTGCTTTTCAAGTGCCCTTGAAAAGGAAACCGCTCGACATGGTATTGATATAGATGGTGTTAAGTGGAGACGGCATCAACAGTCTGAAGTTTCAAAAGCGTGAGCGTATCTCATAAATTGATTATTAAGCCTACAGTATGCAAGTTATGGACGAAAGGCAATGTTATGTGATGCTCTTCAAATTTGTATCTACGAACTAGAAGAGCGGGTATCTTCAAGGATTGCCGAAAGGGATGCATCGGGTCAAGCACATTAAAGGGTGATCTCAATTAATTTTAATATTGTCAACTTGAAGCTCAAATGGATTTGAATTTTAAACCGTGCCAAGAAAAAATAAAAATGTCAAGAACGCTAGAGATGCAAAGACTTTCCAAAAAGATTGCGCCAAACTCTGATGAGGCGCTTACACATTGCCCCTCAAGGAGTTTGACACATTGCTTTGTAAGCCATTCTTTGTAAAGTCAGCCTTTATATCCCTAGCGTTACTAAACATCAATGACGTCACCATTATGAACTAAACGTGCACAGGATTGCTTATACCACCTCTCTTTTGAAAGCTTTGCCGTTAGGATGGCAGGACTGATCCATGCAACTCTGAAGGGGAAAAAATGCTGTGCCTGAAAGAAAGAGTTTAGTCATTAGCAAAATAGCCGGCAAGATAACTAAACATTGTAGAAGTTATCGAGGAGGGGCTTCACTAGTCGACAATTTGGTGGAAATGAAAAAATCGCTGATAAAGTCATTGATAGCCAGCCATTGCAAATTTTGCTAAATATTGATACCGGCACATTTTAGTCCTTGTGGATAGTTATTGTTAGATGAAAGGATTTTGTTAGTATAATAGTCTTTAAATTACTATAAGAATAACAGTTTGTTGTGAGTCACAAATTCTTAAAAGAATGACCCTCCATATAATTATTCATTTTTTTTATTTTTTTTGCCATAAAGTAGAATGTTATTTTCACGGTAAATTAAAGATTGTCACACAGTCATTTCTCAAAATGACATGGGATCATGCTTAAGATTTCGAGAAGGATGATTCCTAGTACTAGGAAGTTATTTGTGAATTCAAAATCAATGTTTGTAAATAATGGTTCTAATCTTCTTCTTTTTTTTTATGATTCGGGAACCGCCGTACAGCTACAGTCGGCGACGTAAACCCGGGACGATGCTAGCGTAGGGACTCATCTCCCACGATGCCGCAATTAGAGGGGGAATGCCCAAACCAACTCGCCCACAGCGGGGTGGGTTAGTGGTTCTAATCTTTATAAATATTGTGTTCAATAATGGAACCCATGTTCTTGCGTTTTTATTTTCCTGTAACTTTACCTTTCCCGCATTTTTCAATTTCTGATATCATTTACGTTTCACGTAATCTTTAATTTTAGTACCTACATTTCAATTCCTTCACTTTTATAGCCCTTTACTTTCCCTTTCAAATTCAACAAAGATTCCGTTTTTCCTTACAATTTATCAATTTCATCTCTATTTTGAGATACCGACAAAAAGAAAAAAAAAAAAATCTCTATTTTGAGATGTCCGAGATCTTCCCACTCAACCTAACTCATCGTTGTCTCAAATATGTGCATTCTAGCATAGCTCTTTAACTTGTAAAGATGATCTATGAATCTATTGTGAATGTCAAGATCCTCGAAAACTCAATAATATGTAATAGTCGTCACCCGTTGCAGTCCTTGAGTTGGCCTCTTCGTTCCTCATTTGACAACCCAGAATGATGTTACCGGTTGGTGAATTCTTTTTGGGGTGCTCAAGGAAATTTCCATTTCTAGTGGCACGACTAAAATGAGTAGCAGCTTCCGCTCTCTTTCATTCCGCGTATAAGGTCGATGACTCAGCTTGTGGTCTTTGCGCGTGACGTCTCTTCCTTTCCGGCCACTCATCATTTAACTCTCTTTCCTTCCCCCAAAGTTTGACTCCTCGAAGTCCGTCTAAACTAGAAATCACCTACCTTCACGGGTCATCTTCTCAAAAGTTGTGGGAAATATGCCATATAATCCCCGCTCCGGCATGCGGAATCTTCGAGGGGACCGACGGGGGGAATATTCTGAATTTTTTATTCCAGTGTCCACCTTGCTTCTGTTTTGTTGCTTTCTTGTTACCTCCTGTATTCTTTTTTCTTTGCATTCAAGAAAATATGCTAGATTCCCCGAATGTCTCAAGGAAAATGGCTCGGGAAGTTAGTGCATACGGATGTTCTCTAATATCTGTCTATCGAACGCAACCATTAATTGAGTCGTAATTATGTCACAATACTCAACGAAGTTATCATCTCCATTAATTGAGTGGTTGAACCCTTAAAAATTGTAAGCGTTGTGAGCGAATATTAGATGCAAATTTATGCATTAGCATCTATTATGATTCTTCCTGGCATTTCGAGCACTTGCACATTAAACCGTGATCTGCAAGCCATCCCTGCCTCCCTTCAAAGAGTAAATTCTCCTCTATGTATGAAGTGGTGACCTAAAATATTTCAGGATCTACAGTATTTCACAATTTCTTGCATGTCAGTTAGGGTATATGCTTATTATAAGAGAAGGGAGCTGCATCACTTTTCACCTAAAATTGAATGAAGTCATCCGAGCATATGCTAGCTTAGCCAGAATAAGCCCCATGAGATAACCTCTTCTCCCTTCGAGATGGGCTTCAATGCCACTATCGATGCTTGATCATCTTTATCCTGAAAGGGCAGCAGTAAGTAAATCAGTCAGGCTGCATATCAATTGCATCTGTCTACCCACTCAGGTGCCCTTGAAAAGGAATCGGTTCAACATAGCATGGATATATAGATGATGTTATGTGAAGGCATAACTTCAACAGTCTGAAGTTTCGAAAGTATGGGTGAATCTCATAAATGATTGTCCAGCCCAAAACATGCAAGTTATAAATAAGAAAGCAACATTATGCAATTCTGTAAATTTGTATCTACGAGCTAGAAGAGTGGCTTATCTTCAAGGATTATTGATAGGATTGCATCGGGTTTATCATATTGAAGGGTGATCTCAGTAAATTTGAATGACGTCAACTTGAAACTCAAAAGGATTTAAAATATTTAAATCATGTCGAGGAAATAAATAAATAAATAATGTCAAGAATGTTAGAGATACAAAGACTTTTTATAAAATTAGTGCGCCAAACTCTAATGGGCCGCTTATGCTTACGCATTGCCCATTATGCAATTTGCCACAGCTTTGTAAACCATTTCTGAAATCAACCTTTGCATCTCCAGGCGTTACTTGAAGTTGATGACGCCACCGTCATGCAGGGCTATATACCTCCTCTAGGTTATTGTCACGGGCCGATCGGTGTTGTGAGGGACGTGGAGTGCAGCTCAAGTCATGCTACTGTTAGCTACAATGATTTCTATTTGAGTAGGTTGCTTATTCTTTTGAAGGGCTATATTTTAGGAATATAAAGATGTTTTATAACTGACATCAGGTATTTTTTAAGGTCAATCAACAACAAGGTCAATCAGCAACTTCCATTCTCCTTTCCCTGTAGGGTCACTCATCGAAGACCTTTTCAGCTTATCATTGTTTATCTCTCTCTCTCTCCGCGTAAGGTCACTAATCCGCGTGGATGAGCCGTTTTGACAAAAGTCGTGGGAAAATGCTAAGCAATCCCCACTCCAACAGGCGGAATCTTCGTCCGAGCATGCGCTATCAAGCCACGTTAAGTCACTACGAAATTACCTCTTCTCCCTTCGAAATGGGCATCAACGCCACTATCATTGCTTTGACCATCTCTATCCTGAAAAGGCAGCAGCTATCAAAAGAGCCCTGCCGCATATCATTTGCATCTGTCCAGCCTCTTCAGACGCCCTTGAAAAGGAAACGGTTCGACATAGTATTGATATAGACGGTGTTAGGTCAAGACGGCAACCTGACATAGTATTGATATAGACGGTGTTAGGTCAAGACGGCAACCTGAAGCTCAAATTTCGACCCAAAAAAAAGAAGAAGAAAAAATTTGAGGCTCAAATGGATTTGAAATTTTAAACCATACCAAGAAAAAATAAGAAGGTCAAGAATGCTAGAGATGCAAAGGCTTTCAAAAAAGTTCGCGCCAAACTCTGATGGTGCGCTTACACATTGCCCCTCAAGGAGTTTGCCACATTGCTTTATTAATCATTTTTTTGTAAAGTCAGCCTTTATATCCCTAGCGTTATCAAACATTAATGACGTCACCATTACGAACTAAATGTGCAAGGATTACTTATACAACCTCTCTTTTGAAAGCTTTGCCGTTAAGATGGCAGGACTGATCCATGCAGTTCTGCAAAGGCAAAATGCCGTGCCTGAAAGAAAGAGTTTAGTCATTAGCAGAATACCCGGCCAGATAACTAAACATTGTAGAAGTTATAGAGGAGGGGCTTCACTAGTCGATAACTTGGAGGAAATGAAAAAATTGCCGATAAAGTCATTGATAGCCAGCCATTGCAAAATTTGCTAAGTGCTGAAACTCGAAGACAGAGATGATGATCGACACTAGCTCATGATTGCTTGTTGGTCATCCCTATAATCTCGGAATCTGTTAGTCCTTGTGGATAACTACTGTTAGATGAAAACGGAATCATGTCTAAAATTTCGAGAAGGATGATTCCTAGTACTAGGAAGCTGTTTGTGAAATCAAAATCACCGTTTGTAAATAATGGTTCTCATCTTCATAAAGATTGTTCAATCAGTTACGGAACCCATGTTCTTGCATATTTATTTTCCTGTAAATTTACCTTTCCAACATTTTCAATTTCTGGTACCATTTACATTTCTCACAACCTTTAATTTTCGGTACCTGCATTTCAATTCCTTAACTTTCCTGCTTAAAATCAACAAAGAGTCCATTTTCCTTAAAATTTATCAATTTCATCTCTATTTTTAGTTGCCTGAGATCTTCTCACCCTGCTTAACTCATCAACGTCTCTAAATATGTGGATTCCTATATAGCTTTTGAACTCATAAAAGTAATCTATAAATTCATTGTGATGTCAGGCCCTCGAAAACTCGAGAATACATAGTAGTCGCTACGCGTTGCAGTCCTTGAATTGGCCTCTTCCTTCACCATTTGATAACTCAGATTGATGTTACCGGTCGGTGACTTCTTTTTAGGGTGCCTGAGGAAATTTCCGTGGCTAGAGGCAGGATTAAATTGAGTAGCAACTTCCGCTCTCTTTCATTCCGCGCATTCCGCGCATAAGGTCAATGACTCAACTCGTCACCGTCTTTCCGCGTGGGGTCTCTTCCTTCCCGCCCACTCATTCTTTAACTCTCTTTCTTTCCCCCAAGTTTGAATCATCCAAGTCCGTTTCTTATTTACCATCACGGGTCATGTCATCCTCTTGTCAAAAGTTGCGGGAAATATGCTTAAATAATCCCTGCTCCGACATGCTGAATCTTCGAGCGGATCGACAGAGTGACTATTCTGATTTTTTTTTATTTTTTTCCAATGTCCACCTTGCTTCCGTTTTGTTGCTTTTCTTGTTGCCTGATGTGTTCTTTTCTCTTTGCATTCAAGAAAATATGCTAGATTCCTCGAACGTCTCAATGAAAATGGCTCGGCAAGTTAGTGCATATGGATGATCAAAAGCAACCATTAATAGAATTGTAATTATGTCATGATACTCAACGAAACCATCATCTCATTGTTATAGCTTGCACCATCGTTGAACCCTTCAAAATTATTAGTGGTGCGAGCAAATACTTGATGCAAATTTATGCATTGGTTTCCATTAAGATTCTTCTTGGCATTTCGAGCACTTGCACATGAAAATGTAAACCGCAAGCCATGCCTGCCTCCCTTTAAGAAGTAAATCCTCTTCTATGTACGAAATGGTCACCTACAATATTTCACGATCTTCAGTATTTCACGATTTCTTGCACGTCAATTGTACATATGCTCATTATAAGAGAATGGAGCTGCATCGGTTTTCACCTAATATTGAATGAATTCATCCGAGCATATGCTAACTTAGCCAGAAACAGCCACGTGAGATAACCGCTTCTCCCTTCGAGATGGGCTTCAATGCACTATCGTTGCTTGACCATCTCTATCCTGAAAGGGTAGCAGCAAGTAAATCAGTCCTACAGCATATCTCTTGCATCTGTCCACCCACTCAGGTGCCCTTGAAAAGGAATTGGTTCAACGCAGCATTGATATATAGATGGTGTTATGTGAAGGCATGGCTTCAACAGTCTAAAGTTTCAAAAGCACGAGTGAATCTCACAAATGATTGTCCAGCCCAGAACACGCAAGTCATAAATAAGAAGGCAACATTATGCGATTCTGAAATTTTGTATCTACAAAGTAGAAGAGTGGCTTATCTTCAAGGATTATTGATAGGATGCATAAGGTCAATCACATTGAAGGGTGATCTCAGCAAATTTGACTAACGTCAACTTGAAGCTCAGAAGGACATAAAATTTTAAAACCTTGCCGAGAAAATATATAAACAAATAACGTCAAAAATGCTAGCGATACAAAGACTAATAAAAAAATGAGTGTGCGAAACTCTAACGGGGGCGCTTTTGCTTATATATTGCCCATTATGCAATTTGCCACAGCTTTATAAACCGTTTCTGAAATCACCCTTTGCATCCCCGACCGTTACTCAAAGTCCATGATGCCCCCGTCACGAACTAAAAGTGCACAGGGTTACTTACACCTCCTCTCTTTACAGAGCTTTGGCGTTAGGATGGCAGGAATGATTCATGCAGCTCTGCAAGGGGAAAAATGCCGTTCCTCAAAAGTATGAATTTAATAATTACCAGAAACACCTGGGATAAATAATTACACATTACAAATTGCAGAATCCAATAAAAAGGGAATTGTTGAGTATGTTTGAAGACAATGCAGAATAAATGCAAGAAATATACTCGACATCATGGAAAGTTTACGTCAGTACATTAAACAAAGCAGGACTGCATGTATCGTTGTCAAATTGGGAAAGCCTACTCATTCATATTCATACGGACATTCTAAAGTTGCTCCTCAGGTAAGTTATCCCATCCTGTCCGCTAAAATGCCGTCGGCAGCCATGTTGTGCCGCTTTTCTGCTTGAAATTGTACGGTATGTTATAATAGTGTGATTTCTCCAGTCAATATCATTGTGCTGCTAGTTCGTATAGTTCAACCATGATTATCCACCCAATTCCTCCTTTACCAATCCCTAAACAGATATAACAAGTAGTTAAGTCACGCTATTTCATAAGATGAAATCACAGTCAATCTCAAAAAACATTAAGATATAAGTAAGTGTCAAAGAAAAAACTGCAGCAAAACCATTTTTTTGCCAGAAGAACAAATTCATTTTGCATCACAAGATAAAATTACAAGAAATAGGGTCCGGAAATGAAATTTAGGAAGAGGAATAAGAAACATGGAAACTACTTATGGAAAAGACGTACTTTGGCTGCCAGAACGAAAATACCATTTGTTTCTGCAGTGAGAAGAAACAATGAAGAAGAAGGATCAATAGAAGTAGACAACAAACTAGAAAAATGACCCATCGACAATACGGACTAGAGCTTTACTGTTAGCATGAGTATGAATTGGAGAAGAATCTCTGTGGAGAACGCTTCTGACTTCTCTCAAGTGCACAGTACACAATGAATTCTCTCAAGTGCACAGTAAACAATGAAATGAATCGCAGTCAGCATCTGCACACACTTTGCTAAACAGGATTGTTAAGATTACTAAATGAATTATTCCATATAAATACTTTCAGCAAACTTGATACTCTGCGTAAGAAAAAAAACATCAGAAGATGTGACCCAAAAACATAATGGCAATACTGCTGATACCCATCAGAACTCAGTAGTTGAATTCAATTTCCAGATTTGCAATTCAAAACCTTTGGTGCCAGGACTAAGCAAAAGCACCTTCTCCTGTAATTATCCCTTGGAAAGTAGCCTCTTTGAGCATAGATTATCCAAGTACCATCGAAATCAAAAAGGCAGGGTAAACATCGAGAAGGTTTCTTTCCATGCCCATGCTTTTGCTCCTTTTCATGCTATTACAACTCGCTTCCAAGCAGGAAAATAGCGAGAGACCGGAAATCTCAGGGGGAAAAAGCATCATATCAAAGGCCACCGTACCTGCACAACACTCACCTGCCTATGCGAGACATATGCCCCGTCCCGACCAGGTGCCTTCGGCCGAGAACTCGCACATAATGAGCACCACGCCCTTGGAGAGTTGCTGCTCTCGCAACCGGATCCCTTGCCATCACCATCGTCCCCCCTCCCATCATCGACTCCAATGGAGCTCGGGCGCACGAGAGTGTGAGACGGTCCTGGAGCTGGAGCGCGGTCGAAGAGTGAGGACGACGGCAACAATCCGGTTGCAGGTGGAAGCTTGCCGACAACATGGTCTTCGCGACGTGCGAGTACTCGGCCCACGTTAGGACTTGGAACTGGGACATCGAAGAAATGAAAAAGGGAAAAGCGAGAGCAGAGAGAGATGAGAACGAGCTGGACTGGGAATTTATAAGATGGATCTCTTCTTACTTGTGTCTAACATTTGGTTATTACGATTTGTCGCAACACAGTAAATGAATTCAACAATGTGTTACAAGGTATTTGAACTTAATTACGACAATACGCTGAAATATTTATTATAATACAGTATACCTGAGGAAACATAAAAGTGCCAGATTCATCAAAAGCAGAGGAAAGTGAGTGATCGTGGGGAGATACAATGAACAAGGGGAAGAGAAGAAAGTGAGGCGGAGTGGCATTTATCGAAATCAGAAGGCGATTTCACAATCCCAATTTTCATGAAATTCTAATGTGTTGTGCCAATCGTTGGAAAGCCTCCTCCATTCTAGTAATTTCAACATTCTCCCTCCTTAACATCCGACCACACTTTTTCTCTATTTTATTGTAATCTATTTATATGGTGATAAGCTTTTTGCTGTCATCCAAAATAGTTGATCTTGATACACTAGAGAAGGCCTGAAGTAACCCTGCTTTGCACAAGGGAAGATTTTGGTGAGCTTGCTTTGTAGTTTTCTCCCTATTGGGGTTTCCATTTTATGATCTTACGTGTCTGAGTTTACAGCTCTGCTTGTTCATGGTCTGACGAGGAGGCACCTCTTCTCCCGAAGTTGTGGTACTATTTTGCTAAGTTCCTTAAAGAGAGTTGTCCGCCTAGAAGAATTTATTGTGCCCATTTATTTGCAAAGAGGGGAGACAAAAATTTCCTTGTGTTAGATAATTTCTGTAGTGCACGGTGTGAGGTGGTGGCAGTGCGGTCTTATCCTAATAAAGTGGCATCGGAGCATTGATTTTTGTTTGTTGGTTGATTTCTTGAGTGAAAATGGAAAGCATGAGCAAAATGGTTTGTTTGAATAGCACAATTATCATTCGTGGAATAGTAAATGGGAAGAGCTGTTGTTTGTGGAGTCATTGCATCTTCTGGGGTTTGCTGCCCATAAACCTAACTCCAAAAGTGGTGAGGATTGTGCATTTCAGATTTGTGGATTTATTCGGCAATTTGTGGATGAAACTGTATATGATCTCCTCTGTGAGAATTTGTGGTCGAAAGTAGAATGGCTGTTTGATTCAAAAGCAGGGAATAATAAGTATCTGCTTAAGATAATGCATTTAAAATACAGAGAGGGAACCATACTGGAGTGAATTTCAGGGGACAATTGAGACATTTGTCTAGTACAGCCTTCATATTTGAATGTAAAGTTCTAGGGTTGTGGTTATTCATGCTCTCCAGAAGTCTAGGGAAGCTTTTGGAGATTTGCTTTCAAGTTCCGGTGGTGTTGATTCCGTGAAACTTGCGAAGAGAGGTGTCTTGAATGAGGAGTTAATTGTTTCGACAAAATCTCTGAGTTCATCGTCCCAGTCCGTGGAACTGGTCACAGAATGACAATGGAGTAGCTTATTTCGAATCCCCCGAAATAAAGCTAGTTGTAGCAAACCGAGGGGGACGTCCAAGTCGGAAAAAGGAACTTTCGATTGTGGCAAGCCAGGTCACATGAAAAGAGAGTGCAGATTGCTTGTGAGGGAGCAGAGGCAGGGTGGAGTGGAAAAGACAGAACCAAAAGATTCTGCAGCAGTTGCATCTGGTGGTCAAGTAATTATTGTCTGTGATGATGTTTATGTTAATCGTACAGGCCAGGACACTACATGAGTAATCGATTTGGCTGCCTCGTTCCGCGTTACTTCAAGATGAGACTTCACATACTACGCTGCCGCTGCTCATGTTACTTTTAGGAAGGGAAATGATGGGGCAGCCAAGATCACTGGCATTGGCGACATCTGTTTGGAAACCAACACCCCATGCAAGCTGCAACTAAGAAATGTCAAACTTGTTCCAGACATTTATCTTCAGTTGATATCCACCGGTGGACTTGACTAGGCAAGCTCACTAGAAGTTCTTTTGGGGGTGGTGAGAGGTGTCAAGTCAAACACCATGCGTGATAGAGGCTCGATTGTCCCCTAGTGAGGTAAATGCAGTCAAGAACATCAAAGTTGAGTTGGGGCACAGGCGGCTTGGCCATACGAGCAGGAAGGGACTGAAAATCCTGCCTTTGAAAGGTGGGCTTTTAAAAGGTCATTGTCTAGATGGCAAACGGCATAGAGCTGCATTTCGTAGTCCTCATTCCTCTGGAAGATCACATTCGTTAGAGCTTGTTCCCACTGAAGTATGCATGATAAATGCTAGAATTTTTGGTGGTGCACTGTATTTTGTTACACTCATTGATGATCACTCTCATAAATACTTTTGATGATGACCTATCTAGGGGTTCAATTAGAACAAGCGAATGAATATATCTTCAAAGAATCTATAGGCTTCTTGCCCTGCTAGTGTTTCTACATCGATGAACTCTTGCGACCACTTCATGACCAGGGCAGATTCCCTCAGCAGGCAAGTTTTTGGCTTACATCAGGTGGGCCGTCAAGGAACGCAAAAAGCCTGTTGTGACACTTTGTGGCAATAATCCAGTTATGTTTTTAGGAAGCGGGCATAAACTGTACCGGCAAGCATAGATTTAGCCCATATACGGTCAGCAAACGCTTATCCAAGTGTTCATTAAAACACAATCAATCTGATAGGTTTCGCTTCCTCGTCTCTCAATCTACCCAGCGTGCTTTTCTCAGTCGGCGAAGTATGCATTTCTTGAAGCTTCTTCTAGACGTGGAACCCTGGACTTGAGTGGCTTTCTCATGCCAAAAGTGGAACATTCTAATGGAGTCTTGGAATTTTTTTGTCTGAGCAAGGACCGTTTAGCAGAAGAGAGGGGGACAGTGAGACTTTGGTTAAGATCTTCAGATTCTCCACCCGACAACCAATCTGCACCACAGGACAACGCTCGCTTAAGGTCATTGAAATCGCAATGGAAAGCTGTGGAAACAGATCAAAACTTTCCAGAGAAGGCGGACTATGACTGAACCCCCTGATCTCCGAGACCTATAGAGAGGCGTCCAGTGATTGCCAGATTCTAAAGAGAGCATTGCTTCGATCCACTAGCCTTTTGGTTCTCTCCGGGAGTTCCACTAATCCGGTATCCACCGTTACTAGCATTGACAAATGTCCTAGATTACCGATTGAGTATGGCAAATAACGAACACTAAAACATTGGATCAAGATGAGCTCTCTCAAGGCAGCTAGACAACCAGTTTCCTCGGGCAACTTTTTAAGAAGCGGACCCCATTTGATTTTCAAGTAAATTAGCTACTCCAATTTACCAATCGAGGGATCAATCTCGGCCAACCTTGGAAAATTTTAGAACCAATCTCTCCAAACTCGTAAATTTAGAGAAGCGAGGTGTTTTGATTAAGGATTTAGATCCCACAAGATGCAAAACTTTCAATTTATTTGGAACCTACAAAACAGCAACCAACTTAATATCGTCAAGGCTTCTTATGCATTGCAAAATAGGTGCATATCATCATATACTCAGACAATTAATTATAAGAGTAAATGAATCGGGTGAAATTGTACCATGATTTCAACCCATCCGCTCCATTCTTCTGTGATGTTATCGCCTAAAAGCTTGAGAACAACTAGGTGATTTAGCACAAAGTTGTTTGCTTGAAGTTTCGGAGAACAATTTCGCCAACAAAGCCATCTTAGCTGAGGCAAAAATATCCTCAAAGTTGCCAACAAAGTTCCTCCCATCCAATTCAAGAAACCTCACATTCACAAGATTCACAAAATATTCCCGTGTAAAATTGTATCTGGTTCTCCACAGTGTGAGTGCTACCACACTTTCTATTCCCTCACAAGTAGGAAAACAAAGTTCATAACCACCACAAGTATCACAAATATACACAACTTCTATCTCCCATGCATCTCTGCATATTTTTTTTTTTTTTTTTTTTTTTGCTTTGCTTTTCTTTTAATGACCTGCCCGTGTCTCATGAGCCAAGCCCCTAGGATAAATATTATGACCACACAAGGTGATTACCGTTTAGGGCGAATGTTAATTTATGAATTACTCTACTGTACAGATTGCAAAGACTTATATCTCTTTGTCGGATTTATTTATCTATTTGATAGAAGTATCCGTATTGATTTAGCTGATTTTTTTCTCTACTAAAGTATTCTGGCAAGCATTGCACGAAAAGTTTTAAATTTATTTAAATAAACTATTTATCCTCATCTATACTGTCGTGTTAGCCTTAACAATTTCCCTGGAATCAAATTCAATCATTAGTGTAGTACACAAATTTAAGCTTGAAAAATAGTGAGTGTTGTTTTATATAAAAGCATAAATACAATCATCAATTACTCTCAATTTCAAACAATAAAAAAAATATCAAATTTCAAAGAAATCTATATTATGTCTATTCATTATGGATCCGAGCTCATTGCTCAAGTCAAACACCACGGTCACACTTCACTAGGTGACAAAGCCCAAAAACTATATCAGATATGGTAGGCTGTGATCAAGCCGTGTAACAGAATTGATAAGTGCACACTTATAAATTTCAATTTTTATAGTGTGTAATTGTCATGTAGGTCACTCATTAGCATAAATAACAAAAACACAGTAACTAAAATAATCTTTTTTTCTCAGTAATAATATATATAAGCTATCTATTGGCAAAATAATTACACTTTTTCATTATGAATAGTGCAATGGAATATACAGAAGTGGTAGCGGTAGAGAGCCACTTACCTCCTCGAATCAACCTGAATAATTACTATTCTTCTCCGGAACCCCAGACCCATTCCTCTTGTACCACAATTAAACCTTTTCTCCTCTTTTTTCTTTTTTTCTTTTTTAAGCCAAAACCATAGCATATGTGTATGCACCTCTAAGAGAGCTCTACGTCTAGAATCCCGATGGTCATCAGATAATATTTTTCGACTTTGCAACAAATCAAATTCCTATAGTATATATTAATCTCCTTAAATCATAGACATTCATATCCAAAGGAAACTCCAGATAATCCATCTTTTCCCTTCACAAATATCAAATTAGAAGCTTCGCTCAATCTCCAATATAAGCATCTTAATGCAACAACGAAAGAGATCGTCTCCTTATGAATCTTAACTTTTCCTCTTTCTTACTTCCATTATTATCCAAGGATGCTTCTACTTCAATTTCAAATTTCAAATAACATCTATCACAAATTTAAATACGCCCTTCCACAATTCATAATCAAAGGGATTATAAACAACTATATCTTCCAGTACTCCACAAATTACCTAGAACCTTATAAAAGATCAAAATCTTAATTATAATTCATATATCTTAGCAGCTATTTATCTCAAATAAATTTCTGGCACGTTACACTCTACCGCCTTAATATGAATTTCGTCTTCAGAATTCACTAAATATCAATCCTCGAGATTTTAAGGGAATCTATGCCAAATAGAAAAATAGACAAAATACCAATCCTGGAAAATATAAAAATCTTTACCTCACAAATTTTTCTTCTAGAGCCTCAAATAGCATAATCTGTCTCCAAGAAATCATTATAGCTCTTCTACCCACTAAATCATCTAAGAATTACGTCCCTGCCCCCTTACATATGGTTCTAGTATAACGTCTCGGTGTTCAGTTGAGATAAATAGTTAATAACTATGAAAAATAATCAACGTTTTCATCATTTATAAAGTTCTAGATATTTTGTGGATTATTAGACGAAATAATTGTTCATAATGTCTTCAATTATGGGCCAATTTGTGTGTTAAATTAGATGTTATAGCTTCTCCTGAATTTAAGAAAGAGAAGTTTTGGATATGAATGCAAGAAGGGGATAAAAAAGGATCTTCTCCTGTTTCTTTTGGATATGAATGCCTGCGTTTTAAGAAGATTAATGTAAGATAGGAATTTAAGCTTCATTTGTTTCACAAAAAATCAATGATTGGGAAAATATTTTTCTAAAAATAATTACTTGTGTAGCCTACAAAAATAAATGAATGAAAAAATTGAGACATAAATTGTTGTCTGTAATTAAGATAATTTTCATTGATTAATTATTTCAAGCGATATAAACAATCATTCTAGGAAAATATTTTTCAAATCATTTATTTTACGCTAAAAAAATGGAACCTTAATTTGTTAAGAAGTCGAGGTTGTTAGTGGATAGAAGGATATCATAGCCATAGGAAGACTGTTGGAGTTCTTCATGATGAGAAAGAGTTCGTGGTTGATCTGATTTTGTGTTTGACGTTGCCTACAAAAATGAGTAAATTAAAAATATTTTCATCATACATGAAAATTTTTAGATATAGATTATTGTCAGTGATGATTATTTCAAGTGATACAAATGATCATTTTTAAGAAAATATTTTTTAAGTCATTCAGTTTTCATAAAATGAATCTAGCATTAATTTCTTAGGAAGTTGAGGTTGTTAGTGGATGGAGGAACAATTTTGGAGGACTGCGGGGGTTCTACATGATGAGAAAGAATTTGCGGTTGATCTGATTTTGTATCGACCTCTTCTGGATGTTAAGCGTTCTTAAAGGTAACAACATATATAGTTGAAGGTTGTGGTTTCTAGTTAAAAACCAAAAAAGAAGAAAAGAGGAACGGTTTGGGGATACAGAGAAGTATGATATTTTTGTTCGAATTTTTGGTCAAGTTGATTTGGGGAGGTAAGTCACTCTCTATGACTTGTCTGCATTTCTTGTGCATTATACATAAAGTAAAAATGAACATATTTGTCCATCAATAATTAAAGAGTTTCAATTAATGTGTTTTTTTTTTTTAATTTATGCTCATGATCGACCTACATGAGAATTATACACTACTAAAATTGAAATTGAGATTTAAATTTATAGGTGTGCACGGATTGAGGGTCCGTTTAGGAACCACTTCCCAAAGCCCTTTGGAGGCCTAAAGATACTTGGGCAAATGCCAGCCCGTTTGGCAACAAATTTTGAACTCACCTTCTCCAAATGCCAGCCTTGTGAAGGCTGAAAGCCCAAGGCAGGGGGAGACCTGCCTTGGGCTTTCGGCTTTTTCGGCATGCCACGCCCGCACTGTTCACATCTTTTTTTTTTTTTTTTTCCGAAATTATCCTCACGAATTTTTTGATTTTCCGGGTGCGTGCCCTTGTCGAGCACTGTTCATCTTCTCCGGGCGTAGAGAGACGCCGCGACCTAGGCGATCTTCGTCGGAGATTCAGGTGACCTCCGCGAGTCGCAGATCTGGTGGCCAAACGCATGCGGTCATCGGCGACCGTCGCCTGCCGCACCGCGACCTCCACACGGAGCTCGCCGGGGCCGCGCGACCCATCTAGTCGCAGGTCTGGTCGCGACCAGATCTGGGTGCCTGGGAGGCTCGAGCGGCGATCAGATCTAGGTCGCGCCTCGCCCCCCGGATCTGGGTCGCGGCGGCGCCATGCGACCTCCCGCGACCCAGATCCGGGCGGCGTGGTCCTCCCGCGACCTCGACGCCCCGGATCGAGGTCGCCGGAGGTCGAGGCGAGCGCCGCGCGACCTCGTCGCCCAGATCCGGGGTCGCCCGAGGTCGAGGCGGCGTCGTGCGACCTCGCCACCCCAGATCCGGGGTCGCTGGAGGTCGCGACGGCGTTGCGCGACCTCACCACCTCAGATCCGGGGTTGCCGGAGGTCGTCGGAGGTCGCCGGAGGTCGCCGGCAGTAGCTGCCCTTGCCGGTCAATTTTTTAAAATTTTTCTTTTGCCAATTTTTTTTTTTATCACAAAGATCCTTTGTAAATGTAATTCCCCAAACACTATTTTGTTCAAAGTACTTCACAAAGGGGCTTTCAAAGTACAATTTACCAAACACGGTTGCATTTTGGAAAACACCTTTAACTCAAAGGTCTTTGCATTTTCCCAAGGACTTTCCCCAAAAATAGTTCCCAAACGCACCCTGATTCTATTATATGGCTTAATTACTGCCTATGTGATTTTTGGGGCTTAATCATGGCTGACATGGATTTTGGACGTACCTTTGACTTGAGCAATGAGTTCAGATCAATCAATAAATGCCGATATTTCTTTATTATTTGACATTGTGCGTACTTCATTATTGTATTTATGTTGTCATGGAAAAGAATATAGTATTTCTTCGAACTATATTTGTAAGTATATTAAATACGTATGAAATAATAATGATTATATTTGGTTCTATGGAAGTGTTGTTTGTTACTTGGTTGGTAATCCGCTTACTCATGATCGAAACTGACCTATTTACAATCTTTGCTAATGTTGAGTAGGATTGAGAAACTTGAGCTTTGAGGTTAATTTTATCACAGTAAACAATGGAAGCGTGGATAATTTGTTTATATTGAATTGGGTTAATACCCTGAAAAACCATAAACTGATACACCTGTGACAAATTTACCCCAACTGACCATTAAAAACCCTAAAGTGGTACATTTATGACAAATTTACCCCAAAATAATTTAGTCGACCACAAAAAATCCCAAACTGATAAATTTGTGACAATTATACCCTGCAGTAAATTGGATTAATACCACAAAAGAATCACAAAAATTGTAAACTGTGACAAACAGAGTGTAAAATCCCAAATCGGTATACCAATTAATTGTCACGTGTCATTTGACTTAATTAAAATTTAACGAAAACTAACAGAGAGTAAATTTGTCACAAGTGTACCGGTTTGGGGTAAATTTGTCAAAAGTGTACCAGTTTAGGATTTTTGGTGGTAAAAAAATAGTTTTAGGTAAATTTGTCACAGGTGTACCAGTTTGGGGTTTTTCAGGGTATTAACCCTATTAAATTTGATTGGTGTATGAAATTTCCAATTATATATTTAGCAGTGAATTTTGGTGGAGTTAATATTTATAAACTTTGGCGTAAAACTATAACTTTCTAGCATTATTTGAGGTTTGAAGGATTTTCTTATTTAATATGTGGAAGTGAATAGGTTCGAAAGGAAGAACGGAGTTGAACAAGTCTAGAAGAATGAGTAGTTCAGGGATAAGTACACAATCAGTGCCAAAAGTTATGTATGGCGCTCACTTTGGTGCCAAAAGTTTCCGTCAGATCACTTAAGTGCCAAAAATTTTGAAAAACGATCATTTAAATGCCAATGCCAATGAAATTGGCCGGAAATTCGACGTAGCCTTTTTTTATTAATTTTTGAAGCTGACGTGGCTTGTCGAAGAGTTGAGTCAGCATTCAAACACCAAAACGACGCCGTTTGGCATCTTTCCCCCAACTTCGAAACCCTAATCCCCAAATTGAGAGAGAGGGAAGGCTCGTCTTCGTCTTCTTCTTCCTCGAAGACCCACACCAACAACGACACCAGCACGGCACCAGTAGCAGCACCGGCAGTGCACCAACAGCGACACCAGCAACGCACCAGTAGTAGCAGCGCACTAGCGGTACCTTCGACCCATCTTCTTCCTCCTCCTCCTCCGCCCTCGCCTCCGATTTTTCCTGCAACTTATTGCTCGAGCAACAATCTCAGTCTCTCCTCACTCACCTGGTCGAGCAACTACAATGGCGGCTGAGCGATGGTGGCCGAGCAACGGCGAGCGAACGACGGTGGCCGAGCGGCGGAAACCCTAATTTCAATCCCTATATGAGCTAAACGGTGTCGTTTCCGTGAAGCCATCCATGTAGGACGGCAAAACGACGTCGTTTTCTTAAGGATGACCGAAAACGACATCGTTAAAGACCCTATCGGTTTTTTTTTATAAAAAAAAACCACGTAATCATTTTGATCGGAATCTTTCGCCGATGGCACCAAAGTGATCGTTTTTCCTCCGATTTGGCACTTAAGTAATTCGACGGAAACTTTTGGCACCAAAGTGAGCGTCGTACACAAGTTTTGGCACTGATAGTGTACTTATCCCAGTAGTTCATAAAGACATGGAGATACCAAGATAGACAACCATTGTACTCGAAGCGCCTAATGAGATGCAATTGGATATAGCCAGGATGATATCACTAGAAGTATGATATCATTGGAAAGCTGGACATAATCATGGAGTGTTAATATAAGTGAAGTGAGACCTGAGCAGGTCTATAAAAGGCTCTCGTCAAGCCCATGCGACGGAACCAAAAAAAACTCATGGGGTGAAGAACTAGTTAGAGCCCGGGAACCGGAGCTCGATAAATATACCGGCCCCATTGGGTTTCCCGGCTACACTTCCCTAAAAAGGAAGTTGGAAACCCCCTTGGATCCCCGCGATGCCTTACATAATCATGGAGTGTTAATATAAGTGAAGTGACTACTCTACTTGGGACGAGAACCCTGTCACCTATTCAGAGGATTATATTCCGAGTAAGTTATCTTATTATTATCTTTTTAAAAGCTAGTGATCTGGTATAGATTTCCATTTGGAAGAAGTTGATTGATTATCAATCTGAAAGAATATCTAAGCCTAAGATACCAATTACTCAAGATGTCTTGATTGATTGGCAACCATCCTACAAAGAACTTTCTTCCCATAGTTCGAGCTACTCTTTTTGGAAATCAAAGGTCTGATTGTATGGATGAACAAATCTACAAGAACTCAAATTGATTGACGTCAACAACTAATTTTGATATGCTCAATAATTGTCCAATAGTCAACTTGGAGATTAATCCTTATGAAGATTATCTAATAGGAAAATTGGATACTGAGGAATATAAAAAGAGATGAAGACATCGAATATAGAGAGAAATCCAGAGTGCAAGAATCCAACTACAGAGAAAGCTCTACATTCATTCATTGTCCTTTTGAACATATTGAAGTCCAAACCTCTTGAGAAGTGTGTGTTATAGTTTTTGCTTAGGTGTGAGATAGTGAGATTAATCCGCTTAGTATAAGTAGCATTGGTTTTGGGAAGAAGCGTTTAGGTATAAGCAGCACATACTACTTAACTACTCAAAAATTGTTAGTAGAATCGAGCTAGTAAGGGGTTGTTTGTTTATGTTTATGTTTTGTGTTTATAAACACAATTTCTATTTATTTTTTCCGGGGAACAAAAAAAGAACAAAAACGCGTTTGTTTGCGTTTTTGTTCCAAATCTATTTTTTTTGTTCCCGGCAACAAATTTGGAACAGAAACAAGAAACAAGAAATAATTTTTCTCTCCTATTTTTTTCTCTTTTCTTCTTCTTTTTTCTTTGGTGAGTCGCTAGCCTCTTTGATGAGTCGCCGGCCTCGGCCATGGCCGGCGACCAGCCGTCGAGGGCCGGTGTCACTATCGAGGGTCGGCGACCTTGCCAGAGCGTTGCTGGCCCTTGGCAAGGCTTGGCCTCACCTTGGCTGGGCGAGCTTGGGCTCACCTAGATCCGGCGAGGTCGACCTCACGCTAGCCGACGAGCCTCGCCATGGCTGGGCGAGGCCGCCGGCCATGGCTGAGGCTGACGATCGGCCAAAAGGAAGAAAAAATAAAAAATAAAGAAAAAAATGAAAAATAAAATAAAAATATTAAAAAATTAAAAGAAATTAAAAAAAAAAAAAGAACACAAATTTACCAACATGTTTCTATTCTTTTTTTATTCCAGGAACAAGTTTACCAAACACATTCTTCGATAAAAAATTGTTCCCTAGAACGAGAAATAGTTTTTCTATTTCTGTTATCTGGAACAATTTTAAACAGAAACGTTATCAAACGCACCCTAAGATGTTAGTTTAGGAGAATAGATATAGGCTTACACCAAGCCGAACCACATTCTTCTGAGTGTATTATACTCTATCTCTCTGCTAATATTCATTATTGCCTAATAGAAGCGCACTGCACTACTTAATATAACTTATTCATGCATATACCAACTTATGGTTTATGTAATGGAAAATTTCAAATGGATTACATTTCTATTGTGTTAAGATATATTTATCTTTCGTGCACTATTTATTGGTAAGAAAAATCAAGTAGTTAGCAAATTTCTCTTTTAAGGAAAACGTAATTAATTCACAAGTTTTTTATATAGCACGGGCTTCTTAGGTAGTGTTTGTTTGTGTCCTTTTCTTTTGTTTATGAACACAATTTGTGTTTTTTTGTTCCGGGGAACAAAAAAAGAACAGAAACGCGTTTGTTTGCGTTTTTGTTCCAAATCTATTTTTTTGTTCTCGGGAATAAATTTGGAACAGAAACAAAAAACAAGAAAAAATTGTTTCTTGTTTCTGGAACACTTCCGAGAAACAATTTTTCTTTCTCCTCTTTTTTTCTTCTCTTTCTTTTCTTCTTCTTTTTTCTTTGGTCGGCCTCAGCCATGGCCGACGACTGGCCGTCGAGGGCCGGTGACCTCGCCGGAGCGTCGCCGGCCCCCGGCAAGGCTGAGCATCACTGGCCCCTGGCGAGGTCGAGCTCGCCCAGCCACCGGTGAGGCTCGGCCTCGCCGGGCCACCGCTAGGAGAACAAATATATTTTGCATCACAAGATAAAATTACAAGAAAAAGGGTTGGGAAATGAAACGTAGGAGGAGGAATAAGAAACACGGAGAGTACTTAGAGAAGAAACGTACTTTGGCTGCCAGAATGAAAATATCATTTGTTTCTGCAGTGAAAAGAAACAATGAAGAAGAAGGATCAATAGAAATAGACAACAATTTCTTTTTTAAAAAAAAGAAGAAAAATTGAAACCAATTGACAATACAAATTAAGAGCTTTACGGTTAGAAAGATTTGGAGAAGAGCCTTTGTGGAAAACGCTTCCGACTTCTCTCCAGTGCACAGTAAAGAATGAAATGAATTCCATTCCAGTCAGCATCTGCACACTTTGCTAAAGGGGATTGTTAAGATTACTAATTGAACTATTCCACAGAACAGCCCCACAAACAAAATACTTACAGCAAGCTTTATACACATGAGAACTCAGTAGTTGAATTCAATTTCCAGATTTGCAATTCAAAACTTCGGTGCCAGGACTAAGCAAAAAGCACCTTCTCCTGTATTTATCTCTTGGAAAGTAGCCTCTTTGAGCATAGATTATCCAAGTACCATCGAAATAAAAAAGGCAATGTAAACATCAAGAAGGTTTCTTTCCATACTCATGCTTTTGGTCCTTTTCATACTATTTGAACTTGCTTCCAAGGACAATAGTGAGAGACCGGAAATCTCAGGGGAAAAAAGCATCATATCAAAGCCCACCGTACCTTCACAACACTCACTCACCTACCCGAGACATATGCCCCGTCCCGACCATGTGTCTTCGGCCGAGAACGCGAACATAACAAGCACCACGTACTTGGAGACTTGCTGCTACCGCAACCGGATCCCTTGCCGTCACCGCCGTCCTCCCTCCCGTCATCGACTCCAGCAGAGCTCTCTCTCGGGGCTCTCCCCGTTGGGGGTTCGGATCCTCGACGTGGGTGAAGAAGGGAAAAACGAGCCGGGCTGGAAATTCATAAGATACACCGGCGTCCCGTACCCTGTTTTTTCACTTGTGTCTAACATTTGGTTACTATGATTGGTCGTAATATAGTAAATTAATTCGACAGTAAGTCACAAGGTATTTGAACTTAATTACGACAATATGCTGAAATATTTATTAAAATACAGTATATCTGAGGAATCATAAAAGTGCAAGATTAAGCAAAAGCAGAATTAGAGAAGAAAGTGAGTGCTCGTGTGAGAGATACGATGAGTGAGAGGAAGAGAAGAAAGCGAGATGGATTGGCCTTTATTGAAAAATCATAAAGCGATTTCAAAAATCCCAATTTTCATAAAATTCTTGTGTGTTGTGCCAATCATTGGAAAGTCTCATCAATCCTAATAATTTCGCGATTCTCGCTCCTTAAGATTCGACCACACTTTTTCTCTACTTTATTGTAATCTATCTATATAGTTATAAACTTCTTGTTGTCATCCAAGATAGTTTATCTCGATACACTAGAGAAGGCCTGAAGTAACCATGCTGTGCATAAGGGAAGATTTTGGTGAGCTTACTCTGTAGTTTTCTCCTGACTGGGGTTTCCGTTTTAAGGTATTATGTGTCCTTTACAGCTCTACTTGTATAAGGTCTTATAACTTTGCTGAGACCTGCATTTTTTTGTAAACAATAGCATGAGCTTAGTCATTGAGACTCCTTTGTGAGGAGGCACCCCTTCTCCTGAAGTTATGGCGCTATTTTGCTAAATTCCTTAAAGAGAGTTGTCCGCCTAGGAGAGTTTATTGTGCCCATTTATTCGCAAAGAGGGGACATGCAGGGGATTCGCGATCTCAGCCGCCCGAATCCGGCTCGACAGCTCGCGGGAGCTCCGGAATTGCTCACCCTCCTCCCTGATTTTCGCGATCGGTTCTGTATATTCGGCCTCCAGTCGAGTCAGGCTGCGGTTCGTTTGATTTTTCTAAGGGAGTTCCGACCGGTCCGAGTCGCAGCTCACGATGGTTGATAGGAAGCTGTTCAAGACGAAGCTGTGCGTCTTGTACCAGAGAGGTCACTGCAACAGGCAGAGTTGCTCGTTCGCGCACGGGCAAGCGAAGCTCCGGCGATTCGTCGGCGGCCCCACTACTGGTAATTGCGATGTGCTTCCTTGCGCCTTCTGGTCGTTGCGGGATATAAAATTCAAATTTATTGGACTCTCCTAGAAACTTCGGATGCATTGTTCTTCTTATTTTTCGTTTACTGTGTTATTTACGCCTTTCTGCAAAATATACGGTCATATATTCTGAAGGCAAACGGGTGCATACTTCAACATAGGCGTGTTGCTCTTGCGGACGAGTGCTTAAACCATCGGGCAGAAAACGAGAGGGCAACACAGCCGCATATCAATACGCGGGTGTGAAGGCTGCCGGCCACAGTAGCGGTTCCTCCAGCACCGAAAAAAAAAAAAAAATACGCGGGTGTGAAGCAGAGAGTTGGGCAAAATACACGGGAGGAGCATACGGTCGTGTACAAATAAACGGCCAGAGACGGTAGCTTTGCAATTTTGAAGACGCATAAATATACGATCGCATGTCTTGGGATTCTGATGGTTAGAATTTCGCTATGATCGGTGGCGATCTGGCTTAATTTACAATAGTTACAAAAATTTGTCATAATATCATAATTATTTTTTTACTTAATTATGAGGATACGTTAAATTATTATACAATACACGTAATATACCCAATTGAATAGGAGCCAAAATAAAGAGGAAACCAAGTGCTCGTGCGCGAGATGCAATGAGCGAGAGAAAGAGAAGAAAGTGAGGCCAGCGGTGATCGTCGAAAAATTGGATAGAAATTTCAGTCCCGATTTCCATGAAATTCTACTGCAACGTTTGTGGCGATGTGTGCTATGTGTTAAACGGTACCAAACGTTGAAAAGCCTCTTTCAGTGTATTCTTGGCATTATTGCTCAGTAGGATCCGGCTGCCCTTTCCTCTATATTATTGCAATCCACCTAGTGGTGAGATAGGCTTTGTTGTTGCAGTCATCTAAGATAGTGATCTTGATGATACGTTGTGTAACCTCTAGTGGGACAAGAGAAGGCCTATTGCAACTCCGCTTTGCATACCGGAAGTTTTCGGCGATCCCGCTAAATGGGTTTTTCCTGACTGGGGTTCTAACTTCTCACGTTAAAATTCTATGTCGGAGTCTGCATTTTCGCTTCATTATTATACTATAGCAGTGTTTATTGTGCTCATTTATTCCCGCAGAGAGGGGAGAAAAAGTTCCCTAGTGTGATGCGATCGCACTGCGGTTTGTTCCCAGCAGGTTCCTGTATAGAGTGCAGCTTTCCGAATTAAGAGCGATGTCCCTCACTATGGTAAGTTGTACAATTCTTCATCCAAAGTCCCGTACGAAAGATCGGCTGTTGTCAGTTAGCCTCTCAGTTCACTCTTTGAAGCTATCTCCGCTATAAGGTGATTAAGACAAAAGAAGATAGCCCGACAGAGGTAAGGTTTGAAACCCGGGTTCAATGGGGGATGGGATTACTATATTTTCGGGTGGGTAAGGAATCAGTGAAAACCCAGAGACAAGAAGAAAAGATGGGCTTAATTGGGATGATGACCTCTCCTAAGATCCCTGGCTACCAACGGAGCAAGCGGATGTTGACATCTTCAAAAAATTGGTATACTTCTTCCACCGGAGGTGTTTCCTTATCGATGACCTCGCGCACCACTTTAACGACCAAGGTGGATTCGCTCATCATGCGACTCTTTTGCTTAAAATCAAGGGGGCTGTTGTGGAGAGGAACAGCCTATTCCAACACGTACTGACTGGGTCCACTGAAGTTTTTTGTGGGAAAAAAGCATGTCCTCCTCTCGTGAAAAAAAGATGCCCAGAAAGGATGGTAGAAAGCATTGACAGTGAAGTTCTGCATTATTATGCCGCTCCTCAGACTGGGAGTAACTCGTATGGTGATTTTTTGACGTTGAAATTCTTATTCAAGCTATAATACGGAAGAAGAGTGCTTGTTTGTTTGCTGCATATAGAGAAATGTGAAAAAAGTGCTAAATATATTGTATGGATGCTAATTCAGTTTTAAATTTTTCAATATTATCTATTGAGTCCTAAACCTTTTAAAGATTTGGCAATGTAGTATTTTCTAGTCAATTTTGGCTAGAAACTATTAAGGGACGACGGCTGATTTTGACGTAGATAATTTTTACAATTTTTTTAAATAATTTTATGAATTTTTTTTTTCTTTCTTCTTCTTTCTTTTTTCCCCTTTCCTTGCCTTTTCTGATTGACCACAGGTGAGGCCTGCCCTTGCTTGGGTGACCGTTGCCCATGCGAGATAACCTTGCTTGGGTGATCGTCGCCTGGTGAGGGCGAGGGCGAGGGCAACAGAGGGATGCCCTCCCAGATTTGGGCTAGGTGACCCTCGGGCTGCATCTAGTGAGCATGGTTCTCACTAGTCATTGTTTGTGGCCCACCGCTGCTGGTCACAAGCGAAAAGGAAAAGAAAAGGAATAAAAGAAAGAAAAAAGAAAATGAAAAAAAGTAAAAAGAACTCAAAAAAATAAAAAGAATTACAAAAATTGTTCATATTTACTTTGGATGCATCATCTAGAATGGCTGTCGTACTTGTCAGCGATTTCCAACCAAGCTTGTTCGATTTTTTTTTTTTTTGGCATTCTTTCTTATTATAATTTGGCTGCCCTTTCCTCTATATTATTGCAATCCACCTAGTAATGAGATGAGCTTGTTGCTTTCATCGAAGATGGTTATCTCGATGATACATTATGTAACCTCTAGTGGAACTAGAGAACTAGAGAAGGCCTATTGCAACTTTGCTTTGCATAGTGAAAGTTTTCGGTGATCCTATTTGGTGGGTTTTTTCATGGGGTTCTCATGGAAAAATTATCAAAAAATTCATAAACCTATTATAATTTTGCCAATTCAGTCTTAAACATTTTACTCTTACCAATTTAGTCCTAACTCTTTTCTTTTTTTGCCAATTGAGTTCATCCGATCAATTTTGGCCGGAAAATGCTGACATGGACATTGGTGGTGCCATGTAGAACTGCCGGCACCGACATAGACAATTTAAAATAATATTTTAATATTTTTTTCAATTTTTATTATTTTTTTCTGTGAATTATTGCATTTTTCCTTTGGATTTATGCTCATGATCGACTTATGTGATTATCTTACATTATGAAAATTGACATTGAAATTCGTAAGTGTGCACAGATCGATTCTGTTTGTGGCTTAATCTCTATCCATATGATTTTTGTGGCTTAACCACAGCTGAGATGGCTTCGGACCTTGTCTTGACTTGAGCAATAAGTCTGGGTCCATTAATCGTTAAATATAATACTGATCTCTCTAAAATTTGATATTGTTTTTATTTTGGAAATTGTACATATTTGATGACTAAATTTATGCTTCAATGTGATAAAATATTCTATTTTTCAAACTATTATTTCTAATTATATTAAGTATGCGTTATACAATAATAATTGCATTTGATTTAACGGAAGTGATGTCTGCTACTTACTATGTTAGTAATCCACTACTTAGCAGCAAAACCGACCGATGGCTTTTACTGAAATTTAGTAGGATTCAAAAAATTAGGGTTGAGGTTAATCTTTTTAGAGTGCGCAGGGAAAGCGTGGATATTTCTATTATATTAATTTTGATTGGTGATTACAATTTTGGCGGTGAATTTTGATGGCGTTGATGTATGTAGACTTTAGTGTAAAAGAATAATTTTCTAGTATTACTTGAGGTTTAAGGGGTTGTGTATTCAATATTTATGGTTTAAGTGGTTAACTAGCATTTCCTGAGTTTGGATTCGTGAGTTGTGAATCTCAAGGTGCCACATTTCTACTCGTGATATAATTCGCAGTAAGTCAGTAGAGAATTAGAGGAACTTTGACGCCACTTACTAAATTTAATTAGACTTTTGAAGGGAGAATTATTTTAGCTTTACCAGACATTATTAATGAAACTTTTCCGAGATATATACATATATATTTTTTGTTTGACTGTGCATTATCTAGGTAGAACAAGATGGATTTTGGTACTTTATATCAATCAGAAAAATGGTAAAGTCACAAGAAAGATTGGATAGCTATGCTTATGTAATGGAAAGTTCAAATGGTCTTTTAAACCCAATTTCTATTGTTTTTAGATATTTTTATCTTTTTAAATAATTTCAAAAATGGGCGCACTATTTATTGGTGAAAAAATTCAGATGATTAGCAAATTTCTCTTTTAAGGAACAACATTATTAATTCACAAGTTTTTTTTTTCTATGGCAGCGCTTCTAAACTAGTAATAAATGAAGGCAATATGCACGAGAGATGAACTCTTAGTTAGATGCGTAGTCGTGTAGCAGTTGTCTGTACTTACCTTTTAGCTAGTACCATGTGCAGGGCCTTCTTGGGAAACCACAGCTTCGATCTCCATGTTTTTCAATTTTCTCTTCACAAACAATTTCCCTCCTAACAGCACCAAAAAAAAAAAAAAAAAAACAAAAAAAAAACAATTTCCCTCCTAAAATCTCTTCGCGGATCTTGCATACAGGCTCTATCATGACCGACAACCCTGATCAAGGCCTTATTCATAAGGATGTCAACTTTGTACTCCCAATAAAGGTCACAAGTTTTTTCACATGTACATTGAATTCATTATTTTCTTATTAACAGAAAAACATGTAATGTTAAATTTTATTTTTGCCCCTCATATCCAAGTGTTATCATAACTAATCTTTAACCTCCGTAGGATTTTTTTGAGAGGCACTTCCTTCGACTTCTTGAGTGTGTTTTTGCACATTTCTTTCCTTGTGGTACGAAGAAGTGAATCTATCTCCTCAACAGCCAATGGAAGTCCTATAGTAAGTGCAACATCTTCCCTTGATAGATCACATTGAGCCACATTTGTTTAGAAAGCAAGCTTGTTCAAAAGTAGAAGAGCATGATCAAAATGCATTTCCTTCATTTCGTATAGAAAGAGTTTCATGGACATTGTTGAGATATTTTTCTCCAATCCTTCCACCTTGATCTTAGGAAAAGTACTCTTATCTCTAGTTGTAATGATGGTCCTACTTCTTAAACAACACGAAATACAATGCTTCACTAGTTGCATAAATTGATCATTTCCATCCATGTCATTGAAAACAAGTAAGAGTCTCTTGCAAGGTAAAGTCTTTTTTATCACATTGTTCCCTCCCTCAGAGATTTCGATAAGTGAATAACCGAAAAGATCCTTTCCTAAATTTCTTTACATTTTCACAATGCTAGCACATGGAGATGATTCTTGGATGTTTGGAAGGAAGGGGATTACTAGGGGTGTGCATGGTCCGGGTGGGCGGTTCTCGACCTAGAATTGGGAACCGTTTGCTAAGAACCGGTTCCGAAAAATTGGAACCGGGAACCGCTCGCTAGTTGCATGGATCCACCCGGGAACCGGTCCAACCTCCACACCTTCCCCTTTTTGCCTTCAACCGGTCGCAACCCTCGCTCTTCTTCCATCCCAGCCACCACCACCATCTTGGTCACCGCCTCCGTCGTCTCCCACTCCTCCCTCAAGACTGACAATGAGGAGGACAACGGGGACGATGAGCCGTTCTTAGACCTAGAGTTTGCCCGTCCCCGAAGATGAGGATGATGGGGAGAAGCCTGAGGAGGGGGAGGAGGAAGAGGGGAGGTAGAAGCGGGACAGCCTAACAATGAAGAGGATGATAATGACAGTGAATGTGGAGGTGACGACAACATGGAGAGAGAGTTCAAGTTCAATGGAGGAAAAGAGAATTAACTCATTGTTTCGCTGAGTTTGGACTAGGACTTAATGGGAGATGAGTAGATCTGGAGATGAATCGGAGAGGAAGAGGGAGCTCGGGGAGATTTTGAACTGAGAGAGACGAGATGGAGTAGGAGAGTAGTGAATTGAGACAATATGGTGATTGGAGCCCTAAATTTTAAATTTGCTAATTTTGAATTTTTTTAATAGTAAAAATTAATATATTATTATAATATAACCGGTCCCGTCCGGATGGGTGGGTGGGCGGATCCACACATGGAACCGGGAACCGGACAGGTTCCCTTAAGAACCACTGGTTTCGGTCCGTTTCCGGGTGGTTTGGGCGGATCCCGGTTCTTTTGCACACCCCTAATTAGGACTCGCTAAAATCACGTCAGATTGAAATTAAACGCGAAATTAAACTCGATTTCAGAAATTAAAAGTTCTGTCATGTCACGATTCATTTTAAGAACGTCGACTTATCCTCCGAAGATTTTTCGAAGATTTCAAGATTTTTACGAAAAATCGATTCAGACGATTTGGAAAACGAACGGAAATTCGGATGGGCCAAGTCAAAGGAAAATTGGGCTTCCAAGTCGGGCTATGTGCTGATGGGAACTTATAACAATTTACGTGGGCTTTTTCTTCAACAAAATTGGGCCTCAAATTGAAGAATTTTGTGAAGAAATTAGAGTCAAAATGAGGAAATTTGGAGCTAAGGAGGAGGGCTGGAATTTAGGCAACAATTGGTTTAATTTATGGATTTATATTGTTAGAAAGTATTTGGGGGACATTGGGATATTTATGCAAGCCTAGGGGAAACCAAGCATTGATACCTAGATATTTAATCTTGACTTTTGCCTCCTCCATCCAAGCTTCTCTTGCACGCCTCATTTGGTTCCCCCTCCTTCGCTGTTTCCCTTCTCGACCACATCTGCTTCTCACTTTCTTTTGCATTCGACGAAACTCAGCCCCTCTGCCAGCCGTTCCTGCTCCATCTTCGGTCTCCTCTACCATCCACGGAAGCCTCCATTTCCCTGCATCCGCTCACCTCACGCCACACAGCCACACACCACCGTCCCTCTCTCCACCAAATCACCATCCAAGCTGCCACATGTCTGTTTTCATCTCCACCGGTCAACCACAGCAAACGTTGCGCCCACGCCGTTGACTCTGAAGCAGCTCGACACCAGCGAAGCCTCCCCGCATGAAGCCAGCCCACCTGCTTCCTCACTTTCGGTCCAACTTCAGCCCTCGAGCCCAGCTTTGGCCGTAGATTCCAGCCCATCCGAAGCCAGCCACTCGAAGCTCGCTTCAGCCCTTCAAAATTCAAGACCGAAACCAGCAGCTTCTGTGCTGGTTTTCTTAGCTCGAGCAGTGAGCTTGTTGGCCATTTTTAGCCGGTCCAAGCTTCCCTCGGCCTCGCCGTGAGCCCGAGTCTTGGCCGCCGTCACGCCACCGTCGCCATGAACCGGTTTTCGTGCTAAACCGGCGAGTTCGTGTTCTAATCCCTAATTAGTAGGCCAATGACACTTAGAAGGGAATTAGTTAGCTAATTGGCGGATTAGTTAGGTTAACTAAGCTTAGGGTAATTTAGTTAGATTAAGTATATAGTTAGTTATTTAGTTAGTTTAATTAGAATAGTTAGGTGGATTTAGTTAGGAATTAGCTAATTTATTTAATTAGTGTAATTAGATTGAATTAGGTAGAATGGTTAGCTTTAATTGTTAGCAGATTAATTAGCCTAGTTAGTTTAGGTTAATTTAATTAAATGCTTTAAATTTATTTATTTTGTAATTTATTTAATTTTCGGTAATTTATTTAATTATTAATTATTTTCCGGAAATTAGACAGGGGTAGCCGGTGACCGGAATTTCGTGCTGATTGCAATGGTGTGTTCAATTTATGCAATTGGATGTTAATTTGTGCAAATTGAGTGTTGATTGGAAATTTGAGTATATAATTCCAAAATTTGTGAATTTCGGAATTTATTCAGAAAATATCGGGTGTCGGATTTTAACACCGAAAATGGTTTAATATACTATATAAAACAGTGGGATTTTAAATTGGAGGTTATGAATTTTCTGGGTCCAATCTAACCGTGTACCCATACACAACTATTTTACCGTGTATTTTTAATACGAAGAAAATAGGCTAGGATCACTATTTTAATTGAGGTATTTGAGTGCAATGCACGGTGTCTTGGGCCGAAATTGATTCGTTGTGTGTTGGTTAAAAGAACTCGTCTCGAGCAATTATGCCGGACATTACTAAATCCCTTTTCGGGTTACCCATGCATTAGGGTATCGGGTCGCAGTAGATTCTGGACCTATGCTCATTCGGGAAAGCCGTCAATGAGACGTAATCGTGCTCAATGGGGAAGAGACGATGCGTGGCTACACTAGTAGACATCCGAACATGGGAGTCGGTTGTGCCTTGAGGGGCTTAATTAATAATTGGAATGCATGATTGTTTGAGGTTGATGCGCCTGATTATGAGACAAAACTGTGTGGCATGGTATAGGACATATCATAACGGTTTGGCCTTATAATCGGGACCCTTGTAATTAATTGAGTTGATGAGGCATTCCAATTGTTTGAGTATGAGTGCTGTGTATATCTATGATGTGAATTGTGCTGACGTGCAGGAAGGAACTGATGCGAGGTAAGTCCTCTGTGCTAATTGTGTGGTTGTATGGTTAGGATGCTTTTAGGCGTATTTCCCTCATAATCGGGACTTATAGCATGAACTCGCTAAGATTTATATATCACCCTGTCGTGGGCTTAAATTTTCAGAACCGTAAGGCGGAGGACCTGAAGCTAAGCTGAGGCAACCTGAAGAGTAGGTCAGATAGGACAACCTCTTTTTGAGAGTCAGTCTTTTGAAATCGTTGGGTATAGACTTTTGTATATGACTAAATATGTTTATAAAAGCATGTTTGTTTGTGAATGTGTTGTCCTGCTTTTCTATCTCGAAATGGTTACAGTCAGGGGATTTGTTTTTCGCTTCCGCATGTACAGTAAAATGAAATGGTGGGCGACTCGTCCTGGGAAGTCGCAATATTTTATCGACCACAAAGAGATGGGCACGCGCTTGAGGATCGGGGCGTGACACCATTTGCTCACATCGTAGTTTTTGGAGAAAATATGAATGTATATTCTGGAGTTTTCTATTGCTCACAAAATCTTTGAGATCTTTTCACCCGATCGTAACTCTTCGTTGTCTCTAAAAAGCCCAAAATGATTTTGTGTTCCGAGCTCAAAAGCTGAATCCCCAGCTACTCATCAACTCAGCCATTGCAACAAATCACAATATCAATAGATGGGTAAATGAAAAACAAGCAAAATCGAACAAGCGAATGAGTTCACTCAAGTATGGACACCGCCTGCCCGCGGCATGCTTAAGCTGAATGTGGATGGGTCGTCGAAGAAACTGGGGAAGCAGGCGTCGCTTGTATGTGCCAAGACAGCTCCGGTAAGTTGATCAACGGATTCGCTTGCTCGGTGCGAGTGGCTTCGGCGTTCCAAGCTGAGGCTATAACCCTAAGCAGGTACGAACCGTGGGGCAAAAGGAACTTAGAAATGGAGACAGATCACTTTGATCTAGAGAAGGAGATAGACTGGTTGTCAGAACAACCGAGCTGGGACGCAAGAGCTCTTATTGTTGAGCCCTAAGCCCGTATGAAGAAGTTTCAGTCTTTGAAGATAGGCCACTGCAAAAGAGAGTGTTGGGTCATCAAAGCCCACCACAACAAAGTCCTACCTTTGAACTAGGTATCCCCCTCTTATTCTTTTGGAGCTGCTATGTTAAAAGCTAGTATTGCATTACTACTACGTAATGAATGTTATGCAGTTTTTTTTTTTTTTTAAGAAAAAAAACAAAAACTCTAAAATCTGTTGAGAAAACTTCCTGATGAATTTTCAAGTAAAAAAAGTGTCCATGAGGGTTTGGCAAGTCTAATAAATGTCTTGAAGCATTCTGATTCAGGGAATTACTTGTGGAAGAGAAGCCTATAGCAATATTGATCTTGTTCATGTTCAAGTCCAGATTGTGAAATTTACTTTAGGAGAAAAGGGTTTAGACTTTATGTTGAAGATGAAGATCTTAGGACTGAGAGAACTACTTATATTTCTATCTTGACACAAGTTTAGAATTGAGACAAATTCATAAAGTGACATAAGTCCAAAATGTATATAACGAGTAATGATTTAGCTTGGATTTCACACTTAAAAAGATTTCATTGACTCAGTCTTGCTTTGTTAGCAAATTAATCTCAAGACTAGTTCTTTCTAAATGGAGAAGCTCTATTTTTAGAAATCAAGACTCTAGTTGTATGGGCGATTATAATCAAGTGAAGATTCAAAATTTGTCACTCAACGGTCACTTAATCTTTTTGATATATATCTGTCCAACGGGAATATTGAAAGATGATTCTTTGGAAATTGTCCAACGGCTAGTTTGGGAGTGGAGGAGTATAAAAGGAGAGCGAGGTGTAAAGAAGAAAATAAGAGATAAAGTCCATAATAAAGTCCATAATCTAAAATTCCAAGGTTTGAGTGTACTTCGACCGCATGCGCTTGTCTTTCATGAGCTTAAATTTGTAATCATTTGAGAGATGTAGATAGTGTTATAAATGTGTGCTTTGGTATAAGATAGTGAGTCCTATCGGCTTGGGTATAAATAGTATCAACTTTGGGTAGAAGCGCGTGGATAGAAGCGACACATCTTGACTATAATCTTTCATCGATTACCTAGTAAAATCCAGTTAGTTGGTTATCAACGTGGAACAAAGGACGTAGTTTTGATCTAGGCCGAATCACTATAAGTCTTATATACAAATTTTCTTATCCTTAAGCTCTTATTGTTTACTATTATAGTCTATTGCACACTTGCTAAACTACTTCTGAAGTTCGTTATATAACAAACCTGCTTCTGAACTTTTTGTGTAGAATCTGAACTTTGCACTCTGAGTAGACTTAGATCTTGATTTTTTCAATTCTGCTTTAAATTGTCAAAATTCTATAGAATCATCTCTTCATTAACTTCCTAGCTATATAAAAATCAACCTAGCAACCTTAAATTCGAACAGATGCAAAATTATAGCTTAACCAAGAGAATTTATTCCATTGGATGAATTGAAACTTCAAATTCTTTCAAAGCGCTTCGAAATGGCGTGAATCCGACTCTTAAGATGTCCCTGACTAGCTTGAACCGAAACCACTTCTCTCCCTCGCGCTGTTTGCTTCTCTTTTGGTTCTCCTGGTTCTTCTTTCTCTCTGTTCTATTCTTCCCCTTTATTATTATTTTTTTTTTTTTGAGAAACCACCTTGAGAAAAAAAGAAAGAGAGAAAATAGAGATAGGCTGAGGTCGGACCTGAATCTTTTTCCTTCCTTAAAGAGACCCACTATGCAAACATAACTAAGATAGATTTCGTTTCCTCTTGCTCGCAAAAACTGTCCCTGCTTGTTTTTCTCAGTTGGCAAGCTTCTTCTAGACACGGAACCCTGACTTAAGTGGCCTTCTCATGCCAAAAGCAGCACATTGTGATGGAGCCTCGAAGTTTTTCGCTCCACCGAGGACCTTTCAGAAGCAGAGACGTAGACCACAAGCTTGGGAGTGAGAATTTGGTTAAGATCTCGAGATTCTCCACTTGACAGCCAACTTGATCACCACGACAATTGTCACATAAGGTCATTGAAACCGCAATGGAAGCTGTGGAAACATATCATACTTCCAACCCAGGCAGATAGTGACTGCAACCGGCTCTCCTTAGTAGGGGTGAGCAGTGGTCTAGGGTTGACCCTGGACCGACCCTGGACCAGCCCAACCTTGCCGGTCCTGGTCCGGTTCCCAAGGGGACTGGGTCGGTCCTTGGTCCTGAAATTCCAGGACTAACACTGTGCGGGTTGGTCCTTGATCCTAAGAGTTTTGGGTCGGTCCAACCTTAGACCAACCCTGTATATTATATTATATTATATTATTTATAATTCTTTTATATATTCAAACTTAAGTAAAATGTTTGTTATATTATATTATATTGAGATGTTCTATCAATAGCACTAATAGTAATTTCAATTTAAAACTTTTGTTGAGTATTAATTATGTGTCGTTTGTACCACTGCATGCGGTGGCCTAGCTAGATAAGAGCCCCCATGAAGTCTACCCAGGATGGAGGGGTTCAAATCCCGCAGGACGCACGGGATCTTAAGAACGACGTTGGGGTGGTGGGTCCTCCGCTAGCGTCGCCTTAGGGTTTACCCGCCGGCTGCCGACTGTACGGGGTTCCCTGGGCATAAAAAAAAAAAAATTATGTGTCGTTTGTTTTGTTTTCAGGTGTTTAGAAGTTCAAGTGAATTAACAAGATGTGAAGTTATATATTCATGGTTTATATTAAGTATTTTGAACTTTTTATGGTTTAATTGTATTTTACTAATGAATTTTAGCTCCACTTTGCTTTTCAATTTGTGTCAAATGGTCGAAATTTTTGAAGAGTAGAGTAGTACTGCAGTTGCTACGGTGATTTGCTAGTCAAGTGATGTGAAGCTCATTTTTTGGTTGAGTGGACTCTACATGATCAAATGCAGGAAAATGCCTTTGCATATGTTGTTATGAATATTAAAGATAGATGATTACAAGAACTTTCCATCTTGTCCCATATCTCGATGAGCGGTTAGCAGGTACAAAATTTCTATCATTGTGTCATCTTAAATTTGCTAAATATGTATTGATATTTATAGTTTAGTTGCACAATGCCGCATTATCGATGGATGTGTAATTTGAATTTGTAGGTTTGCTTTTTTAGGGAGAATAAAAAATAAGACGAAAAAAATTATCGATCGGTCCCGGGTTGACCCTGGAACCGGACCGAACCCATTGGGTCGGTCCGGTCCTTGGTCCCAAGCTCAATAGGGTCGGTCCTCGGTCCTAAAAATTGAGGACCGACATTGTACGGGTTAGTCCTAGGGTTAGGGGGTGGCCCGGACCAACCCGGACCATGCTCACCCCTACTCCTTAGCCAAGGTTATAGACATAGAATGAGTGCAAAATTCCAAAGAGAGCAGTGCATCGTCTTTCTTTGAAAGTCATGCATCCACTAGGATATCCACTTTATTTGTATGAACATGGATGGACAAAGCTGTTGGCTCGTGTCAACAAGGCTGAACATGGTTGTTGGCCTGTCTGAACATAGGTGTGGGATTGCAATTGTTTTGGACTGCAATAATGGACTGAAATGTGTTGTGATGGCTGTGATTGCCGGGCTGTGATGGTTGTGATGGACTGAGATGACTGTGACGGCTATTCATAATCATTGGAGTTGGTTGTAATTTCCTCTTATTGTTGAAAAATCGACGGTCTTTCTTTGTCTTGATAGGGCTAGTAAGAACACCTAGCGGGGGGGTGAATAGGTGTTATGTTAAAGAAGTTTTTGCAAAATTTAACAGCTTAATTCATCTTTAGAGAATACTAGACTGAAGATATAAAAAAATTGTAAACAAATATATAAAACTGTAAACTAAAGTAAAAAGTTTAGGGAAAGAGAATTGAAATACAGAATTTATAGTGGTTCGGCTTAAACCAAGCTTACGTCCACTCTCCCGCACTAATAACCCACCAGCTGAATTTCACTAAGAATCAAAAGAGATATTACAGTCTCACGTCATTGATTCCACAGTGTAGAGACTCTACTACACTTTCTCAAGGTCTCACAAGTATTTATCTCTCTTTTGAAAATAGTATAAGCTCAGCGAATGAAATAATAGAGACCTCAGAGCTTCAGACTTTAGAATTTTTCTATTACGCACACACTCAAATAACTTGAGCGTCTTTCTTAAATACTCCTCTATGCCTTCATATCCATTGGCACCTTCCAAAGGAGTTCTTCCAATCTACCCGTTGGACAGAATCAATCTAGGAAGATCTCAAGTTATAAAAGGAATGTGTTGATAGCCCACCAATCCTGCTCGCCCATACAATCAGAATCTAGGTTTCCACAAGTAGAACCTTCCAAGTATACTTTGCTAATCAACATATCTAATTATCCAAATCCAAATTGATTTTCAATGAGAATAATTGATCACGAGGTGCTATCTCCAGTTGTGAGATCTTCTTCAACCGTATGAATCAAATCCTTTAAGGATATACTTGCATTTCGATAAGTCTTCTCTTCATCGGTCTGGAAACTATCAGTGAGGGTAGACTTTGAATCTTGAGTCTAGAGGTCTTCAGACTTTGACGGTAGAGTCTATAAGTCTTCAGACTAGACTGATAGAAACATTTTGTCAACTTCAAAACAAATAAAGAAAATTTTCTCCAACATGTCTGAACTTGGCTGAACAGAGCTGTTGCCTTGTGTGAACATGGTTGTTGGCCCGTCGAACATGGCTGTTGGCTGTTGCACCTTTGGACTGCAATGTGCTATGATGGCTGTGCAGAGTTGGATGTGCTGTGATCATTGGAGTTATTTGTAATTTCCTCTTTTTGTTCTACCTTGATGGACTTGCTTGACTTACGCTCAATGTTACTATTATGTGGTATTGTGATAGCAATCACTTTGGAAATATTGTACCTAAGATTACTTCAGTTTCGATGTTTTATGTCCTTACCCTTCCCATCACCTTCAGAACTGCAACTACTTAGCTATTAGTCTCTTGACTAATAATTTAAAATTCAGGAGATTCTTGAATTTAGAATTTGGTGATTTCCCGTTTCTTATTGAACAATTATGGTTGCAAAGCTTGGGAATTTGATTTTCAATTATCTACCGCTAGTGCCTTTGCACCTCAGATTTCTGTCACGCAGGCTGTAACCTGTATCGGCCGGTATCTGATGGTTTCCATTAACTTTTTAATTACCCTATCTTCAGTCCGCAGTTGTTTATAAAGTCCTGAAGAGAGTAAATGAGGCCTTGTTTCTTTAATCAAGCCAACTAGGATTTTCTAGGAAGATTTGCTAATACAAATGAATACAATTGAACTTGGATTTGCTAGTACTGTTGAACACAATTTCACCTTGTTTGCATCATATTATTGGTCTTTCTTGCATCTAGCCTCCATTGACCCTACCTAAAAGCTAAAAAAGATGGACAAACAACACCATCTCCGATCCAACATTGTTGCCAATCTAAGGCAATGAAAGTTGTGTTTTTTTATCCAACATCAGCAACAGCATTGCGCACACCAATCCCATCAATGCAACAATGCCTCTCAAATAGATCTTTTCCTTTGCTTCCAATTGAGACACCTCCACTTGTATCTTGTAATTTTTTTGCTCACTACTTTCTAGTTGCATTAGGAGATTGCGGACTTTCTCCTCAGATACTTTCAACTGACTTTCTATACCTTCAATTTTATTTTCCAAGGCATGCTTTTCATTAATCAATCCACAAATCACTTCCCTGTCATGTAATGAGGGCTTAAGATCGATCCATTCGGAAGAACCACATTTATCAACCTGTCCAACACAAGCAAGCAATTCAAATCCAAGTAATGCACACTTTACTCAGTAGAAACTTCAAAGTCAACAATGCACGCATAACTAGTCGCAAAGCAAATTGATTCCTTGGAAATGCTAGAAATTATACGAAACAGAGGCCTTCATATACAGCACATGGACAGCACAGCACCGCTATGCACATTTTCTTGTTTTTTTGTTCGAATGTGCATTATCTAGGTAGGACATGATAGATTTCAATAATGATTTGCATTACATATTCATACCTATCCAACGAAACAAAATGGTCATTCATCAATTAGAAATATGGTAAAGTTAAAAGACAGTTTGGATAGGTATGGATATGTAATGGACAAGTCCGAACGGTCTTTTAAACCTGAATCCCATTATTTTAGATATTATTATCTTATCTAAATAATTTCGAGAATGGGCGCACCTGGTGAAAAGAAATCAGATAATAAGCAAATTTCTCGTTTAAGGAAAAACCTAATTAACTCTCTCTTCTTTTTTTTTTTTTTTAATATTGTACGGGCTTCTTAGCTAGTAATAAACGAAGAAGGGGAGGTGTAAGAGAGTTGAACTCCTAGACGCGTAGCAGCGGAGGAAAGAATATGAGTGTTGTTCATACTTACCTGTTCAGCTCGTTCTATGTCCAGGGCCATCTCGGGAAACCATAATCTGCTTCTATCTACAAGTTGCCTATCATTCCCTTGACAAATAATTTGTCTCCCAAAAACTCTTGTCAGATGATGAAGAGCTTCCCGCATATACATTGCATAATCTCTTTTCTCGTTAACAAAGAAACTTGCATCATAAAATATCTGTAACTGCTGTGGAAGATTGTCGCAAGGCACTTCCTTCAACTTCTTCACTGTGCTTAGCCAATTTGCTCTGCTTTGGCCACGGAGATGTGAACCAAACATTTTAAGAGCCAATGGATTTCCTCCAAGGAGTTCAACAATTTCTCTTGAAAGATCATAAAGATCAGGCGAAGCTGAATCTGTGGTGAAAGCAAGCTTGGTGAAAAGTTGATGAGCCAAAGAAGAAGACATTCTACCTGGTTGGTATGAATAAATACGGTTATCGCTTGAAATTCCTATTAATTCATTCAAATCAAATTTCCCTGATCTGCTTGTAAAGAAGATCCTACTCCCTGGACCACATTGCCGAAAAATTTTCACTAGTTGAATAAATTGATCATCATAGCTAATGTCATCGAAAACAACTAAGACTCGCTTGTGAGGTAACCCGCTTTTGATCACATTGTTCCCTTCTTCAAAGTCACAGGTTTCAGGAAGCGAGAAACTAAAAAGATCTGCCACTATTTTTCTTTGCACTTTTTCAATACCATGGCATGAGGATGATTTTTGAATGTTTTCAAGGAAGCATTGACTCTCAAATTTAGGAGAGAGTATGTTGAAGATTGCCTTGGCAAGAGTTGTCTTTCCAATGCCAGACTCTCCCACAACTCTTATAAATCGTCGATCACAAAGACTAACATGTGATAATAATATCAGTATATTGACGTGATCATCAATTCCAACTAGATGCGAGGGCAAATATCTATTTCGTACTGGGATCTTTTGCAAAACCCTTTGAACGATATCTTTAATAACCTTGCCTTCCCTGCAATATTCAAGAGATCATTTCACATGAGGTTGTATCTAAGCAATTAGAAATTCAAATGGAAGCAGATAATGGTGACTAGTTTGTCGATATGCATTTTCTATATAGTATTTGCCATGGATATATAGAAATCGCTCTTTCCACATGTATCGGGTAAAATGATAATAAGTTGCATGTCAATAAAAATTTTCCATATAGTATTCGCTATGAAATTACATAAATCGTTCTTTCCACATGTATTGAGGAAAGAGTAAAGCTTCCCTTACGGGGTAGTGAGTATTGCCCCCCAAAGAGTTCATCTAAACAGTCTATATAAGAGATGTGTATGAACCTATCTGAGGCACCCTTTGGGAGTTCAACAGCATGAAGATTTTTACGAAATAATGCAGAAACGAGGAGATCTTGCAATTGAAATGTAAAGCAAGAAGAAAAAAATTAACAAATCAACTAACAATGAATGTTAAGAATACTAGAAATTTACGTTGTCCGATCCAAGCATCGACATCTACTCTACGATTGAAGTAAAAGTCAACTGCAAAGAAAATTGCTATGAATTGAATATATAGAGTTTGCAATCACTCAAGTGTGGACCAGCCTTAGATTACACCCAAAGCAAAACTTATCTCACTCTCTCTCACAGTCACTCAAAAAACTTACAAAGAGAAAAACCCTATCACTCCTCTCATTTGCTGTAGTGTGTGGTCAACGATTATAATTCCGTTTTAATATGTACTTATAAGTCTTGTCGAACTAGAAATCTACGCAACATAGAAAGTATTTCAAAAATTTTCTACTTGTTTGGACGTCAAACCACAAATTATATTCGAATTCGGAATTTTTACTTGGATCGGAAATCTTTCGTGGGCTCGAACTCGAGATAGTGTGTAATCTAAAGAGTCTTAGCCTAGTACTAGACAATAATGTATACAAACCTGGGCGTTATGTTCGCTCCTATTCTAAAACACAATCAGAAGGCAGATATTATAATGATTCAATAAATACATAAATAGATCAAGAGACGAAGATCATGTCAATACCCTTGATCTTTCAGATGCCATCCCTTGATTCTAGCCACCATGGTCAAAGCCTCCTTCCAAGGCTTCACTTCAGGGCAGCCAAGATCCTCCTCATGCTTCATTAGGGCGTTTTTGTACGCCTCTGTTTGAAGCTTAACATCCAAGGGATCCACATCATAAAAGATGGGCATTATCTCTTTCTCCGGGAATTGCCGAGTGCACTGCGCCATGCGTGTTAGCTCCTGTAGGCACCATTTACTCGAAGCATAGTCTTTGGAGAAAATTGGAATGTAAATTTTGGAGCTTTGTACTGCATGCAAGATCTCCGAGATATTTTTGCCAGGGCGTAACTCCTCTTCGTCCCTAAAAATGTGGATTCTCTATCTTTCATGAACTCGTAAAGGCAATCTGCGAATCTGTTGCGAGTATCGGGTCCTCGAAAACTCAAGAATACATCGTAGCCTCCACCTGTTACAGTCCCTAAGTCAAGCTCTTCCTTCGCCATTTAGCAAAAAAATTGATGCTACGGCTGACTTCTTTTTTGTGGCGCTTGAGGAGATTTCTACGGCAAGGGCATGATCAAGATCATAGCGATTTCCACTGTCTTTCTTTCTGCGTAAGGCCACTCATTGAACTCCTTTTCAGCTTGTCATTATATACTCTCTTCCTTTCCGCGTAAGGTCCGCGTAAGGTCCGCGTAAGGTCTTCCTTTCCAGGAAGGTCACTAATTGACTCTTTTTCCTTTCGCATAAGTTGACTCCTCGAAGTCCGTTTCAGCTTGTCATTATTTAACAATCACTTGTCCTGCAAAATCCGCGTGACCAACGAGCGATGTATTTGCCCCCTTTGTCATCGAGGCGAAAGTTGTCGGAAAATGCCGAGTAATTCCCAATCCGACAGGCGAAATCTTCAAGCGGACTGATTGAGCTAATATTTGGATGTCTAATTCTACTGTCCACTTTGCTTTAGTTTTGTTCACTTTTCTTGTTGCATTTAACATCGATACAAAAACATGAAGCACTCTTAATTGATGTGAATAAATAGCAAGCTCAATCGGTGAACAAAACAATCAGCGAGCCTTTTTTTTTTTGACCGAAGATCCGTCGGAGCCCCCTTTCACTTACGCTAATCGGGTTCACACAATATGCCAGTGCCCACTGGCACCAGCGAGTTTCGCCGCAAGCTGCTATTTAGATGTCAGTACCTCGGGAGGAGCTAGCCTAACAACTCACCGCCAGAGCGCCCCACTTAAATCATGTTTGACAACGTAGGATTTGAGCTCTCGACCGCAAGATGTTGATACAACAAGAGGATGGGGTTAGTGTAGATGATATCAATGAAATCCCTCACCAATTAATAACTCAAGTTATCATAGCCGACTACTCAAAAGAAAAATATAGAGATTTGCCAATGGATCAATTGAAACTAAAGATGGTGAACTGATAAAAACACATGATTGCCAGGTGGTTGTCTGTAATATCGAAATGTATATCTTTTTGTGGAACTTGAGGGGATTTCTACAGCAAGAGGAGACATGATCAAGATGAGTAGCAGCTTCCAATCACTTTCTTTCTGCTTATAAGGTTTCCTTTCCTCGCACGTGACCCATCAAAGTCTTTGTTGCTCCTTGAGGAGACTTCCACTCTCTCTCTCTTCCAATGAAAGGTCGCTCTCCTCGGGATCCTTTCCAGCTTGTTACTATTGGGAACTCCCTTTCCGCGTAAGGTCCCGGAAATTTCACTGGAAAGTCCCTTTCAGCTTTGTCGGCCATTCGATTCTTTCTTTCGGCATACGGTCTCCTCGCATCATTATTTAACCCGCTTTCCGCCTAAGTTGACTGGTCCAACTCCGTTCGAGCTTATCGTTATTAACTTCGTCATTATTTAACCCGCTTTCCGCCTAAGTTGACTAGTCCAACTCCTTTCAAGCTTATCGTTATTAAAATGTAACGTTACCTTGTCATGTCATCAGTGGAAAAATGCTTAATAATCCCCTACATTCTTTCGCTTCCTGCTTGGCCGTTTAATTTATATAATACCTACCGCAATAAATATTTTCCATTAATATTTTATTTAATAAAAAAATAAAGGTTTTATACAAACATAAAAATGATTATAAACTAGTACATACATAAAAAAAATGGTGTCAACTTTTTACTTTGCTTTCAATAAAATACTGATACACGCGCGCGCGCGCACACTATTCAATTATTCAACCTAACAAATTTGTCTATATTCCATTGTCCACCTGAGACGATTTTGCGGTTTTTATATTGTTGCCTTTTTTCCCTTTCTTTTTGATCTCATCTATACAATGACGTTGAAGGGAAGACTCTGACATCCAGAATTTCGACCCCGTCCCGAATATATGAAATTGACATATTGTCGACGCGCCGATGGTCCTTTTTCTCTAAGCTGATCACTCACGAATTAACCAATTTATTGGGTGAAGCCATTAAGGGATATAACCGCGGTGAAATTCCAAAAAGCTACTCAATAGGTCAGATCGGACTAAAATCGCGTTCGGCCAATTTTAACCATGAAATTGAATTCGGAGTCAGGAATCGGACATTCGAGCATGTCACGTTCATTTATATGACGTCATCTTGTCTTTCGGAGAAATTCCATCGAGTTCGGGACTTTTATGAAAAATCGATTCGATTCAATCACATAAAATTATCGGAAATTCGATTGAGCTCATTTGAATGAAATCCCTAACTTCCAGACCGAGTTACTTGACGACAGAAAGTGTGGAAATTTTGTGGGCTTTTCCCACAATTAAATTGGACGTTGATGTGGGAAATTACATAAAAGAAATTGAGGTAATTCAATGAAATTCTGAACTATGGCAAGGAGGGTGCAACAATTGCATTTAAGTTGAATTATTTGTGAGTATTAAGTCAATAAAGTATTGGGGGACATGCAATTAATTAAGTGGATTGAATTTTCTTCCCTCATCCGTGACTTCTTCATCCGCGCCAGCTGCTTCACGTCGCTTTCTTCATTTGAAGCCAGCTCACCGCTCGCCCTTATCTCCTTCGGTAGCTTCTCTTGCACGCCAACATCCCCGCCAACTTCCTTCTTCCTCACGTCTCTTCACCACCGAAGCCCCCCTGCCACCATTTCCCTTTCTCTTGTTCCCCTGCAGCGGCCACACGCCCCACCGAGTTCTCTCTCCATCTTCGTCGCCCCATGTTCGGTCAACTCAGCGCTCAACAAAATCGGTTTGTTGACCTTGCAGTCGCTAGCTTCGTCCCCGTTTCTTCCTCCCACTGACAGCGAGCGTGCCCCATCTCGGCCTCCGTTTGTCGACGACTCCGCACGTCCCCAGCAGTAGTTCGGCCAGCAAAGTCTTCTCGCGTGAAGCCGCCCACCGATTTTCCTCTGCCACGTCCAAGCTGCCACACTTTTGTTTTCATCCCCACCGGTCAACAATCCTCTCCACCCAGCTCTTTGGTTGACCATGCAACTGCCCGTTTGTTCCTCAAGCAGCCAGCGAAGCCCACATCTCCTCTGGCTGTTCACGAAGACCGAAGTTGCCCCGATTTCTTCAATTTTCCTCAACTGAAGTAGTCGAGCAGTCCAGTGTCTTCGTCCAACGATCCACCGAGGCTGCTGCCGTTCGTCCATCCCCACATGGCCCGCAATCTAGCGAGTCTTCATCCTCCAGCTCACGTGAATTTTTAGCCCAGCAGTTGGGCCCATCTCCAGCAACTTCAGCAAGCCCGTTTCAGTGAAGTTCAGTCCAGCAGCCCAGTTTTTGAGGCCCGCTTGAGCTTGGTCCATTTAAGTTGTAGCCCATTTTCAGTCTTGAAGTTCAGCCCATCTTGGGCCCGTGAAGCAAGTCGGCCCAGGTTCGGCTCAAGCCCAGCAATTTGCTGTGGGCTTGCAAGGCCTTTGGGCCCGGCCCGAGTGATCGTCAACGTCGCCGAAAATTCGGATTTCGGCCGCCGTCGCAGTGTCCCGGTCCCCGCTTGTACCAAGTGAGTTTTACTCACTAATGCTTTCTTAGTTTGCTAATTATGCTTAGGGGTTGGTTAGATTTAATTAAATGCAATTAGGTGGTTAGATTAGTCTAGAACAATTAAATTAGTGACTTAACAATGCATGTTAGGTGGTTAGACTTAGTCATTAGCAAGTAGCGACGTACTTTTATTTATTGAACGTATCTCGGGATTTTTTCGATCCGTTTTGGCGTCAATAAGGCATTATGGGCCTAAATTGGATTTTTAGTATTTATTTATTTATTTATCGAAATTAATTAATTAATTATTTATTTTTCTGGAAATTCAACCGGGATGGCTGGTGACCGGAATTTTATGCTGATTGTCGTGGTGCAGTCCGTTTATTTAATTGAGCTCTATTTCATGTTGAATTGAATTATTTGTGAAAGAAGGAATTATTCTTTAATTGAATAATCTTTGATTATTAATTGAAAAAGAACTGGGCATCGGTTGATAATGCCAAAAGGATCTGAGTGGGCTACAGAAAATGGTGGAATTTATAAAAAGGAAACTATTATATTTTGGTTAGGGCCGATCGAGTACCCACACACGTCATTTTATCGGAAAGGATAAAACTGGTTATTTGATTGTTTGCTTGGAATGACATGTATACCGGCTCGATGACTCTACGGAGCATCTGGAGACAATACGGTATGATAAATTGTGTGTATACTGGCTCGATGACTCCACGGAGCATCTTGAGATAGGACGGTATGATCTACCGGCTCGATGACTCTACGAAGCATCTGGAGACAGTACGGTATGATAAATTGTGTGTATACCGGCTCGATGACTCCACGGAGCATCTTGAGATAAGACGGTATGATCTATCGGCTCGATGACTCTACGGAGCATCTGGAGACAGTACGGTATGATAAATTGTGTGTATACCGGCTCGATGACTCCACGGAGCATCTTGAGACAAGACGGTATAATCTACCGGCTCGATGACTCTACGGAGCATCTAGAGATAGTACTGTATGATTTGATAGCTCGATGACTCTATATGTCGTCTGGAGATAAGATAACATACTATCTATATATCACCTAGGGTGAGTAGTCTTGGATGTTGATTAGACTTATAGAAAGTATGGAAGGGGTCGATCAAGAGATAATTTGGATGACATGTAATCGACTAGGTCGATTGATCGATGATTCGATCTGATTGGGTGATGTAATGTGATGAGGTATATTTGATATATATACTAACTTGCAGGAAGGAGCTGAGGCCAAGGTAAGTCCTCTAACTCGTGATGTGCTTAGGCAGCCTAAGGTGTATTAGTTTATTAATCGGGTATTAGGGGGTAGAATTCGCTGAGACGTGGTCTCATTGGTTATTAAATAACCATTTCAGGACCTTGAGGAGAAGCTGAAGAGGAGGAACCTGAAGGGGAGAAAGACTTTTGAAGAAGCAGATGATCCAGAGAGGGATCTTGAGTATAACCCGGATGTGGATTGAGATCACATCCCTTTTGTAAACCCTGTTTTGATGTAGATAGGTGTGAGACAAGTATGCTGTAAATAGTATTGTAAATATACTATGAGTTGTGCTGTTAATGAAAGTGTGGTTGTGAATTCAATATGAAAAATATGGCCTGCTTTTCTATCCCATTGTTTTATTGTCTGGGGATTTATAACTGCTTTCGCCTGCGTAATAAAATGAAAGGGTCGGCGATACTTAGTCCTGGGATATCGCACTTTAAAATCGACCAATAAGAAGGATGGGCGCGTCCCCGAGGATCGGGTGTGACAAAGACATTAGATTCCCAATATGTCTCATGAAAAGTGGCTAGTGAAGTTAATATCAGTTGATCAAACATATTATTTAATTAATTCATACTTAAGATGTTACAGCTTTCATGACCATAGTTAAATCCTCAAACCATAATCTGTGGTGTGGGCAAACATTTCAAACTTATGCATCACCGTCCTCATGGATTCTTCTTGGCATTTTTACACACTTGCACGTGAAACCATAGTCCGCAAGTAGGGCATGCCTCTTTTCAAAGGGTAAATCCTCCTCTATGTATGAAACGGTGACCTGTTAGTTTCAAGATCTCTCACATGTCAGTTGCACACATGCTCATCATAACAAAATGACGCCACATCGCTTTTCACCTAACTAAAATAAATTCTCTGACCATATGGTTACATAGCCAGATTAAGCCGCATGAGATTACCTCTTCTCCATTCGAAATGGGCTTCAATGCCACTATCGTTGCTTGACCATCTCTATCCTGAGAAAGATAGCAGCCATTAAATCACTTCTGCTGCATACCATTTGCATTCTTCACCCACACAGGTGCCATGAAAATCAACTGGCTCAACATAGCATAGATATAGATGATGTTATGTGACGAAGTCCAAACTTTCAAAAGCATGAGTATATCTCATAAATGAGTATCCAGCCTACAACGCACAAGTCATGGATAATAGGCAACATTTATGTAATATTTGTAAAATTTGTATTTGCGAAGTAGAAGAGCGTTGATATCAGGAATATTAAAAGGGATGCATTGGGTCAATCATATTGAAGGGTGATCTCAGTAATCTGGAAAAACGTCAACTTAAAGCTTAAAAGGATTTAAAATGTTAAACCATGCCGAGAAAAAATAAAAAAGTTAAGAATGCTAGATATGCAAACGCTATATTTAAAAAAAAAAAATAGTGGGCCAAACTCTGATAAAAAAAACAAAAAAAAGTAAAGAATGCTAGAGATGCAAACACTATTTTTCAAAAAAATAGTGGGCCAAACTCTGATAGGGCGCTTATACCTAGCCCATTGTACAGTTTGCCACACTGCTTTGTAAACAATTTTGGAAATGGGCCTTTACATCCCCAGCATTACTAAAAGTCAATGACGTCACTATTACGAACTAAATGTGCACGGGGCTACTCCTCTCTTTGAAAGCTTTGGTATTAGGATGGCAGGAATGATTCATGCAGCTATGCAAGGGGAAAAATGCTGTGCCTGAAAGTATGAATTCAATTATTATCAAAACACCTGGCATGATAACTTCACTATAGAAATAGGAGATATTCAATAAAAAGGGAATTGCTGAGTATATGTGAGGACAACAAGGAATAAAAACATAAACTTTATGCGACATCAATAATAAGTTTCTGCTTGTCAGGACATAAAACAAAGCAGCACCGCATGTATCATTGTCAAACTGGGAAAGCCTGCAAATTCATGCTCATATCCTATTCTAGAGTTGCTTTCAAGTAAGTTATTCTATCCTGTTAGCTAAAACGCGGTTGGCATCGTGTTTCTATTCGAAATTGTCCAACATATAATCATTGTGCGCTTTCTCTAGTCTCACAGCATGCGTATAAACGTTCTGATGCCATCCTATTAATACAAAGATAAAACAATGAAGAGTTAGACAGCTTCGAGGTAATCTAGCTAAGGTCTTGTGACATGTAGGTGAAGGGGTACGCTTAGCCGTAATGGCATAATTAGAATAGTAATCAGGTTTTAATGATGAGGGATTCTTCAAGCTAGAAGCACAACAAACTGCATTAAAACATTAATCGAGTCTGTCCAGTTAAAATTTTGCATACCCTGCCAACGAACTGCATACTCATCATTAAGGCATCCTAACAAGGTCGGGATATTTGCTGGCTTCTTCCTGCCAATAGAGACAAAGGCAAATGCACGCATTGTATATCGCTTCTCAGGAGATGGTAGATCGTCAATATACAAAAAGTAAACTTCCACAGTAGATGCTACAACCAGATCACAGTGACAAACCAAAAACAAAAATAAGAAAATCTTAAATGCCCCAAGCAAATTATCGTGAGTAAGCTATTCACAAGACACTTGTCCTCAATACCAAGGAGACCAAGGCATCTTAACAATGTTGGAATACTTTCTTGGCTTCTTCCTGCCATATAGACAATGGTAAATGCATGCATTGTATATAGCTTCTTAGGAGATGGTAGATCATTGATATACAAAAAGTAACCTTCCACAGTAGATGCTACAACCAGATCACTCTGACAAACCAAAACCAAAACTAAGAAAATCTAATGCCCCAAGCAGATTATCATGAATAAGCTATTTATAAGGCAATTGTCCTCAATTTCAAGGAGATCAAGGCATCTTAACAATGTTGGGATACTTTCTTGGCTTCTTCCTGCCAATATAGACAATGGCAAATGCATGCATTGTATATAGCTTCTTAGGAGATGGTAAATTGTCAATGTACAAAAAGTAATCTTCCACAGTAGATGCTACAACCAGATCACTGTGACATATCAAAACCAAAAATGAGAAAATCTTAAATGCCCCAAGCAGATTATCGTGAGTAAGCTATTCATAAGACACTTGTTCTCGATACCTAGGAGACCAAGGCATCTTTATAATGTTGGGATACTTTCTTGGCTTCTTCCTGCCAATATAGACAATGGCAAATGCATGCATTGTGTAAAGCTTCTCAGGAGATGGCAAATCGTCGATATGCAAAAACTAATCTTCCACAGAAAATGCTACAACCAGATCACTGCGACAAACCAAAATAAAAAAGAAGAAAATCTTAAATGCAACAAGCAGATTTTCGTAAGTAAGCTATTCATAGGACACTTGTCCTCAATATCAAGGAGACCAAGTAAAATATAGTTTTTCATGTGAAGTAGACTTGTCAAATATTTGAAACATCCTATTTCAATGCACTTCAATGCAAAAAGGAATATAGAAAGAGTGGATAATTGGAATTATAATTCTTATTGTGATAAGACTCAGAAACTAGGAAACATGCAATCCTTGATATGTCAAAAACTTACAGATTTTTCAACTCAAACATTCCAATGATATGCCCATAAATGTCAAGTGAGAATTCTTTGAAGAGTCAAGGTACCCAATCTCATACACTATAGTACCATTGGAGAGCCACAGAACAAAGATAACTGATAATCAACAAGTTATGAGGGTTCTTGAAAAAATACAAAGTTCACATTCTTTTTCGAAGATAGCTGCCTTCAGGAGTTGAGCTACCATGACTGAAAAAAAAAGGATTATCAGGAAAATGACAACACAATGAAGAAGATCACAGAAATGCAAAGTGATAAAAAAAGAAAAAGACAGAATTGACCATTTGACATTTCCCAAAAAAAGAGATAGGAGGTAGCTTGTGGCCACTTTTAGAATGAGCAACTGGGTTTGACCACTGATTTAAATTTACAATACACTTGAACTTCCAAAAGGCGCTTGAAAATGGCAGTGATCTTACAAAGAAAAAGATAAGAACAAATCAAAAGTTAAAAAAGGCATGACTAAGGATGATGAAGCAGTTGAGATTTTCTTTTTTTTTTCATGAGCAAAGAGAAATTCACTATGAGGCACCCTTGATTTACAAAAAGATGCTGGGAAGTAGTTGGCTCTGAGTCCATTTCATCGTGCCAAATAACATGTACTATTAGCAAACTAAGCATGGAAGGTAAAAAAGAACTAAAGAGTGGAATGCAACCAACAAAATAATGAGCGAGCATCACAAACGAACACTGCTGCAGGAGCAGCCTAAGAACCAGCGTGATCAACGATCGAGATACCAAGATTCATTTCCTTAATTGCATACCAGCATGGGAGCTTTGAAAATTACAAGCTATCATTTTTTATATTGTCACAGAAAAATGGAGTCTTTAACCCAGTCCAAATCTTTTCTTCCACTATTAATTCTCCAACCAGTCACAAAAAAGAGGTCTGTATACATAACTATCTCACGGTGAATCACTAGAAGCAAGATTGGCTAAAATTATTAAATATAATCCTCTTAAAATGCAATATCTCGAAGAAATTTGTTTTCTTTAAAGCAAAGCTCTTTAATTTCCATCCTAAATACAGCTTCACAGAAGGATAAACATCCTCTGGCAAGGCTACGCATTACCACCACCTAAATTCAGTTAAAGTTAATGAGTATAATTGACACCTGTTTGACAGATAATTCCTGAATAGGTAAAGCCTGACAGAAAAATTACCTTCTCTTGTGTCCGACTGATACTGGCTTCCATGCTTCTAAAAAGTAAGGGCATATGACAGCCGTCCATAACACTAGCCGTGTCCTTCATATAACTATCCAGAAAAATTTCTTTTGACTTGCTATATCTTAATATGGTGTATGCAATTGACTGAAAAATGAGAACCAATGTATCAGCTATCTGCACCAGTTTTATTAAACATGTGCAGTACACTGACTACTAACCGAGAATTTAGACAGTCTAACTACGCGGTAATATTCTATGATCCAATTACTCTCTGATAATAAGGCATGACAATATAATAATATAGGCATACTACAACAACCGCCAAGCAGTTCCTCAACAGGTTGGTCAACCAGATAGACATGCGAATTGACAATGGCAAATTAAATTTGGCTAATGTGAAAACAAAAAGAAAAAAAAATCTTCTCCCTCAGCAGAAATGTCTTATATCAAAGACCTTAGACAAAGCACAACATATGAAAGACAATGCCTCACTCAGCCGCCTACATTTCCGACCAGGAAGGGCAATTTAACAAGATGGTACATAATGAATCGTCAACATCAATAGTCATTATCATTGTTTTGGCAGTTCCCTAAGTTCAAGCATGAATCCACCCAATTCCTCCTTTACCAATCTCTAACAGAAATAACAAGCAGTTGACCGACACACTATTTCACAGTCAATCTCGAAAATGTGCCCAATATTCAGATATGACTAACTGTCAAAGAAAAAACTGCCGCAAAACCTTTCTTTGCTAGAAGAACATCTTCATATTGCATCACCAGAAAAAAAATTACAAGATATAGGGTAGGAAAATGAAACTTAGGAAGAGGAATAAGAAACATGGAAACTAATTATAGAAGAAGCATACTTTGGCTGCCATAATTAATATATCATTTGTTTCTGCAGTGAAAGAGAAAACAAAAAAGAAGTATCAATAGAAGTAGATATAGATTAGAAAAATGAATCCCCTCCACATTATAGATTAAGAGCTTGACCATTAGCATGTCGTATGAATTGGAGAAGAGCCTTGTTGAAAGTTGTTCCGATCCAACCTCTCTCCAGTGCAGAGTAAAGAATGACATGAATTTCAGTCAGCATCTGCACACACTAAGGATCATGAAAGTACTAAATGAAGTAATCCACAGAGTAGCCCCATGAAAAAACAACTTGCAGCTAGATCCACACACGACATAAGAAAATAAGACATAAAAAAATGTGATTCAAAAACATAATGCTTATACTACTAATACCCATTAGAGCTCAGTTATCAAATTCAATTTCCCGATTTGCAATGCAAAACTTTTGGTGCCAGGACTAAGGAAAGCACCTTCTCCTGTATTCATCTCTAGGAAAGTAGCCTCTTTGGGCATAAATTAACAAAGTATTGTCAAAACCAAAAGAATTCTAAACATCAAGGAGATTTCTTTCCATACTCATCCTATTGATCTTTTTCATACTAATACAACTTGCTCCTAAGTAGGATAAAAATGAGAGACCCAAATCTGATAGAAAAAAGTGTAAGGCCCCATAACCTGCAATAATTAGCTTCTTGACATCCTCCTGTACATGGATAAACAGGTGGCGGGGAAAATTTGTCTGAATATGGCAACACTAATTCACCATTCATCAATGATTCAACGATTTCCTTGGGCAGAGGAACTTTTCCTCTCTTGCTTCTTGAAGCACATCCAAGAGAGTCATCATGACTTTTCTCATTCATGATGTCATCACCATCGGATGAGTTAGATGCACCATGATCATTTGAAACATCAGAGCATGAATCCGTATTACATCCATGGCTTGAAGAGAGACCTAAACCTTGGAAAACACATTTTTCTTCCCATTTGAAATTCTAATGTCGCAATTAAGTGAAAACAAAAGCTACATACTAGACGATCAATCTGCAATAACAAAAGTAAAGTGTTAGCCTTGTACATGATAAAAAATCCCGACAACTGCACATCAGATCCATGCCAGCAAAACTTTATTCGAGGGATGTTGACACCCAAAAAGCATTGAGAAGCTCCCCTTTTTTAAAATCTACATCAGCATAGACACCTGCAAAACTTTAAACCAACATATGCTCAATGGTGGAAAGCAGACTGCAGAAACCACTGTGTAAGAGCTCCTCCATCACATTAACTATGCAAAAACCAATCCAGTTCAACATTACATGAAATTTCGAAACTTGAGCCCATTTTGCCAGATCAGAAACTACCTGATTAAAATGGAGAAACGGCATGATGTAAAGTGATACGAAGTGGCAGATCGCACAGAGCTATGCTAGAGTAAATGGTGTGCCTAGAATGGACTCCCCTAACTAGGCCGAACAATGAATTTACTCGCTCTCATGACTATGGAAAACCAAAACAGTACACGGAGATTCTTCTTTATTTCTCTCTACCATCCACTTGGAAGCATCCATCATTTCTTAGCGTACACTTCAAGTAAAGTTTATAGCATACCGGTTGATGTCATTTCCTGCACATTTCATCTCTCTCCATTGGCACTCATGTATTTGCAAATTTCTCCTGAAAACTATCAATCAAAATGGATGACAAGCTAAACACGTCACCAACAAAACAACTCATTTCACAACAGCAAATTGTCATCTAAGGGGAATAGCAGCTACCTCCGAACAATTAGGGCGCGTTTGTTTGCGTTTCTATTTAAAAATTGTTCCAGGAAACAGAAATAGAAAAAAGTGTTTCTGTTCCTGGGAACAATTTCTGAACAAAAAAACGTGTTTGGTAACTGTATAAAATTTCTGTTTCTGGAATAGAAAAAGAACAGAAACACGTTTGGTTATGTACAAAATTTATGTTCCAATTTTTTTCCAATTGTTTTTTTTTTAATAAAATGTGAACTTGGTATTGAATTATCATTCTCATGAGATGCTTATCAATTTAATTTTGTTCATATTAAGTGAAAACAAACATTCTAAACTTGATCATATTTGCTTAGTCGGAATAAATATTTTAAGTTCGTACCAAAATTTTCCCATTTGTTTTTTTTTTTAAAATAAAGTGTAAACTTGACTTTGAATTCTCATTATCATAAAATGTTCATCAATTTAATTTTGTTCATGGTGAGTAAAGTCAAACATTCTGAACATAGTTATAAGTGCATACTCTGAAGAAAATTTTATAAATAAACTTTGTTCCAAATTGTTCTCACGTGCCTTTTTTTTTCAATAAAGTGTAAACTTGGTATTGCATTATCACTCTAATGAAATGCTCATCAATTTAATTTTGTTCATGGTTGGTGAAGACAAATATTTTGAACATGATCATGTGCATACTTGGAACAAAATTTCATAAGTAAAAATCCCACCATAAGAGCTACCTAAAAGAAGAATACTTCATAGATCTCTACGTAGACCCTTTCATACATAACATCATAATAATGAAGTAATATAGTTCATTGTTCAACTTCATCACATTGGATTTGATAAGTGAATACTTAAAAACAAAATTACAAAAGTCGGAAACACAAAGTCATGAAATTTCAGGCATATTATGATCCTCGCCATTTTATTTGCAATCCTTGTCCTAAGAATATGTCTTCGTGGATTGGCACCGGCAAGGCGGAACTTTGGATGGATCCACCGAAGTTCTCAAAGCATCAGCGTTCACTTGAGAATGAATCAACCAATTGAGGATGTACCTTAAGTAAAGAAAAATTCAAGACAATAAGCAATAAGGCAACAACGAAACAGCACCCTCCATTCTCTGCAAATCCATAACTTAAAGAGAAAAAATCGAAGCATTATAGTCATAAGATATCAAGGATCTCGCATAATGTATAATCCCCAACATTCCTACAAAAAAAAAAAGTCGAACAACGTTGTTCTTATAGATTCACAAAGAATGTACTAAATGAACAAGTCGACAACGTTGTTCTTCTCACGTGCCTTTTTATTTTTTATTTTTTTCTGTTCTTTTCTTTTCTTTCACTTTTATTTTTCTCCTCCCCTTTAGTCTACCCCTCTACACGTTCTCTTCTTCGGGCGTCATCTTCTTCCTTTTGTCTTTCTCCCTTGAGTGGCAAGGGTTCATAGAGACACACAGAAAATACTAATATTCGACCAAATCCAAGCAATACGGGACAAAACGCAAATTGAGAACAACAGGAGATATTTGCCATAGAACAACGGGATCGCGGGACAACAGGATCGTGGGACAAAGATCAACAGAACAGCAACTCGTCATGGTGTCGAACGCCAGCAAAGGCCAGATCTAACAACACCCATCAATACATCATATTCACGTATACGTTGGAATATTCCTCCTTGTTCTTAGTGAACCGCTAGTTTTGTCATTTCAAAAAACAAGTAAATGCATAGACTGCCAGAACCAATCAATTGATAAACATCCTTTGATAGATGAATGAAGAAACCAAGGAAAACCAATCAACACAAGCACAAAAGAAAGAGTATTTACCTCTGTATTGAGAGCCCAATGGTTAGTTCTTGGAAGACCCGGAAAGAGAATGAACCGGGATGAATATGCTACTGCTCATACATGGCAAAGCAGAGCAAGAGAAGGGTTTGGTCAGATTTGAAGAGAGCAACTAGTGACGGTTAATTGTATATTTATTCCATGAATGTATCTCTCGCGCTCTCTCAGTACGTGATGAACTGGCGGTGGACTATTTTGGTATTGTAGTGATGGACGGAGAGAAGAGTTCGAAATTGAGATTTGAGAGCGAGATTTAATAATTATTTCTTGCCAGATTGAGAAAAATTATAAGTGCTTAAGTGCTCGGGGGGAGAAACCGAAAGATCCAACCTTTGCCCGCCCAACCAACCTTCAACACGGCCGCTGCAAACCCCACACACTCACTCACAGTCAAACCGAACTCGCTCGCCAGCTCGAGTTACCTCTGTTGAAACCAGGCCATCTATTCTTTTTCAAGTGAAACACAGGAAAATGATGAATTTTGGGACTGATTTCGGACGACCCGAAGCAAAACAACCACAAGAAATTCAAGAATTCATCAAAGAGGGAGGATCAAATTTGAAATACTGTTGCAGAAGTTGATGAAAGATGGTGGTGGCGTGCCGATCGAGCAGCCCGACGCTCGCTGCCCTTTCGAGCCGAGCCCGAGCGGCAGCGACGCTCGCTGCCCTGCTCGCTCGAGCCGAGCCCGAGCGGCAGCGACGCTCGGCCCTGCTCGCTCGAGCCGAGCCCGAGCGGCAGCGACGCTCGCTGCCTGCTCGCTCGAGCCGAGCTTGAGCGAGCCGAGCAGCAGCGACGCTCGCTGCTCCTGCTCGCTCGAGCCGAGCCCGAGCTGAGCAGCAGCGACGCTCGCTGCTCGCTCGCTCGAGCCGAGCCCGAGCAGCGAGCGAAGCTCGCTGCTCTGCTCGCTCGCCCAGATCTGAGCGAGCGGACGAGCTGCTGTCGCAGATCCGGGAGCAACGCTCGCCCAGATCTGCGAGACTCGCTCGAGCAAGCGGCTCGCAGATCTGGGCAAGCGATTCCTCGAGCGAGCCCTAACACTCGAGCTCTCGCCGAAGTGAAGACAATCAGTGAAGGAGGAGCAAGTGACGACGTTTACCTGGTGAAGGAGCAGCGGCTGTCGAGACGAGGCGCCGGAGAAGACGATGGAATTCTCTCGCCGGAGGGAGGCGCTCGTCGTAGGAGGAGACGCTCGTCGCAGGAGACGCTCGTCGCAGGTCGGAGGAGGAGAAGCTCGTCGCTCGTCGCAGGTCGCCGGAGGAGAAGCTCTTCGCCCGTCGCTCGTCGCTTGTCGCAGGTCGCAGGAGGAAGCTCGTCGCGGGGGGGGAGAGGAGGCCCTGTTCGAGCACTATCCAAGAAATAAGAAAGGAACACAATTTTGTTCCTTTTTTGTTTCTGATTTGTGTTTCAGAAACAAGAAACAAGTTTTTTGTGTTTCTTGTTTCTGTTTCTTTTTTGTTCCTGGGAACAAAAGAACAAAAAAGGAACAGAAACGCACACAAACGCGTTTTCTGTTCCTTTTTGTTCCCAAAAAAAAAACAGAAATTTCTGTTCCTGGGAACAGAAATAGGGTGCAACCATGCAGGCCCTTAGTGTCTGAGCATAATTAGCAACCTAGAGGCTCCTCCCAGAAATGAACAAGATAGCAGCACAATGCCAAGCGTAAGAACTCACAAACGACGGTGCATCGGGCAGGAGACCAGTCTACCTCCCCCTAATCTGCCATCTTGTTTCACCCTTGAGGCAAGGCTAAAAAGTTGGTCAAAGTAATCCTGATAAGACGAAATTTAGACATCCATTAAAACCGAAAGGCGGGAAAAAAAACAAAGGGAAAATGCAAAATCTACTGAACGGAGTGTTCTGAATCTGAGGTAAACTCTATCCATTGAACGACCTACTGTCGCTCGATACTCTTAAGTCTCCACTGTTTCTGACTGCTGAAAGTCGGAAAGGATACATCTCGCCCACGACGCAAAAACGCGCATTCGCATCACGATTGGACAAACGACTTCCATTGGAAATGCTCGGAGCGCCTGCGAATTTGTCCGCGGAATTCAGTCCAAGGTGAGTGCGCTTCTCCTGCCGCTTCTGGTTTTTGGGCGCGGGGCTCGATGAGTCGGCGTTCATACATGGAATTAACATGAAAGCATTTAACAAACACTAATAGAACTTACCGAGTAACGCAAATGATTATGTAAGTTTGACAATACCGCTAAGCGATGAAGGTTCCTTTTATTTCGCCAAAAAAATATGACATTTTTGGAAACATTTTTTTTGCTAAAAAATCAAATTTTACAGTAAAATGATAATATTTTTGAACGTTTGACTACAACCTAAAAATAAATAGGAAACTATCTTTTATTATTTGATATAAAGAATCTGATTTGATTCTTTCGGGAAAAGTCGCTTAAAAAAATAGAATTATTAATTATATTTTTTAAATTTTCTTTTTCCTTTCTTCAGCTACCGGTGAGGGACGAGCTCACCCAAGGCCGAGCTCAAGCCTCGTCAATCTTGGGTGAGGTCACCCGAGGCCGACAAGGCTCGTAAGCTGTAGTCGCTCTACGTGTTCGATCGCATTGTGCTTGGCGTTGCCCTCTCTCGTCACTGCTCGGGTGTTAATCTCGAGCTCCACGACAATCTCACGGCTTCGAAATTTGAATTCTCTGAGGCTTTTTCCTTCCGCTCTATGTGCTTGGAGCCGAAAGCTTCTGAATTCGTCCTAATTCCGGCGAATTCAGCTGGACGTCGAGGCGAACTCGAGTCCTGGGATGTGGTTTTGGTGTTTGCAACCGGATCGTGAAATTTGAGTTGGATATTGATGGGAGAAGGCGAGGAATTTGGGAGTCATCTCTGATAGGCAGCAATCGAACTTAGAGGGAGCTTCGTGGGGGCGGCGGAGTGTAACGCAGGGAAGAGATTGGTGAGGTAGCTTGATTTCACGGGGGGGCGGATGCAAAAGGGAGAGAGCCAGGGCATTCACAGTTGCAAGCAGTTTCTTAGGCGGCGGCGATGCGGCCGTTGCAGGTGGCGGCGGAAAGGAGGAAGAAGTCCGGAAGCGGAGGAGGAACTCTGGAGTTGGAAAGAGATGCGGAGTGCGCAGGCGAGAAGAGGAAGGTGAAGGAATGCATGGAGGAAAGCGAGCTGGGTCTGTGTGAATGAAAGACGAGAGAAAATGATTTCTCTTTTTCCCCCACTTTTAAGGTATTTTTTTATTGACCGAAAATATTTTTCTTGACCAGTTTTTATTTTCTGTGAACTAAACGACGGAATATCTAGATAAATTTCTTCTGGAAGTTATTCTCTGCAAACGGAGTCTATAATAAGAAACTATTGGCCCAGATGTTTTCCGAGCTTCTTCCCCAACCCTTGTAGTTCCCAAATTACTTTTCTTTTCCTCCCCAAGAAATGAGAGAAAGAAAATTGCCCGAAACGTCTTTAAAAAGTTTTTCTGAACTTTACTCATTCTTTTTGTAATTGATGCATTTTGGGGTTCACGGATTGTTGAATGAGATGATCTTTGTAGAAGAACAAGTTGGTCATGATCAATCTGAGGCAAACTCTTTATTCACGGTCACTTAGATGATATTTTCAAATGCATGATGCACACGCATAATATATCGAATGTCTTCATTATTATTTGACAAATTCTTATGTTCTGATGCGCATAATGATAAATGATTCGTTTGAGACGTGGATCGACCATTTTTGCGGGTCCAAACTAAAACAAAGGGAAATATAATGTATGGCATCTGCTGGCCAGCACGATTTATAAACAAATCTTTCACATAATCAGAATCTCTTGACAAAAGTATACACTGGCTTGGTCCACAATCCTCCTTGAAAGAAATTAGTGCTATTTGTCACCTACATTTTTATTGCATTTCTAAAAAGGGAAAATCATAACTAATTAAACTGACTTAATCATTAATTGTTCGACCCAAAAAAATCTTTAATTGTGAAGCCGTGAGAACGACGGAACCTATGTAAGATTCTATTGAAAAAGAATCTCACAATACACAGGATATACGACAAAAAGCTTTATGATATCTAGCTCTATAGGTCGCAAAATGTTGATATTGCAAAAAGGGTAGTTGTACCACATACACTCAGAAACTCTTGTTTTTGAAACTAATGCAAAATGAATTGCAAATGCATAATTCATCACGGTTAAATAAGATTAATAATGAGTCAAGGCCTCCCACAAATTATCATCGAAAAACATCGATAGCTGGTGATTATTAGAACACTAGAGATGGTAATTTCTTTCGAATTCTTTTGAATGTCCTAATGATTGCAAGTTTCCATGACACTTACCATAATTTGATTTATTATAAATTCTTTTTTTCCTTTTTTGTTTGTAACTTATTTTAGCACTCGCGATAATTCTTAACAGTTTGCAAGTTTAAGGAATTTGTCGGAGAGTAATTATCCTTCTATGTTGTAATTTTCCTTGATTAGCAATAGATTGATTATTTTATAGTTATTAACTTTTGTTGAATGTTACATATTTAACTTTTTATTTTTATTTTTTCGTAAAAGCCAATCGACATTTCGATAATTTTGCTCTCTAACAAATATCTCTAATTGCACGGGAACAATTCTGTTTCGACATGAGACTAGAGAATTTCCTGTTAAAAAATTAGCCTCTTTCAACCACTTATGCTCAACAACTTTTGTCCGATAGAGCTTGCACTAGGGGTGAGCATCGGTCCAGGGTCAACCCTGGACCGACCCTAGACCGGCTCAACCATGCCGGTCCTAGTCTAGTTTCTAGGGAGATTAAGTCAATCCTCGGTCCTATAATTCCTGGACCAACACTGTGCGGGTCGGTCATCGGTCCTGAGAGTTCCAGGCGATCCAACTCGGACCAACCTGACTCTATATATACAATATTATTTATAATTTTTTTATATATAAAAAATCTTAAAATAAACAGCGTCAATAACATTAAACAGCTCTTTAGTGAGAAATTCAAATAATTTTACATTGTTAAACGTAGGTTTTTAATGTCTTTTACGATGTCAATAGTCATAATTTACGGAGGAAAATGTTTTTGTGAGGAGTTCTCACGGCGTCCAAAAATGCACCTTATGCCATCCTCCTCTAATATTGGTTCTCTTCTATCTTATTTGTCATCTTAGTCTTCAATTTGCCAAAATCGAAAGATCGCCACTCAACACTCGCCTCGCTCGCTTTAGGTCATTTGTGCCGCTTGCCGCTTGATACTCGCTTGGCTTGTTGCTCCTCGCTCGACATTCGATGCTCATTCTATTCGACGCTCACCCCACTTGACCCTCATCGCTTGCCTTCCTTAGTTGAGTTCACTCATCATCGAACCCATTGAGTCGGTATGGTCATCGGTTGCCCTTTCAAAGAGTATAAAAAATGAAATAAAAAATTATTGGTTGGTCTTGAGTTGACCTTGAAACCAGACCAAACCCATTGGGTCAGTCCGGTCCTCAATTGCTTTTTTAAGGAGTACAAAAAATGAAATAAAAAATTATTAGTTAGTTCCAAGTTGACCCTAGAATCGGATTGAACCCATTGGGTCGGTCCGGTTCTCGGTCCCAAGCTCAATAGGGTTGGTCCTTAGCCCAAAAATTAAGGACCAGCACTGTGCGGATTGGTCCTAGGGTTAAGGGGTGGACCGGCCCAACCCGGACCATGCACACCCCTAGCCTACACTATATGGTTCAAATGTAATCTGACATGCTATAAAGTTCAGGAGAGCTTGAAGCTCAATTGCTATGCTTTTTGTTCTCTTAGGATTAGGAATCTATTCCTCGTTCATCAATGTTTCCTCCTCTCCATTCTCTTCCGACAAAAAAAAAATGGGGATAAGTACACTATCAGTGTCAAAAATTATGTACGACGCTCACTTTGGTGCCAAAAGTTTCCGTTGAATCACTTAAGTGCCAAATCGGAGGAAAAACAATCACTTTGGTGCCACCGGCGAAAGATTCCGGTCAAAATGATTACGTGACTTTAAAAAAAATAAATCGACAGGGCCTTTAAATGACGTCGTTTTCGATCCTCCTTAAGAAAACGACGTTGTTTTGCCGTCCTACATGGATGGCCTCACGGGAACGACGCCGTTTAGCTCACATGGAGATTGAAATTAGGGTTTCCGCCACTTGGCCACCGTCGTTCGCCCGCCATCGCTCGACCACCGTCGCTTGGCCACCGTCGCTCAGCCAGCATTGTAGTTGCTCGACCAGGTGAGCGAGGAGAGACTGAGATTGTTGCTCGAGCAATAAGTGGCAGGAAAAATCGGAGGCGAGGGTGGAGGAGGAGGAGGAAGAAGATGGGTGAAGGTGCCGCTGGTGCGCTACTATTGCAGGTGCGTTGCTGGTGTCACTGCTGGTGTGCTACCGATGCTGCTGCTGGTATCGTGCTGGTGCTGTTGCTGGTGTGGGTCTTCGAGGAAGAAGAAGATGAAGACGAGCCTTCTCTCTCTCTCTCTCTCAATTTGGGAATTAGGGTTTCTAAGTTGGGGGAAAGATGCCAAACGGCATCGTTTTGGTGTTTAGATGCTAACTCAACTCTCCGACGAGCCGCATCGGCTTCAAAAATTAATAAAAAAAGGCCACGTCGGATTTTCGGCCAATTTCATCAGCGTTGGCACTTTGAAATGATCGTTTTTTAAAATTTTTGACGATCCGACGGAAACTTTTGACACCAAAGTGAGTGCCGTACACAACTTTTGGCACTAATAGTGTACTTATCCCAAAAAAATGACTCGTCCCTTTATGCATGAGAGAGAGAGAGAGAGAGAGAGAGAGAGAGAGAGAGAGAGAGAGAGAGAGAGAGAGAGAGAGAGAGAGAGCTCTTTTGTTTTGTACAAAATTGCTTCTCGTCACTTGCGTAGTTGCATGAATGGGGTAAAATTTGTAGCATGTCGATTCCAAACAGAGAAGTTATTGCATGATTTGGACTCTATTTGGACCAAGACCTTTTGAACTATTAATTACGTGATTCCAATATGCGATCTACATAATCAATAATCTAGATGGACTTGACTTACTTGGTCTAAAGATCATGCAAAAATTTTCATGCGAAACAAGTCTATTGAAGTTTTTGCTGGGGAAAAGCATATTCTCCTCACAGCGAAAAAGAGATGCCCGCAAAGGATGGTAAAAAGCATCAACGGTGGAGATTTTCAGAAGTATACAGCTCCTTAGACAAAGAGTAATTCGTATGGTGATTTTTCCTGCTAAAATTCATATTCAAGCTATGCTACGAGAGAAGAGTGCTTGTTTGTTAGCCACGCATCTAACTCGGCTAAAACTTTGTGCTCTTTTTTTTGGAATTAGGCTCATCATAAATAGGCTTCCGCTTGTCAGGACATAAAACAAAACAAAGCAGGATTGGGTGTATCTTAGTCAAACTGGGAAGCCTACTAATTCATATTCATGTTCATATTCTAAAATTACTTTTCAGGTAACTTATTCTATCCTGTCAGCTAAAATGCGGTCGGTAACCATGCTGTATCATGTCTTTGTTTGAAATGGTACAATATGTTGTAATTGTGTGCTTTCGGTAGTCATGTAACATGCATGTCAATGATCAGATGCCAACCCATCAATAAATAAAAAGAACAAATGCTGAAGAGTTAGCCCGAAACGATGTGATCTAGCTCAGGCCTTGTGACATGTTTGTAAAGGGTACACGAACAGTAATGGCATAATTAGAACAGCAATCGGGTTTAGTATGAAGAGGGATTCTTCAAGCTAGAAACACAACCATGTTTGTTGATTCATCAAGTCCATCCAGTTGAAGTTACGCATACCCTGACAACAAACTGCATACTCATCTCCAAGTCCAAATATGGTTGAGATACTTCCTTGGCTTCTTCCTGTCATTAGAGGCATTGGCAAATGCATGAACTTCCAAAATTTTGTGACGGATGTCAAAGACTGACATGTTCATCATATATACCATCTCCTGAGTGGTAGATTATCGTTAAAATTTAAATGTGCGCGGAAGCATGGTGAGGACAAACGCCTGTAACCATCCGATATGTCTAGCTCTGATACCATGTTAGAATTTTTGGATGTGAGCGTGCGGAAGCATGGTTTTAGATATCGATGATAGTTTTTTATTAGTGATGTTGTGTGAGTGTATGATATATTTTGTAGAGGGTGGACAAGGGACAAGATAGGATAATTAAAGGATAAAGAACATGGGATATAATTTATCTAGTTGATGGAAAGTATAAGATGTTTTGGTAATGGAGGAATATTTCATGATATAAAAACTATCTTAGCTCTACTCCTCCACACCGGTGGAGGTATAAACCTCACATACTCAAATGAATGAACTACAAGCCTATTTATAGGCGTGAGTCACCGCCTTAGTACAACATTCTAGATTTCTATAGAATGTTGTCCATGTAGGCTTCATCTAGGAAATTCTAGATTGTAGTTCTTCTAGAGAGTTCTATATTTATGCTTATACATTTTTCTTTGCCACCTAAGCTAGATTTTCTTAAGGATTTTTCTTGACTTTTCTAGCTAATATCAATCTTGAAGTTTCTAGAAAGTTTTAGAGAAAATGGATCACAATTTCCAACAATTATTACAAAAAGTGAATTCCCACGGGAGATGCTACAACCGAATCACTGTGACAAACCAAAGCCAAACTTCTTAAATGCCCCAAGCAGATTATCATGAGTAAGGCATTCATACAACACGTGTCATCAATATCAAGGAGACCCAGTCGACTGTATTTTCTTATGTGAAGTAGACTTGTCATAAACCTCATATTTCTTGTTTGCTTGCATTTGTTTGTAAAACTTGTGACTGTGGCATATCGACATGAAACAGGTAGACTGAAGTATTCATAGGGGAAAGCATATCCTCAAGTGACTGAGGACAAGGTTGAAGAAGGGAAGGACAAAAGAATGATTCTATGCAAGCTGATGAAGGCAAGAGTAAGAGAGAAAACTGTATCTTCTAGCATTTCTTCAGCAGTTAAGGTTCCCTTTTGTTCTTAATGCATCAGATGTTTTGTTTATGAGATGATACAACTGTCTGTGTTGGTTATTAGAACTTTGCGATTGCGTGCTCGATATATATTTCTTTTTCTTCCAGTTGAAGGTTCTGCCTAAAGGACCGGTGACTGGGATGACGCTACCACCAACTGGCATGGCTGCTCATGCTATTGACGAACTTGCTGATATTGAACATTGAATTAGCTGAGCTTGCTTCAGCAGGAAATGAGGTGGCTGAAATGAAAGGCTTGCCTTCATCAACACAGCCATTGCCCAGTATTCACAAGAATTCTTATTCTCAGGTATGTTTCCATCTTTTTTCAGTATTATAGCGAAGAGGAAGAGAGGATAGATCCGTTTCACAGGATTTGGCTGAAGGAGTTGGGTGTTCGCCTAATTTGGTCTTGCAAATGGTTACAGTTGTTCTTTGGGTCCTTCTGTCTTGCAGAACTATATGTTCTGAACTGATGACCATGGTACGCTATCGTCTTGGTTTTTTTTGGTAAATACTGGTTGTATTTGCTTCTTATGTGAGTACTTCCTCTTGCAGTTTAAGCAAAACGGTGAGAACATGGACTTGAAGGGGCTGGGGAGGAGACAGTGAACGTGGATAATGTGTAGGATCATCTGATGCCTTAGATACGATTTATTAGACACGCGGACCCCTGGAGTGCCATAAGTTGGCACAAAGGGATACTTAAGTGCCAAAAGTTACGAAATGTACACTTAAGTGCCAAAATCGGAGCAAAGTGGATTACTTGAGTGCAAATCCGGCCAAAACGCTGATATGGCGATTTTCCGGTGAGACAAGACAAAACAGCATCGTTTTAGCGTTGACGTGGAAAAAAAAAAAAAAAATATAAACATTTATTAAATTAAATTTATTTAAAACATTTAAAAATAACAAATTTTAATATTAAAAAATTAAAAAATTTAAAAAGAAGGGGGCGAGACGGGCTGAGGGCTCAACCCTCAGCCATCGCCGGTGCCTCCCCCGGCGGCGCCTTGGCCAAGGGAAGGGTCGGTGAGGGTCGGCGGCCCTCGCCCGGCCGAGCCAAGGGTCATCGCCGACCCTCACCGGATTTGGGCGAGGGCCACGACCCTCGCCCAGATCTAGGGTGAGGGTCGCGGACGCTCGCCCAAATCCAGCGAGGGCTAGCGGGCCCTTGCCGCCGGTCGGCCAGGGACGCCGGCCCCCGGCCGGGCCCGACGACCCGGTCAACCCTTCCCCTTGGCCAAGGCGCTGCCGGGAGGTGGCAGCGGCAGGCGAGGGCCCCCTTTTTTTAAAAATTTAATTTTTTTGAATTTTTTAATATTTGTATTTGTATTTTTAAATATTTTAAGTAAATTTAGTTTTAAATTTAATTTAATTAATTTTTACATTAATTTATTGCCACGTCAATGCAAAAACGACGTCGTTTTTGCATTATTTGGCCACGTCAACGTGCAAAACGGCATCATTTTGCACTTATTTCGTTGGAAATTGCACACGTCAGCACTTTGGCCAAATTTTGTGTAGCACCCCGAACCCTTCGGCAGTCGCCACAAGCACCAATGTTACACCTTATTTCCCTTCGGCTTATACTTAGAAGAAGCGTCTTTAATTTCAGGCATTTTTTTTTTTAAAAGCGGTCCCAGCGCGACTCATTAGCAGAAGCAAATCAAAGCATCATCATCTGTCCCCCTACCAACCATGATACCAATACACACCACTAAATACCAGGATTTTATAAACAAGCGACGACACATTATTTACATATTCTTTCAGGATGGGACTTCTTTTTCGGGTCGATACATAACAAGGAAAAGCTAGGACTCTGCTATGTCCTGCCTAAAACCTCAAAAAGATCCTCAACCCTCTACATCACATGTATACAACCTCCCATCATATGTGTCGGCTAACTAACTCCCAAAAAACACAGCCCCTACTCGTCGCGCTCGGGCCTCACACCCAGTCCGGTGCATCAGGCGGTGGCGGCGGCAGCATCCCTCTCATCACCCCATCGCGGTGAACATGGACAGAGACAAACTCCTGAACGACTGGGCCCCTAGCCAGGCCTATGTCGTAAGAGACAAAACAGCGCACGCGTATGTATGCCAATCCAGGCACGGAAGGACAGCTGAACTCCTCACACTCTACCTCAACGTCGGACGGTAACCCATAAAATGCACCCTACGCGACGGCAGGAAGCGGCATACTGCTAATCTGAAATGTTTATCCCCAAAAGGGGTGTGTACAACCACTCAGCATATAAGGAAATCCAATAACAACTCAATGCATCATTGCAAATCATACATGCATTGCAGGCGTTACTTACCTTGAAGCCATGCGCATACTATCATGCATCATCATGCCTTATCATCATGTATATCATACATGTCATCCTCATCATGACATCATCACATCACACATGTCATCATCAACATGGCATCGTCATATCGTTCATGTCTAACCACATATCATCATCATCACTATCATCATCATGCATATCATCATGCATTTCATCATGCCATATCATATATCATCATCATTATCATCATCATGCATTTCATACCATGGGTGATCATCATATCACATCACATAACATCATCATCATCATGCATATCATCATGCATATCATACCATGGGTGATCATCATATCACATCACATATCATCATCATCATCATGCATATCATCATGCATATCATACCATGGGTGATCATCATATCACATCACATATCATCATCATCATCATCATCATGCATATCATCATGCATATCATACCGTGGGTTAATTTTCATCTTTATCTTTAAAATTTGAACACCACATCACCCATTTCTCAAATCATCAATTTCATCATCCCCTCGGGCAAAGACCTCCGAGGCTTCCGGCATTTAGCCATCCCATGGCCACCGGGCATCCGGCCCCCCACATTCTGGGCATCTCGCATCCCAACTAGCATCACGAGGCATTCCCTTCGGGCAAAGACCTCCGACAGGGCTTCCGGCATTTACACTCCCTAGCCGGGCATCCCGCACCCCAATCCTGGCATCACGAGGCATTCCCTTCGGGCAAAGACCTCCGACAGGGCTTCCGGCCCCCCACATTCCGGGCATCCTGAATCTCCCAGGGCCATCTGGCAATGCATCTCTATACATTCCGGGTATCATCCTCCACCACAACCACTTCCTCATTTACCATTATCCACATTTATCATTATTTTGATCTCAATTTAGCATGGCATATGACGTGACATCAAATAAGTCATACTTGGCATATGATTCACACATGCAATCTCAATTCAATATCATACATGCACCAAGACTTTATCACACATGCAACATGATAAATTTATTTATTTATTATATTATTATTTTATTTATTATTTATTATTTTTTTATTTTTTTATTATTTTTTTATTTAATATCCATAAATTCCCAAAATTACAAAAATTCAAGAAATCATTTAACAAAACAATAGGATGATAATTACATGCAAAATTCATGGCCAAATTCAATTTTACACAATCTCACAAATTTCACAAAACATCCTATGATTCTCGGACTAAACCAGAATGCACGGTTTCCGAATAAATTCAATTAAAATATCCATATGGCCTCCAAAAATTACGAAATTTTACTGGGTTATAGCCAAGAAATTTTCGTACAACTTTCATCAAGAACTCCAAGCCAGATTCTTTATAGATTATTTTATTCAACCTCACGAAGTTTCTGGACCCATTACCGCATCGTCCAGTGCCTCCATCTCCGAAATATGAAGTTTTAACCTACCTATTCTCTTTATTTTTCTCTGAAATTTTGATATGTTATGAATAAAGATATCCTTTACAAGTTTCATGAAGAGATTTAGGTCAAATAACCAGAATATGGTCACCATTTAGGTCCTTGAAGTCTCGGGTTTCTCGGAATACACCACCAGAATCACTGTCTTCAAGATCTAGTCGATTTACTGGGATATACTTGTTCATTTCACTTTAAATTTGAGTATGTTGTATTTTAAGATGTCTCCTACAACTTTCATGAAGAAATCTAAGTGAGATTCTCATCACAAACAAACATGCAATCACGAATCCAGCAAGAGGTCAGTAAAAACTTTACAGATCTGGGGTCTCCGTAAGATAGGACTTTATCCCCTCAAATATCCATCATTTTCCACGAAAGTTTAGTATGTTATAGTACAAGATGTTAGATACAACTTTCATGAAGATATCGAAGCCAAAATCGGACTCCAAACACACATGCAAGCTCAAACAAGTTTCTGACTCACATGATCCGAGCAAGAACAGTCACACCATTCACACACAACTCATCCATGCTTCGGTTTATCTCATCTAACACCTAAGAATTCAACATGCAAACAACATACAAGCATGCAAGAGAAGCTAGAGGACTCCCACTTGCCTCTAGACCGGTCGGTCGACGGCGTAGGGCGGCGAACACGGCGGACGGACGGCGACGACCCCTCGGTTCCGCCTCCTTCCTCTCTCGGCCTCTCCCTCTCTTTCTCGAATTCTCTCTCTCTCTCACCCTCTCTCTCGGCCGAATGGGATACGGCCACTCTCCTCTCTCTCTACCCTTTTTATTTCCCCAACTTCTCATGATTAGCAATCATGAGATTGCCTTTCATTTGGCCAATGCATGGCCTTCTTCTCTAAGCCAATGCATGAGAGTCTTGTGCCACTTGTCTTATTGGATTTTTGGGCTTGGGCTTGGGCTTCTATTGGGCCGGTCGACACTTCCTCTTGGGCCTCTATTGGGCCGGCCAACTTGGCCCATTAAAAACTTAGGCCAATGGGCCTAAGGCCCATCCTAAAAATAGACCTTTTCCTCTTCTTTTTTTTTTTTTTTTTGAAATTCTTCTATAAATATTTTTAAATTTCAATTTTCATCTTGGCCAAAGTCTTGGGACATCTTGTTCATTGAAATTTAATTTATAAATCATATGGCCAAGCATAGATTATTAATCTATCAAATTTAAATTCTCACAATCATATGCATAATTCATCTAATTAAAAAGACTAATGGCTAAAACATAAGCCATGGAAAATTTATCACCTAATTCAAGACTTTAACACACCTTATGGCTTGTCATTGAATTTTGGGATGCCACATTTTGGCCGGAGTGACACTCAAGTGATCCACTTTGCTTTGATTTTGGCACTTAAGTGTACCTTTCGTAACTTTTGGCACTTAAGTATCCCTTTGTGCCAACTTATGGCACTTGAAGTGTTCTTCTGCCCGATTTATTATCTTGGCGAGATTTTGCAAGCCTTATATTTTCGGGAGACCCGAACTCGGCTTGTGTACAGCATCTAGTTAGTTGGATGTACTCCTCTTATACTATGTCTTCTCACTATTCTCAGTGGCATTAATTTGGAAGATGGAAACATGATGAACTGTAAGTCCTCTTTGGTCAAAGTCCTTTTAACTTGTGTCACTTGCCAAATCGTGTTAGGCTACCTTTTATCCCTCTATGTACATAGGGTGAAATCTCGCTGAAACATCTTGATGAGTTGCGGTATTCTTAGAACTTAGCAGTGTAAGTCATCTTGGCATTGTGACCTTGATCCATTAACTTCTAATTTCCCGAACTAAGCTTAAAGATTATGCTGCAGAGCGGTTAAGAAATGAAATGACTATGTTATGTACTTTCTTCATGACTAGCTTGTATAATTCCAAAGCATATCTGAGGTTTAGGAATCCACTGTGCAGGTCAATAAAAGTCAAAATAAACAATATCGGTGGCCATTGCGCAATTATCTTGTTATGTTACATATTGCAATTACCTATTTCTCAGGGTCTAACTTTCTTCAGTTTGTAGAGTAAGATGCTTGTGGCTTGCCCTCTAAAGGCAATGCTTGCGCCTCACTATAGATAGATGATTTGGGTTAGAAAATACTCCAGAAACAACATGTGTAAACACGGGAGTTGTTGAGAGTTCTTCAAGTGAGGGTGTGTAAACATGAGAGATTTGAGAGTTCATCAAGTGAGGATGTGTTTGTGATAATTGTGAGGATTTACCATAAGAGAAATACCATTAAATTATGTTTGGTTATTCGGATTTCTAACAAGGATAAGATTGGATATGATATGGAATTTAGGGATTTTGTTATATTATATCCACTGTTTGGTTATTATAATAATAAAGTCAGATATATGCACATCATATCATATACATTATTTGGTATAAAAAGTATATTAATATAAATGAACAAAAGATTTTACAAATGAAAGTGGTAAAAATCTCTCGCGATACTCTTGCTTACTTAAATTTATTTACTTTTTTATTCTATTTTCCTCTTTTTTATTTCTTTCTTCCCCTTCCATCATTCTCTATTAAAATTTTATTAAACAATAAACTGTACTTAAATACCTAAAATACTACAATATCTAAAATATGTAATAAATATAAATATATATTTATATATTGAATTTATATTATAAAAAAGAATTAATTTGAATATATAAATAAAAATAAGATTAAATTAAAATAACGAAATTGTTTTTTTTTTTTGTTGCTATTTTGAATTTCTTATACTAGAATTTGAATATTATTTATATTGAAATATAATTTTAATTTTGTTAATTTAACAAGTTTGTTATTCAATAAAAATAACTTTCATATTATAGATGTTAGCAATCCTATTTACCTTTATTCCACCTTTTTAACAGGATAATTTTGTTGGGTTATATCACATTTATATCTGATTTTTATTCTGTATTGAGCATGCATCAAACGCATGATAAGATAAATTTTATCCTATCTAGAATTTTATCTTCACTATCAAATACAGCCTTAGAGTATTGATTGTAATCCTTTGACTATCAGGATGAGTTTTTGGATGAGAATCCTGTGATTTTTTTCCTACATTGGGTTTTCCCGTAGAAACTTCTCGTATATCGTTCTTTTTTTTTTTTTGGTTTCCTGTGTTATTTAGGTCTTTCTGCAATATATACAGTCAGCTATTCTAAGGGCAAGCAGATGCACACTTCAACATTGACGTGTTGTTCTTGCAGACGAGCGCTTAAGTCATCGGGCAGAAAACGGGAGGGCTACACAGCCGCATATCACTATGCGGTTGTGAAGCAGAGAGAAGCATACGGTCGTGTACATATAAACGGCCAAGAGAAAGTAGCCTTGCGATTTTGAAGACTCAGCAATATACGGCTGCATAATGCGCAATTCTAATAGTTAGAATTTTGCCATGATCAGTGGCGATCCGACTTAATTTACTATAGTTACGAAAATTTGTCGTAATATCATTTTTTTTCACTTAATTATGAGGACATGTCAAAATATTATACAATACACGTAATATATCATAGAAGTGCCCAATTGGATAGGAGCCAAAATAGAGAGGAAACCAAGTGCTTGTGCGCGAGATGCAATGAACGAGAGGAAGAGAAGAAAGTGAGGCCAGCAGTGATCGTCGAAAAATGGGATAGCCATTTCAGTCCTGATTTCCATGAAATTCTACTCCAACGTTTGTGGCCATGTGTGCTATGTCTTAAATGGTGCAGAACGTTGAAATGCCTCTTCCATCCGTCTATTTTTGGCAATTTTGCTCAGTAAGATCCAGCTGTCCTTTCTTCTATATTATTGCAATCCACCTAGTGGTGAGATGAGCTTGTTGTTGCCGTCATCAAAGATAGTTATCTTGATGATGCGTTGTGCAACCTCTAGTGGGATAAGAGAAGGCCTATTGCAACTCTGCTTTGCGTACCGGACGTTTTCGGCAATCCCGCTAGGTGTGTTTTTCCCAGCTGGGGTTCTCACGTTAAAATTCTATGTCGGAGTCTGCATTTTCGCTTCATTATTATGCTATAGCAATGTTTATTGTGCTCATCTATTCATGCAGAGAGGGGAGAAAAAGTTCCCTAGTATGATGTGATCACACCACGGTTTGCTCCCAGCGGGTTCTGTATAGAGTGCAGCTTTCCGAATTAAGAGCGATGTCCCTCATTGTAAGCTGTACAATTCTTCATCCAAAGTACTGCACGAAAGACCGGCTGTTATCAGTTAGCCTCTCAGTTCACTCTTCAAAGCTATCTCCGCTACAAGATGATTAAGACTGTAATATTGGCCATCAGTGAACCCAGCCACAAGAGAGAGAGAACAAAACAAAAGAAGGGTTGAAAAGTCAAAAAGGGAGAAGAATAAAAAAGGGAAGTGATAAAACGGAAAAGAAAGCACACTTTTGGGCATAAGTCGGGCAGAAGGAAAAAAGAGAGAAGAAGAAAGGAGGAGGAGGAGGAGGAGGAAGAAGAAGAAAAAAGAGGAGAGAGGGCTTTGTGCGTTAAGGCTATGGGCACTTCATCAAGCTTATTCACAACGCCTAGTAAGAGCTTAAGCTTCTCGTTCATCCAATCAAAGTATTTTCCTCATTTAGGGCTCAAATTCAGAATTTTAGGAAAATCGAGTAGCGAAATCCGATTTTTGAGTCGTTCAGCTATGTATTTTCATCGAAATGACAATTTAGAATATTGTGGAGCCGTAGGATTTTGCGGATAGTGATTCTTACGGTTTGCTCGAAACAAAGTTTCGAACTTTCCCATGCGCAATGAACAATGTGTGTCACGCCCGAACCTTGAGCGCGCGCACATTCTCGGTGATCGATAAAATTTTGCGACATTCCCATGACTCGTTGCCGATCATTTTCATTTTATTGCACATGTAGAAGTGCATTAACTAATTCCTTAACAACAACATACATGGGATAGAAAAGCAAGACAACCAGTTTCAAATCAAATACACTTTCTTTCATAAATACCTAAAGCTTATACAGAAGGTCTATCTTAAAAAGAACTACTGAGCCACCTATGCTCCTAACCCTTTCGCTTCAAGCTCCGGGTTCTTCGCACTAAGAACCTGAAAATGATTATACAATAACCAGTAAGATATAAATCTCAACGAGTCCTCCCCCTGGTTCCCCGATTAGAACACCAACATAACTTGGGGTATCTCTTCATAATCACCCCACAAACAAACTAAAGATCAACAATAACACTCAATAGTCACTTCGCATACAACCTTACTTAGTATGCCATACCCTGCACGTTATAATTCAACACAATACACGCAAAGCACATGGCCGTTAGATAATACAGTTCATCATTCACATACGAGTCGCATCACAAGCGATCTCACCTGGCCATTGTCATACCCTGCATGTTATCGATTCATGCGTGCGTGCAATAAACAATGTGCTCAACTCATGCATGACTGAAATCAACGATGCAATGATTCTCATGCGTTCTTGCACTTTAGTGCGCTACTTATCACACATCAATCTATCCCACACGTCCCGATTATAAGGTAAAATCGTTATGACATGTCCTATACTACACCACACAATTTTACCCTATAATAAGGCACAACTATCTCACTCAATACTCCATACCAAGCTCAATGTTCTAGAAGTGCCCTCTCCTCACGAAGTTCCGATATCGTGTGGCACTTAATCCCTGACCTCAATCAGTTATAGTTCGAGGTACTAGAGGTGGCTCCCATGAGTTCACATTGTCATGTAGCACTTAGTACTCGATTATATTAATCAATAGTTCAAAGTACTAGAGGTGGTTCCCATAAGTTCACACTGTCGTGTAGCACTTAGTTCTCAACTATATTAAGCAATAGTGCAATGTACTAGAGGTAACTCCCACGAATTTACACTGTCGTATAGCACTTAGTTCTTGACTATAAAAAGCACTAGTACATGGTTCTAGAGGTAACTCATACGAAATCTCACTATCGTGTAGTACTTAACCCATTTACTATGCATGATAATATTGCAAGGCTTTTAGAGGTGGCTCCCATGTGACTCAAGTTACCATGTAGCACTTAGTCCTTGACTACAATAAGCAACAGTATAAGGTACTAGAGGTGGCTCACACGAGGTTCTATTTTCGTGTAGCACTTAGTTCTTTACTAGCTCAAAACCAATCGGTTTTCTTAACACAACTCACTTTTTCATAAAAGTGGTCCATCTCCCATGTCCCTAGAACAACCATTTTCCCCTCTTTGTGGAAAACATACATTTCATGTGGATGTTTATGCAATAACACATCCAATTCATTTCATAAAATCAACACACATAAAATTAAACCACTTTTCGCATTTTGGATGAACAGTGCTGCTGGCTATACGGGGGTTCCCGGGTCATAAAAAAAACAAAAAAAAAAACAATGCGCGTGAATAGTACTCTATGAACAGTATTGCGTGAACAATAATTGTGAATAGCATCGTGTGAACAGTGAATTTCATAATTAAATAAATAATAAATTAAATTCACAAGTTATTAAAAACACTAATTAAAAAAAAAAAAAAGCAAAGCATCAAAAACCATCACCAAACTAAAATCGGTCATAATTGACAGAAATCGAGCCACTTGCGTGTCTCTAATTTTAAATCTAGAAACCTAACCAAACAAGTTCGAAAAATTCCTAAATTTGAATATATTGTAAATGACACATAAACGAACATCTTTCATGAAGACACCTAAACCCAAATCCTTCTAGATTAAGTCCAGTAAATCGCTTAATATAGTACAAAAACTGGGTCCATTTCCAGAAAGTCTGTTTTCCGAAATCAGTTTTGTTCGAGATCCAAAACTTGTCCATTTGATCTGAAATTTGAATATGTTAAACTATAATATGTGAAAAATAATTATTTTGAAGAAACTATTTTGAAATTCGAACCCTAAGAGTTGATAAAAACTCATAGAATCCCGAAAGGTCACAAATTCCAGCATAGTTTGAGATTTTGTTTGCAAATGACGAAGCTGAAATCTGATATTTTGAAATCTCTAAAAATTGTGAGTAAAATATATGTTATATTTGAAGATTTCTAAAACATTTCTCCAAAAAGAATCGACTCAAATTCACAACCCATTTCGATCTACAAAAATGGCAAATGGTGAGGGTCTAGAAATCCGAACTGCAGAAAGTCCACTGAATTGGACTAATCCATCCTCAAATGTGCTAATCTTACTAATTAGATTAACACTAATCCATTCTAAGGCTAATCTAACCATTATAGATTATCACTAATTCATTCTTAAGCTAATCTAAATAACCCTTAAGTATAAATTAACCTCCTAAGCAAGTTTAAGCACTAATAAAAGGATTATGAGTTGAACTCACCCGTTAAACGGGCTAGAGACATGGACACGGCTACAACAACGAAGGCTACGCTCGGGAAGCTCAACCACGATGATCCAAGGTGGTCCCAAGAACAATAGCCACAAGCTCTAATTCCCACAGTAACTCTGGAAACCGAACAGTCAGAGGAGGAGAGAGGTTGAACGGCTTGGACGGAGCTCCGGTGAGAGGTTGGCCGGCAACTGGTAGCACCTAGGGGAGCTGTTGGTGGTTGGTATGGGTGAAGGTAGGGTCGAAATGGAAGAAAAAAAGATGAAACGAGCAAAACAGGCAAAGTAGTGTAGGCTACTAGGCAGACCGATGGACCGGCGACCGGTTTCTTCCGGTCGACATACGGGTCGGCCGGTGGCTCCATTCGGCGAGCGGGCGGGTCCTTCTAAATGGTTTGGGCCTTCTAAGTACGATGGTGGGTGGCACGAAGGCTAATTCTCACGGGAAGACAACTTTTAACTCAGTTTTTTGGATAAAGGTTAGTTGGAGCAGAAACAGGCAGAGAAGGAAAACATGGGAGAGAGAGAGAGATGTGAGGGCTGGTTTCTCTAGTTCTTTGAGCTCCCAAAAAGCTTCAACAATGGATAAAGGAGGAGCAAGGAGGAAGAAGGTGGTTGCTGAAGAAAATGAGGAGCCACAAAATATCAAAAGCACTTGAGTTATATGCCTCACCATGCATGGCTGTCATCCTAAGCCAATTTGCAGCATCTTGGCTTCCCAAACAAGCCTTCCAAGTGGTCCAAATGTTGCTCCTCATAAGGCCTACGAATTTTGGAACACTTGCCATCACATTTCATTCAATTTCCCTTCCAATTTCACTTCAATCCTTCTCCATTTGAGCTCAATTTGACCCCCATAAATTTAGCCAAGATGCCATCGCCCATCTCATGATTTTTCCTATTCAATTGAACCAACTTGATGGCTAGCGGTGCATTAAAAAATGGCCCTCCAATTTTCCTAGCCCCACTTTGAAATTTCGCCAAAATCTCGGGTTTGCAGAAATTTTTTCAGAGAATAAGTCAATGTTCCTAAAATGAATCGTGACATGACAGAACTTTCAATCTGACGCGATTTTAGCCTGACCTAGCCTACCGAGTAGCTTTTATGAATTTTTGATACAATTGACCCCTGGTCAATTATTTTCAAGCCACATTGTGCAGCTTTGACTCATTGGCGACTCTTGGTTGTCATGAAAATTTCGAGATTTCAAACACAGCCATAGGGTACAGAAATGACTAAAAAATTGGTCTAATGCCGTTTGACGAGAATTTTACAATTAGGTGAAATCACCCATACTCTAATCATATACCTCAATCGAACTGACCTATCTCCGATCTCTGATCGATTTTGACTGTGCCATATTGACCCTTGCAAATAAACACAGTTGAGCAGTTAATTTATAGTTGAATTCTTAAGCCTATTGTGTTTAGATTCCTTAACGGCTTCGCCTAATAGGCTAGTTATCTCGTGAGTGGCCAACTCAAAGAAAAGAACTATTGGTGCGTCGATGAAAAGCCCAACTTATTCAATCGAAAACAGAACCCGAAAATCAGGATGTCACAATGCGCATCTAGTAACTTCGAGCCCATTGATTTTCAGCTTGATTTTGGGACGGTTAAGTTGGAATTCTTATAGTATGTTGAAAGAGCTTTCTATTGACCATAAGTATGTTCGGAATGGGATTTGAAGGAGAAAGTTATGGCGCGATCAAGTTTTGTGCTCAAATTTTGCTTTGCGAATGGCTTGAATAATTGTTTTGGGTATGCTATTTGTTAGTGTATATGAATTGTTTTATTAGCGTTAAGGCGTAGTTTAGTCATTTCATAGTTGAGGTAGAGTTTTATCTTATTTTAATATTATTCATCGGTTATTTAGTAGGGTTGCGAGTTCAACGATACGAGTATCGTTTGTTATTTGATCGTAGGCAACGATGTGAGTAGTACTATATCTTCTTTAGTTTTGTAAAATCATGTCTTAAAGTATATGTGTGTATAGAGATAAGTGCATTAGAAGTCCTAAAACTTATCATGAAAATGCAATTGAGTCCTAAAACTTTCAAAAAGTGCAATTAAGTTCTAAAACTTTCAAAATGTTCAATAAAGTCCTAAAACTTGTCTCGAAAGTGCAACCGAGTCCTAAAACCTTCAAAAAGTGCAATTAATAGAATGACTTAGATTGAATCACTTTGATAAGTTTTATGACTTGATTGCATTTTTTTTTGAAAATTTTAGAACTTAATTGCACTTTATGACATGTTTTAGGACTTAATTGTACTTTTTAAAAGTTTTAGGATTTAATTGCATTTTCATGACAAATTTTAGGACTTCCAATGCACTTATCCTATGTATATATATTAAATTGAGGAGAGCATTTTTATTGCATAAAAACCGGATCGAGCATTTACTACTTTTTGGTTGATTATGAATGTTTAGAAAGCATGTCATACAAAGTATCATGGAATAATATATATGAAATTGATTTGCAATTGATTTATAGAAATGTTTATGTTTATTTGAGAAATGAATAAGAAATGGTTGATGGGTTATGGTGCAAATTTTTATTTGCTCAATTTATGAGGTTGATTTATGGATTGATTTTGCTAGTATTGAAGAATGGTTATTTATACTCAATATGATTGTGTCCGATTAAAGATTTAATGTATTTATGATATTCTTCTGGGCCGAGCCACCGATTTTGTAAGTGGAGATATCAAGGAGGGAATCTTGGTCGCCTTGTCACAAGGTGTTGTGTCATGACCTTGGTTAGATATTAAGCAAAATACTAGTTGATGCATGGACCATCAACATGTGTTTTGATATAAGATGAATCAATGGATAGATCATTGACGCATTTTTTGATAAAGATTAAACAATGGATTTGAACCATGATAGTGGATTTAATTGTGTATTTTCAACTTGTATAAAGTTTTGTTAAAATGAATGACTCGTACTTGATTTGATATTGTATAATTTAATGAGTTGGATTATAGGTTTTTGATAGTGCTTTATACTTACATATATGCATAGTAAATGCTCGATCTGCTTAGAAGAGATATGTACTATTCATTGAGCTTGTGGTTGCTCACCCTTTCATTTTCCTAGCCTTTTCAGGTTCTTTGGTTAGTAGCTAGTAGAGAGCGCTATTAATAGGGGCTTTTGGAAGTGGACATTAGGTAAGGTTTGAGGCTGCCTCCTTCGAGTGAAAAGATGGCCATGTCACCCCCACTCTTGATGGTTTCGGGGTGTGACAACGACAAAAGAAGATAGCTCGATAAAGGTAAGTTTTGTCACCTGAGTTCAATTGGGGATGAGATTACTATTTCTTGGTGGGTAAGGAATCCGTGAAAACCTAGAGACAAGAAGAAAAGATGGGCTTAATTGGGATGAAGACCTCTCCTAAGATCCCTGCGCTACCAACGGAGAAAGCGAATGTTGACATCTTCGAAAAATTGGTAGACTTCTTCCACCGGAGGTGTTTCCTTATCGATGGCCTCGCGCAACCATTTTAATAACCAAGGTGGATTCGCTCATCATGCGTCTTTTTTTGCTTAAAATCAAGTGGGCTGTTGGGGAGCGGAAAAGCCTGTTCAAACACGTACCGACAACATTTCAGCTTTGTTTTAGGACACAGGCGCATACTAGGTACATTTGATTGGACTTTTGGGGAAAGTCTTTAAGAAAATACAAAGGACTTTAAATTAAATGAATTTTTCAAAATGCAAATTATGTTTGATAAATTATAATCTAAAGATCCATCGTGAAATATCTTTGAGCAAAATTTGGGAAAATTTACATTTACAAAGAACTTTTATGATAAAAATAAATAAATAAAAAATAGTTGGTTGGCGAAGGACAAGCGGCCGTTAGTAATCAAAATCTATCGCCGGCGACCAATGTCTCAAGTTACAAGACCTCGAGTGGCTACTGGAGACTACTGGCGAGGGCTGCTTGGTCACATGACCTCCAACGGCCCTTCACAGAGGTCACAACTGATATAACTAGTATGAGTACCTAGAGGGGGGGAATAGGTATACAAAAATAATTCTCTCTCGATTTGAAAGCAATACTAGACAATCAATAGAAAGGAAGTTAACCGAACTATGATCAAAGTAAAAACAGAGAGTAGGGAAGAGAAAATTCAACACGAGGTTTATAGTGGTTCGGCTTGTTCTAAGCCTACGTCCACTCTTCTGCACTGACAGCCCACTGGCTGGATTTCACTATGAACAAAAGAGATGTTACAGCAATGCTCTTCCTTGATTCCACAGTATGGATGTTCTACCACACTTCCTCAAGGTATCTCACAATATGAACTCTCTTCTGTATACAAGGTTTTCGCTCAGTAAATGAATTGACTACGAATCAAGGAGCTTCAGACTTTGGAATTCTTCTATCGCGCACTCTCTCGAACAACTGGAACGTCTTCCTTTTATACTCCTTTATGACATCATACCAGTTGGCACTTACCAAAGGAATTCTTCCAATCTTCCCGTTGGACAGAATCAATTAAGAAGATCATTCGAGCTATTAAAGGAACATGTCGATAGCCCATCAATCCTGCTCGTCCATACAATTAGGATCTTTGTTTCCATAAGAAGAACCTTCCAAGAATACTTAGCCAATCATCAGATCCTTAATCAATCTTGATTCAAATAGAGGAATCCGTTATCTCATATCCAGCCAAGAAATCTTCTCCAGTCGATAAGGCTAAGTCCATAATGAATCAAAAGATCTCGGTTAACCTTACTTCAAATGGATTAGAAAGCATCACGAGAATAGACTTTAAGTCTTGAGTCTAAGCGATCCGGAAGTCTTCAGACTTTGAATAGAAGAGTCTACAGATCTTCGGACTAGGCGATAGAAACGTTTTTGTTAGCTTCAAAATATTCAGAAGAATTTCTCCAACAATCTCTCCATTTTTTATGGTGACAAAACTTTCCTGCAGATTTGAAAAACTTTGACACCGCAAAACATTTCTCAAGCAATATGGATATCTCAAAAAGATTAATGACTTAATAATAACACTAGAGTCTGCATCCACAGAAAGTAGGTTAGTCTGGCATATAAAGTCATTCACAAGATATCAATAATACTTAACATCAAAGCAGCAGTCAAATTCAAATCCACACCATATTCAGTCCAAATCCAGACAAACCAAAAAATAAAACAAGATAAGTTCAAAGTTGTTCAAAACTTGCATCTCTCCCCCTTTTTGTCATCATAAAAAAAGGTTTGAGATGAAAAAGAAGTCAAATTTGCTTGGGAACGCGGACAAGCTGAAAATCTCCCATGGATTGAACGATGCCTTCCAGCTTTTTCAAGTCTTCCCTTAGATGAGCCACTTCTTCTCCTTTAGCATTGGCTTGAATTTGAGTAGAAAGGGCTTGAATCTGATCAGACAGGGAAACAGAAGAAGCTTGTCCAGCATTCTTCAGATTCTGAACCTTGCACTCCAAGGCATAAATTTGACCTCGCAATTCTAGGAGAACATCAATAATTCTGTGAAAGTCTGCTGTGTTATCAGTCTGCGTACTAGCTTCAGCACGGTCTGATGGACTAAAGGCAGACGATGGTATATCAGCATAATTGCGCAGATTTGGCGATGAAGCACCATGACCCTCTTCAAGAAATTGAGAGGCATAAACATCCTCTGGATCTGCAGGAGAACGACTGACTCCTTCACTGGTAACAGGATGGAATGTCGCTCCTCTTTGCTCCTTGTCTCCCTCTGTTTCTATGGCTTCATGGGGAGAAGAGTGTGTTTCAGGCTCTTCTGCCTCTTGATCTGCTCTCTCTTCTTCTTCGAATCTCTCCTCCTCTCGTTCTTTCTTCAGCTCTTCTCTCCTCTCTTCTTTTTCTTCTGCTTCTTGCTCCTCTACTTCTCTTTCTTCTTCATTCTCTTCTTATTCTTTTTCTTTTTCTCTCTCTTCCTCTCTCTCTCTTCTTCTCTTTCTTCTTCTCTTTCTTCTTCTCTTTCTTCTTCTCTTTCTTTCTCCTGTTCTTCTCTTTCCTCTGCTTCTTTCTCTTGTCGTTCCATTGATTCAGGAACAAAACGACTTAGCTTCTTCAAAGCTATGGCAGAGATGGTGAGATCATCTTCATCATTCTCATCCTCGCAAAGAGAGCCCTTCTCTTTTTGGATGAAGCAACCATTGGCTCCTTCCCTTTTCTTTTCGATGCAGTAGGACCATGATGAGATTTGACAGGGGTTTTCTCCTTGAACTTTTCCAATGCCTTGTTAAGTTCTTTCAGACGCATTTTCTGCACCATTTTCAGTCCTACCACCATTTGGTCACACGGTTGAACACAGAGAAATTGTGGTGGCTGAATGTTCAGATGTTTGAATATCTTTGTCACAAGACCTGGATAAGGAAGTTGTCCCTTGTCCTTCACCATTGCTCTATACATATGGAATAGAATGGTGTGAGGAAGAGATAACTTTTTCCCTGCATTGATTGCGTACATCAATTTTGCCTCTGAATTGGAAACATCAGTCTTTGAAGTCGCTTTCGGTCTGAGGCAATTGATCACAATCTTGTGAAGAATGATGTTGATCGCACGCATCCTTGAGTAGGTAATCCTTCCCTCTGTCATTCTTGTTGGAGAAATCTTTCCAGAATATTTTGAAGCTGACAAAACGTTTCTATTAGTCTAGTCTGGATAAATATAGACCTTCGTTTAGAGTCTGAAAACTTTCAGATCACCGGACTCAAGCACTCAAGACTCAAGACTATTCTCATTGACAGCTTTTTTTTTTTCTAATCCGGTGACGAAGGCAATCCGAGCGAAGTATTTGGTTGAGGATTTAGTCCTATTCTCTGAGAAGATCTCTTGGCTGGATAAAAATAACGGATTCTTTTATTCGTAATCAAGATCGTTTGAAGATCCGATGGTTGACGAAATATTCTTGGAAGGTTCTATTCTTGGAAACCAAGATCCTGATTGTATGGGCGAACATGATTGATGGGCTATCGTCAGGTTCCTTTAATAGCTCGAATGATCTTCTTGATTGATTCTGTCCAACAGGTAGATTGGAGGAATTCCTTTCGTAAGTGCCAACGGGTATGATGGCATAAAGGAGTATAAAAGGAAGACATTCTAGTTGCTTTAGTGAATGACAGATAGAGAAATTCAGTCGAAGCACCTTGATTATTAGTCGATACATTTTGAGCGAAATTGTATACACAAAGAGTGTCTATACTTAGTGATATCTTGAGCGAGTGTGGTAGATCATCTACACCGAGAAATCAAGGGAGAACATCGCTGTAACATCTCTTTGTTCATAGTGGAATCTAGCCAATAGGCTGTCAGTGCAGAAGAGTGGACGTAGGCTTGAAATAAGCCGAACCACTATAAACCGCGTGTTCAATTTTCTCTTCCCTTCTCTCAGTCTTACTTTGATTATTGTTTATCTCAAATCTATCAACTGTCTGTTATTGTGCAATTATCGAGAAAAATCATTTATATACCTATTCACCCCCTCTAGGTACGTATACTAGCTATATCAATTGGTATCAGAGCTCGTGTACTCACTTTATTTGAAGTGTTTTACTTCAGAGTAAAAGATCCATGGCTAGTATGCTAGCACCAGGGCTGGTGGAAGGGCAAAGCAATACCAGACCACCCTACTTTGATGGAAAGGACTACAACATCTGGAAGAACAAGATGAAAGCTTTCCTACGATCAAAGAATCCTCTGGAATGGGACGTTGTAGAAAATGGAATTACTCCTAAAGCCGCATCGATCTACGAAAGAGGGAAAGAAACTGTTGAGACCGGCGGAATGACTCGGGAAGAGATAATCAAGAGACAAGCACTCGATGCAAAAGCAATTTACTCTTTATATTGTGCTTTGTCACCAATTGAATATAACAGAATATCTTCTTGTGTTACAGCAAAAGAAGTTTGGGACAGATTACATATCACCTATGAAGGAATAGATCGAGTGAACGAAACCAGAATTAACATTCTCCTCGGTCAATATGAAGCCTTCAAAATGAAACCAGGAGAATCTATAATTGACATGTTTAGCCGTTTTACAGATATTGTCAATGGTCTTGAGAATCAAGGACAAACAATTTCTGATCCCATGAAGGTAAACAAGCTACTGCGTGGACTCTCCAAGGATTGGAATCACATAAAGACTTCAATAAGAGAGACGCAAAGAATTATGCCACTATCTGTCGACGAGCTGATTGGAACTCTTCAGTCTTATGAAGTGGAACGAATTAATGAAGATGAAGATCCAAAAGGTAAGAAATCCATTGCATTAAAATCAAATGATGATTCTGATGATACAGATTAAGAAGATGATATGGACGATGAGGAGCTTGCTCTCATGATAAGAAGATTCAGAAAACTGAATAGAAAAGGAAGAAGGTTCAACTCAAAGAAACAAAGTTTTCAAAACACAAACCAAGTCTGTTGATGATGAGGAACCAAACAAAGATGTAGTTTGCTTTGAATGTAAGAAAAATGGACACATCGGCCCAACTGTCCTCTTCGAAGAAGAAGAGAGGAAAAGCTGAAAAGTTTCGAAAAGCTCTCAAAGCCGAAACCTGGAGTGATACAGAGTGTGAAGAAAGTGATAATGAATATGCCAACCTATGTCTGATGGCACAATCAGACTCAGACTCAGATTCTGGATCAGACTCAGACAGTGAATTTGAGGCAAGTAATTTTAAAATTCCTGTCAAAGTTTCTAAATACATTGATGAACTGTGTTTTAGTCTTAAGACTTCTCTCAAAAGAATTTCGAACTTAAAAAGGAAAACTCAGCTCTAAAACAAAAGGAAAACGTTTTAGAAGAGAGAGTTAAAAGTTTAGACTTGAATGTTTCCACTCTTAAAGAAAATAAAGATAAACTTTTGAAAGAAAATGCCCTTTTAAAAACTGACTTATCAAATATTTCAAAGAAATTTTCAATAGGGTCCGAAAAACTTGAAAAATTCTTTCAGCTCAAAGACCTTACTTCAATAAGTCCGGTCTAGGTATGACAGCGAAACAATTCCCTTGATTGATTTTCTTAAAGTAAAAGAAAGAATTAAGAAAAGACCCTCGAGAGAGGCTTACAAAAATCATTTCAAGAAAGTTTTTGTAAAGTTTGTAGGTCGAAATGCCCTTAGGTGTTCAAAGTGCAACAGTCAGGATCACTTTGAAAAAGTGTGTCCTATGGTTTGGAAACCTGTTAAGAAAGTATGGGCTAATACTGCTTATCATACTAACACCAAAGGACCCAAGAAAATTTGGGTACCAAAGAAAGCTTGAGACTCTATTTTAAATGCAGGTCTCCGTCAAGAAAAAGGTAAAGTGGTATCTTGACAGTGGATGCTCAAGACACATGACAGGAAACTCAAATTGCTTCATAAAGCTTGTTCAAGTAAATGGTGGAAAAGTTTCATTTGGAGGGAACAACAAAGGAAGTATTGTGGGATTTGGAACTGTGAAAATTGGAAATCTCACAATAAGTAATGTTTCCCTAGTAGGACTCAATTACAATCTTCTCAACATTAGCCAACTGTGTGATACTGGTTTTAAGATCTTCTTTCTTCACGATTTTGGGCTGAAGCTGTTTCAACAGCATGCTATATCATCAATAGAGTCTTCTTAAGACCTATTCTAGAGAAAACCCCTTATGAGTTATTCAAAGATAAGAAGCCTATTGTTTCATACTTTCATGTATTCGGTTGCAAATGCTTTATATTGAAAAATGCAAAAGATCGAGTTGGTAAGTTTGAAGAAAGATCAAATGAAGGCATCTTCCTTGGATATTCTACATCAAGCAAAGCCTACGAGTCTATAACAAGAAGAGCCGATGTCGTGGATGAGTCAATGAATGTCAAATTTCAAGACTCTACGCAAGATGAATCCAGTCCAGACTCATCATGAAGAGTCGAACCTGCTCGAGACCTTCCAAAGCTTACAACTCAAGAAGAATCTCAGACTCTGGAAGACCAGCATCAAGTTGTTCGTGAAGATTCAAATAAAGAAAGAGATCATCAACCAGACAAATCAACCAGTAACTGGAAGAATAAGTCCAGTCATCCCAAAGATCTCATTATCGGCGAAATTAATGAAGGAATTCGCACCAGATCCAAAAGGCATGAAGAGTCTAGTCTTGTGGCTCTCATTTCTGAAAATTGAACCAAAGAGCATAGAAGAAGCTTTATCGATGAAAGCTGGATTGAAGCCATGCAAGAAGAGCTCGGACAGTTCAACATTAATGATGTCTGGGAATTGACATCTAAACCAAAAGGTAAACATTGTTATTGGAGCTAAATGGGTGTTCGGGAACAAAATGAATGAGAAAGGAAGAGTCGTACGAAACAAAGCAAGACTCGTGGCCAAGGGATATACGCAAGAAGAAGGAATAGACTATGATGAGACTTACGCACCAGTAGCAAGGTTAGAAGCTATTCATCTATTACTTGCATTTGCTTGTTATAAAAATTTCAGGTTATTCCAAATGGACGTCAAAAGTGCCTTCCTAAATGGATTTATCCATGAGGAAGTTTATGTGGAACAACCACCAGGGTTTGAAGACCCAAAGAAGCTAGACTCAGTCTTCAGACTGAAAAAGGCCTTGTATGGTTTAAAGCAAGCACCTCGAGCTTGGTATGACAGGCTAAGTAAGTTCTTAATACATAATGGTTTTGTCAAAGGTAAAGTAGATACTACTTTATTTATCAAAAAGGAAAACAAAAGTTTTTTACTTGTTCAAATATATGTGGATGATATTATTTTTGGATCCTCTAATGAAAGTCTGTGCAAGAAATTTTCTAAGTCTATGCAGGACGAGTTTGAAATGAGTATGATGGGAGAGTTAACATTCTTTCTTGGTCTTCAAGTAAAACAATTGAAAGAAGGAACTTTTATTTATTAAGAAAAATATGCAAATGATCTTGTCAAAAGGTTTGGACTGGAAAAGTGCCAAAAGACCGACATACCGATGTCAAGTTCTTTGAAGATAGACAAAGATGAAGAAGGGAAGAAAGTTGATCAAAAGCTGTACAGGAGCATCATTGGTTCACTTCTTTATCTTACTACTTCTAGACTTGACATTTTGTTGAGTGTTTGCATCTGTGCTAGGTTTCAATTAGATCCTAGAGAATCCCATCTCAGTGCTGTGAAACGTATTATTAAATACGTTGCTTCATCTTCAAGCATCGGTCTTTGGTATCCTAAGAAGGGAGACTTTAATCTTATGGGATATTCAGACGCAGATCTGGCCGGTTGCGAGTTGATGGAAAAGCACTTCGGGAACTTGCCGTTGCTTGGAAGCAGGACAGTGTCTTGGTTTTCAAGGAAACAAAGCACTGTGGCTCTCTCAACAACAGAAGTAGAGTATGTAGCTCTTGGAAGTTGCTGTTCGTAAATTCTATGGATAAAACAACAGCTACAAGACTTTGGAATTGAAGACTCATGCACAGAAATTAGATGTGACAACACCAGCGCAATCAATCTCACTAAAAATCCAATCCTTCACTCAAGAGCAAAGCATATAGAGATTCGACATCATTTCATTAGAGATCATGTTCAAAATGGAGAAATCTCGATTCAATTTGTTGATTCAAAAATCAAGCGGCGGATATATTCACGAAGTCTTTGGAGAAAATCAATTCGATTTTATCCGTTCCAGACTCAACATTTTGAAGCTTGAGGAAGTTAAAGTCTAGAGACTCTCCAACCCTCGACTCGGACATTCATGGCTATAGCGTAAGTTATTATTATATTCAATCTCGAAAAGGTACGATCATTAGTTCAGTTAATTTATAATTTCCGTGAAAAACTGAATCTTGTCTTTTGAAAAGATTAACTTCTATTTGGCAGTTATTGATTTTAAAAGAGGCGTCGGTTCATTTTCCTTTGTGCCGATTGGTTTTTCCTTTTAAACTGAGTTATATATATACGTTTTCCTCGCTTAAACTTCAAAACCCTAAAAGGCATTCTCCTCCCAATCCTATCTCTACTTCGTGTTCATCTTCGAGAAAGTTGTCATCTTTTCTTGGGAAAGCGAGTAAAGGAATCTTTCAACGACAAGGAAGGATGTCTTCTTCGAGAAAGTCTTCAAGAATTGCGAACAGGGGGCCACAGAGAATGAGGGAGGGGCCTACCCATTTCGATCTCACCGAAGAGGAAGAATTACCGAATCAGCAACAAAGCCCTATTCACTCTCCACCACGTCACTCCTCATCATCTACCCCACAAGGTGCGGGTCAACAACCGGAGGAAGAAATAATCGAGGACGCAGACCCTGTAAGAGTCCAAAAACCCTCTTTTATTTACAAGCTCTATCGTGCGTTGAAGAGCATTGGGACTCCACCGAACTATAGATGATGATTTCCTTAAAGATAAGAATTATGGGAATGAGTATATATTTTGCGACGAATGGAGGATTTGGGAATTGCTCCCAAAGGAAAGGCTGAGGAAGCACTTGCGAACATTCCAAGTGACCCTCGTATATCGGGATTTGAATTCCGCGACGGGAACGATGATGATAAAATGTTCAGTGAATTTCAACCTAGAATGGGTGTTGCTGCGAAGGTGAAGGGAAAAAGGATGGATTTGTTTAAATCGAAGGAACAGGAGAATTTGTTCTTGGTTTGTTGAAACGAGGGGTGATAAACCCTAGGAGTGTTGATTTCGATTTCTTGGATGCCATTAATGTGAACTTAAGGGAGAAGTTCAATATGCTTCAACTTGAGCAATTTTGCTCCGATACCCTGACGGTTATGCGCAATTGACAGCATACTTCTATTCGAATCTTAGCTTTTTAGATGCGAATAGAATATCCTTCGGTGTTCGAGACCAAGTCTATGAGGTAGATGTGGACATGTTGGCAGACATAATTGGAGTTGAAAGAGGACGATATAAACCAATCAAGGTTTCAATCGCTCGTACCACACTTGGAACTTGTCAAAGACGGGAGTACGAAGGAAGAGTTACCTACTCAAGAATGCATGCCATCAACATCTTGCTTCATAAAATTGTGATGTGTATCGGGCCAAAGTCTACATCCAAGACTGACGTGTCTAACTCCGAGGCGAAATTGATGTACGCGATCAATTCAGGGAAAAAGTTATCTCTCCCTCACACCATTCTCTTTCATATGTACAGAGCAATGGTGAAGGACAAGGGCCAATTGCCTTATCCGAGGTCTTGTGACCAAGATCTTCGAGACACTTGAACATTGAACCTCCACATACTCTTTGTATTCGACCATGCGACAAAATGGTGGTGGGTTTGAAAATGCTGACAAAAATGCGTTTGAAAGAGCTTAATAAGGCAATGGAGAAGTTCAAAGTGAAGACTCCAGTATCTTCTGCATCAAAGAGAAAAGGGAAGGAGCCCATGGGTGCTCCATCCAAAAAGATGAGAACTCTTATCTTGGAGGATGAAGATGAGGAGGAAGATCTCACTATCTCGCATTGAAAAGGACCGGACGTTCGTACACTGAATCAACGAACGACGGGGAAAAAAGGAAAAGAAGCAGAAGAAAAAGAACAGAGAGAGAAGAAGAGGGACAAGCAAAGAACAGAGAAGCGAGAGGAGCAACAAGAGAAAGAGAAAGAAGACAAAGAGAAAGAAGCTGAAGAAGAAGGAGAAGCAGTAAAAGAAAAGTCTGCAGATGAAGCCGTAGAGAAAGGGAATCAAGATGCTGAAAAGCATGACCATCACTCTTCCCCAATTGAGGTCCTAGAGACAGGGGGAGATGGCGAGCAAGGAAGGACTACTCCACATGCTGTCAACAGTGAAGGTGTGAATCGCTCACCAGCAAATCCAGAAGATTTTCAAACTTCTCAAATGCCTGAGGAAGGACATGATACGTCAACATTAAATCTGCTCGATTACACCGAAGTTCCATCGTTTGCCTTCACTCCATCCGAAAGAGCAAATGCGAGCACACGGACGGACAATACCGCAGATTTTCGTCGTATCCTTGATGTTCTTACGGGAAATGTAGGGTCAAATCTATGCTCGGAATGTGAACTTCAAGTCATGAAGAATGCTGGACAAGCATCTTCATTACTCCTGGCTTGAGATCAAATGAAAGACCTCGCTCTTCAAATTCAAGCCAATGCCAAAGGAGAAGAGGTGGCTCATCTAC